>WAAF01006912.1:0-25192 GCA_013400475.1 Tricholaema leucomelas | reverse complement strand
TGCCTCTCTCATTTTTTTTCTACAAGACCTAAAAACATCAACTTGCTCCCTGTGATAGGACAAGGAGCAATGAGTGTAAGTTGCAGCAAAAGAGCTTCTGCCTCAACACAAGGGGGAACTTCTTTACAGTAAGGGTCACAGAGCACTGGAACAGGCTCCCAACAGAGATTGTGGAGCCTACTTCTCTGGAGCCTTTCGAGGCCTGTCTGGATGTGTTCCTCTGTGATCTGTGTTAGATAGTGTTGTCCTGCTCCGGCAGGGGGGTTGGACTCAATGATCTCTTTTGGTCCCTTCCAACCCCTAACATCCTATGATCCAATGAAACATGGTTTCTAAGTGAATCCATCATTAAGAGTGCATTTGCATGTGTGTTTATATGTGCATATAGCATGTCAGAACAGATTATTTAACATGAGAAGTGATAAAACCAGCCCAGGCCAAAGTAGTAAAAGATTTTTTTTTTTTTTAGCAGAAGGAAGGAAAATAACAGTGGTTATGTCTGAATAAACTCTAGACACAGAAATAAATTTTTCAAATAAAAAAATGTGCTTTTTTTCTGTACTGTAATTTAGAAGTTGACAGAGGTTTTAGTGATATAAATATTATGAAAGTAAACGCATCACTTGGACAAATCTTTTAAGTTTTCGGTCAGAAAAGAGTCACAGAGTGACTTGTGACCCATACTAAGCAGTAATTGGTCAAATACTGCAGTACTGCAGGGAACAGGCATTCAGGAACTGACAAACGCAGTTCTGCTCCCCAGGCCCCGTGCTTAAATAAAACAGACCTGTTTGCTGTTCTGGAGCAATGTTACCATTTAGCTTAACACAGCTGCTCTGTTTCCATTTCGTGGGTGATCATATCAGTTCTTCCTTTACTCAAGATTTTGGCATGTCTTTCCTTCAATAGTCATTGGTTTGAAGGGTCACAACCACCGCATGTCTTTCCTACAATAGTCATTGGTTTGAAGGGTCACAACCACCTTTGGAGAACTCTTTGAATATTCTCTGTTCCTTTAACTATCTGGTAAGATGCAGAAGTTTTTTGTTAATTGAGCAGCGTTACTCCACAGCCTTTTATGTGAATTTATCCTACAGATGTGTCTATTTTCAGTAACCATATGTTTTACATTTGTATCCCAGCAACTGCAACAACCCACTTAGACGAGGAATTCACTTGCTCCAAAACAGGCATGGGAAAAGACTTGTCAAAGATCCAGCTAACCAGCACAGAAAGAAACTGCATGGAGCATTGTCCAAACAAAGGCCTTACCTGCTTTTTCTCTTATTTTCTCCATACAGAGGTGGCTCATCTTTGTTATCACTGAGCTGTAAGAATTAGATCTGGGACAACAAAACCCTAATGCCATTTAGGCACACAAAAATATTTAGTGGAAAGTTACCATGCTGCTATCAGCTCAGTGCTCCTTCCTCAAATCACAGGATTTTGATGCAGAAGAAGGGCCATATTTCCATTCAAGGAGAATGCTTGTTTCCAGAAGTTCCTGTTCAAATAACATCAGGCTTGGATGACCAGAGAAAATCAAAGTCAATTTTGTTGCTATTTGATTATAATGTCATAACGACTCCCACTGAAATACAAGCAGTCACATGGAAGACTTCAAGCTATTCACTAGGTCTTGCTTCTGGACAGACATATGAATACCATGTACATGTTTGTGTGAAATGTATATATTTGTATTTCCTATGCTGTCTCATACATATATATCTGTATGCATTTTAAAGTATCTCCTCACACACAAATACACAAATACAGAATTCTGAAGCTGTGAGTTATGATGTTTTTACCTTGCAATAAAAGAAATGAAAGACAGCATCTGCATCCATCTCCCCTGTCGTACACTTGGTGACACACTCACTTTGTGACACACCCACTTTGTTCCTCCATGGTTCCAAGGTCTACTGAAGCCAACAACAACTTAATAGCTAGTATTGTGCTTAGTTGAGTTTAAGCTGATGTTTTGGCAGGTGGTTTTCATACACAAGCTGAGTCAGGAAGATTTTCCAGGTGGACTTCATACAAAGTAAAGCTCTCCAGAGATGCTCAGCAGGGCATTCTCCAAACAATTCCATTATCTTCCTTTAACAGTAGAAGACCACAGCTCAGGATTTATCTTCTGCCTGCTTCACCAGCCTCCACATGTGCAAACTTAAAGCCCCATGTCACAAGTTTTCTCCCAGTTAAGGAGCTCAGGATGTAATTCTGTCCTGAAATTGTCAGCCATAGAGGAACTCAGGTCAGGTATTCTGCCTTTGCATTGCTTCTGGCTTATTTTGTGGTGCTGGGAGGAAGGAATCGGGACCTGCAGACTAGCTACAGTAAGATATGTTTAGCCACTATCTATGGGCTTCACATGCTTCCACTTGTATTAGAAACCAAATATATAGTATAAGAAAAAAAACACATGCCATGTTATTATGCACCTCCAGCAGCATAGCAGTTTAATTGCACTGTGGTCTGACTCAAAGACTTTAATGTTAAGTGCTAGAAATGCTTTCTTTACTATGCGGTCTGGAGCAACTCATGGGATAGAATGGAAAACTATACAGCGTGGAAGAAATTTAAAGAGCAAGGGTATGATAAGGCACGTGCTATTATAGTAGTTACTACACCTTGATATAGCTTCTTAAAGAGAAGTGTACTGGTTGTGTTTGGGGTTTCGGTTTGATTTAGGACAAGTACTGTAAAAATTGCAATGTCTTTGCTGTGTATATTTCTCAAAATATTAACTTTTCCTGCTGTGAAGAGAAAGACACTTACAGTCCCCTCCCTCTGAGACACCTTCCTAGTTGAGTTGGAAGGCTCTTTATCTACAGTACTCTCAACTAAGAGATACTCCATTTTTTTTTTCACTTCTTTTGAATGGTGATGCTCACTTTTGTAGCAGGTAAGAATCACACAAAATCTATATCTGGTCTGCTGAATGTTTTTTCTGCTTCAGCTTTCCCAAGTGTGAGATGGCAAGGATGGTATCCACAGGCCAATGTTTTAAATAGTGCAAGGTCTTGCTGTTATATATTGAGAGCTGCTGGATCTAGCAACCCAAAAATGGTGAGGCTGAAGCACCTCCATATCTTGTTCAGCAAGTAGTGAGGCTGAGTATGTGTTCCCAGTAGGCAGGCATGTACACATACACACATATATATGCATATACAAGTACACATGGGCAGCTACACAGACAGAAGAAAGAGTGCCTACCATCCTTATCCTGTTTCCTCCATGGCTGATCAGAACGAAAGTCTGCTAGTGGAAAACACATACATATATACATAATATTCAATATATATCCCTCCAATGAATCTGTACAGTAGCTCTGGACTTCATTGCGTCTTGGTTGCTTGATGCACATGCATGCACACAGAAACAGATATCTCTGGTAGCTAGATCCAGCTCAGAGACCCAGTCTCTGCAACAGCTAGCTCAGACTTACGGCTACTCCAGTATTTAGCTCTCAGACCTTTTGGTCTCAGCGGTACAGTGCTAGTTTGAGCCTAGCTGGGATATTTTGGTGAGAAGAATTAGGTTATAGGCTGTAAAAAGGACAATGGTGATGTCTACTTCACTCATAGGCTTGCTGATATGTATAAGAACAAGAACAAACACATAGATAATGCAGATGTCTGCTCTCTGTCTTTGGGGCTGCACTTTTCTCTAACCTAACCTGTTGTCTATGTGACTAATCCATCTGCTTCCTAACCCCCTGGCTGACCCCTCGAACTCACCTTAAGTGTAAGGCAAAGTCTGGGGTAAGGTAGAGGGGTGGAGGAGAAGGTGGGAGTGTGGTAATGCAGCCAAGGTGAATATCACCTTAGGTTACCTGCTGTCGAAGTGTCAGAGATGTGGGTGAGATCTTCACAGGAAGATTTAGCATCTCATTGCCACTTCCATCTTCAGGTTTTCTGTAGGCACTTTTACTAGCACATATTTTTGCTTCATACTCTTCTTCTCAGGTAGCTTGCACGTTTCCTGTGACTCATCTTACTTTTTCATTAACCCCTATTGTAAGAGTTACTACTGGGAAAGCATTCAGGTTGACGACACCCAGGATATCTTGCACAGTCATTTTCTCTACAATCCACAGTACAAAACTCAAGACATCTTAAACTGGATTAACTCTTAAATAAGCTCCATTTTCAGGAATTAATCAAGTCTTCCTCAACAGGTCACATCTTGAGTACTGTGTCCAATTCTGGGCTCCTCAATTCAAGAAAGATCTTGAGATACTGGAATGTGTCCAGAGAAAGGCGATGAAGCTGGTGAGGGGCCTGGAACAAAAGCCTTATGAGGAGAGTCTGAGGGAGCTGGGATTGTTTAGCCTGGAGAAGAGGAGACTCAGGGGTGATCACATTGCTGTCTGCAACTACCTAAAGGGAGGTTGTAGCCAGGCGGGGGGGCGGTCTCTTCTCCTAGACAACCAGCAAGAGAACAGAGGGACACAGTCTCAAGTTGTGCCAGAGAAGGTATAGGCTTGAAGTTAGGAGAAAGTTCTTCAGAGAGAGAGTGATCTGCCATTGGATTGGGCTGCTCAGTTTGGTGGTGGAGTCGCCATCCCTGGAGGTGTTCAAGAAAAGAGTGGATGAGACAGTGCCATGGTCTAGTTGATTGGATAGGGCTGGACTGGACGATCTTGATTGGATAGGTCGGGTTGGATGATCTTGGAGGTCTCTTCCAACTTGGTTTATTCTATGATTCTATGATTCCACAGAATTCATCTCCTCCTTTTGACTATGTTGGCCACAAAGAGCAGTGGAAATTTCGCTTTCTGTGGAAATTCAGGAAGATAAAAATTTTGTCTCACCAAAGACCTGAGTTCAGTCATGCTCTTCCTTCTCCTATTCTATATCTGGAGTAGCTTTTCAACAGTACTAATCAGAGTAAAAATGGCATGAGACCTCAACAAGCTATTAGTACCGTAACGTTTTCAGATAAATGGAGTTACGCAACACCAGCAGGGTTTCAACACATCTAATAGTGAACTGTGAGCCCATAGTTACACCCCAGCTCTTTCCTGATGTTTAATATATACTGAGACTTTGAGTGATGTGAACTTAAGTTCTGCATTGCTCACAGACATCTGAACAGAATGTACAATGGGTGTACTTCCAGACAGTGCTGCTAAGCTTCAGGGAAAATATTTTCTTATTTCCACATTTATTAGCTGAGCAGAAACCACTCCTTACTGTCACCAACCTGGGGGTGCTGCTTTACTAAGAAGGGAGGGGACAAAGAATGGGAGGACTACTAGAAAAATTTCTAAAGCTCATTATAGATGCAGCCTGGCCAGCAGTCTTGGCATCAACTATTCCCTTGGAGAGACTGATGTGTAAAGATAATTTCCTGATTTGTTAAGCACTATCCCCCTCTTTTAGCAAAAAAGCTGAGTATTTATCTAATTAATTTAGTACAGGCCAAATGCAGCGTTCAACAATAGACAGCATATCACTTATGTGTCAATAATTTATAATGTTATGCAAAAATACCTTTAGAAAGAAACTGGTAGAAGATGAGCTGGCTCCAAAGGGTCAAGGAGAGCGGGAATGTGACAAGAAAGAAAGATGTTTCAAAATCAACATGATACTCAACTGATGTGCTGGTTAACTCCTTACTGTAAGGGTTTAGGCAACATTTTCAAGAGCATTGACATTAAAAGTGGTACATGGAGATTCCATCCATTGTAAAATTTCATAATCAACACTTGCTTTGTCAGGTTATACAGTTCACAGATTGTCAATTTACTTAGCGTTTCTGTCCTGTGGGATCCAAAAAATAAAACTCAACAACAACAATTTTTTTTTTTAATTGTGGCATTTTTTTCTCAAAAGATACCTTCTGAAAACTCTGTTTCTTTGTTCAGGGCCTGGCTTTCTACCAAGTTCCTTTTTTTTTCCTAACATATCCCAAAAATGCTTCTACTAATGACATTTTTCCTGCCTCTTGTACAAAAGTTAATTTTGAACATCCACAGCCACACACCCAATAGAAAGACAACGATTAAATGCTCAGATTGTCAGGAGTCAGTGACATATCAAGTGTTAGAAGATATGCCTGCATATGACACTTACTGTTACAAAAAACCATATTTTTTCTTCACCACTTATTCTCCATGTTAGAGTCCCAGGTGTTATGGAGGCAGGAACTAATTAGGCCGAGTCAGGAATTTTTATTAAAAATAGAGTTATTTTATAGAGTTATTCCCGAAAACCCGCCCCCAAAACTATATACAGAAGATAATTTGTATTTAATTAGCAGGTTCGTTCTTAGTTGGTTGAGAATATCTACACAATAGGATGCCACAGGTAAACTTGACTAATTTGAAGTCAGGAGTTGGAAAAGGCTTGAGCTATTAAATATAGCGTTCCCCACTATCAAATCAGGCTGAGCCGTAAGCTACTCACGACAGAGCATGGTGGCTTGAAAAGAAGGACAATTCAAAGGTCTGTCCCGTGGTCTTTGCAGAAACTTTCAGGGTCGTTAAAGACCTATGCAGCTGCACAATGGGATGCTTAAGGTGAAGTCCTTGGGCGTCTTCGGAGCGAGAAGAGGCTCCATGTGTAGAAGCTATCCAGGCAGGGGGAGAAGAGCTCCACGGCGAGGAACGAAGTCCACGTCAGGCACACCAAGGTGGGAACACCATCCAAAGCGGGGACGAACTCCATGGCAGGAGCACCCTAAAGCAGGAACCCTCCAAGGCGGGAACCCCCCAATATTTATACCTTTCCTGGACAAAGAGCTGAGTTACCACTTTCTAGGCGCGAAAAGCACACAGCCAATCCTCAGCCAAGTGCAGCGCGGGCCCAGCACAGGGCACCCCTCATGCCAGAAGGTCCCCCTGTTCCCCCCTTCACTCCTGCAGGGCAGGGGTGGGGAAACAGGTCTTTTCACACCTTTTTCCTCTCCCATTCAAACCACAGAGGGAGAGGAAATTTCTGGGGTACATGGGACCTCTAGGACACCAGGCAAGTCTGTTTTGACTACCTTTAAATTAGCACTTAATCACTTTTTGAAATTATAGCTGAGGCAAGGTTTAAAGTATGACCCAAGCTGCATCACACCTCCCCCCCCAGATAACTCCAGTACTAGAAATTTTTATTAACCCTTATTTGCTTTGTAGAGGGCATATTTCTTAGTTTTTTCTTTCCTGTCCACCAACACTTTTCCAAAAACAGCCTGAATTGTTTTACGTAAATCCTTTCAAATTGCTAGGATTTTATGTTTTGATGTTTTTTTTCCCCAGAGATGGAATGAAAGAAGAGAATGGAAACATCAAATCAAATGCGTTTCTTTTTTTTCAGGTAGCCCAAGCAAATGACAAGATCTGTTCAAAGTCAGTAATTTATCCAGGACGTAAAGAGGGGCCTTTAGCACTGTAAGAATGCGTCAGGTCAAACAACATACAATAAGTATCTGCCATGTCAATGTACCAGCATCCATCAGATAAAACATTTAAATCTGCACTACTAATTTTATGTAATAGAAAAACGTTATTCTAATAGAATGCTATCAGAGGAGCAGCACCTGCTGCTTGGAAAATAAACACTTTTGCATTCATGGACCAGTAGGAGGCCATGAATCCATAGCAATATACTCTTCCACAGGCATTAGCTCTTAATTATAAATAGTTTTAAAATGTTCTGCCAAATTAGTGATTGTATGAAAACTATTTTGCTAGAAATAAAGGGTTTACTAGGAAACTTTATGATAGGCACACCTCTACAGCATGTCTGTAACATTTTCCTTTCATAAAATGAGGTTATAGTGGCAAAAAACTGTGAGCTAGGTACACCAGGCCATGGGAGAAATATACAAGTTATCTTTCCAACAGCTAATTTTTGTGACTTCCCAAAACTTATTGTCTGTACTACCTCATAGCATATTGCATGTGTAAGGCTACTTACTGCCTCTACCTGTTAAAATACCCTGTTTTCAAGGATACTATGCTGCTCTTAACTGTTGGTCTGAAACTTGCTTTGTAGGTTAATGGCAAAAAAAAATTGGTTTGTGCTTTTATTTCTTCCTCTCAGCAACAGAACAGAGCAAATCCTTCCACCCAAATTTTAACTAAAAATAATCTTTGTTTTACAGTACCAGCTTAGAAAAGAAGAGTAATTACCAGACACCAGTAAATTAAGTATTAGCATTTTGTGGGTCACAGTTCTTTCTAAGTCTGAAAAATAAAAGCACAGTATTAATAGTAGTTACACTCTTAAATGTAATCCATTGCTCAAAATCCTTTCTCATGTGAGCTCTCACCACAAAAGAAGAATAAAAATCTAAAAATCACAGCTTCTGTATATCTGTCAATAAGTACACTGAGTGTGCAGTTACTATTTAGCAGCTATTAAAAGAAATACTGAGCAAGAATGTATTTCAGCAGAACCTCCCTTGAGTCATTAAGGCAGGTGTTAATAAGGCAAAAAAAAATTCAACATGTGCAATATAACCACGTTAAAATAGTAAACCATACTCAAAGCTCCAAAGCTAGCAGAATGCCACATGGCTACGCTATGGTCCGCTGTGAGAAAGATACCCATAGGAGCATCCAGCAGAAGGCCCTGACACCGTGGGTCAACTTACACACCCTTCAGGCACACCGGGAAACATTGATGCTAGATTAGCATCCCACATTTTTCAACAAGTGTTTGCATGTAAAGAAAACTGGAACATTTTTAGAGATTTTCAAGAAACAAAAAGACAGTAATGATTGTCTCTTACATAATTTTAAGAACAGTGTAAAGTTCTGAATTTGGAAGACAGTAAGAAAGGCTTCTAAAGGGACATCAGCATTAAAAGGAAACCTGAGTAAAATACAGGCCAACACGGGGAGGGAAGTTGAAAAATGGTCCCTCAGTGTTCGCTGGTGAGACTGGCCTTCAGGAAGCACAGTCTCCCGAGACTGCTGTAAAGCCGAGGCTTTGTACTTGTACTGTTGATGTAAGGTTAGGGAGCTCTTAAACTGCACCCTGGTGAGACGCAGCCCCGCGCACACGGCGAGGCCCCTCTCGGTCCTCTCGGAAAGGCTGTGCGGGCGGGGGGAGGTCCTGGTGGCAGGCAGGCAGCAGATGTCGCTCTTTTCTTCAAGAAAGGTGACAAGCACGATCCAGGCTAAAACGTGCTGCTTAGGGAGGAGATGGAGTGAATAATCCTGAAACCGTTTCCGACGTTACGAAGGACAACATTAAGGACAGTAATCAGCATGGATTTCTAAAACCAAATTCCCAGGGCCTTCTGCAGTAAAGTGGCTGGAATTGTGGATGAGGAGAAAGCGGTAAAAGTCATTTACTTCTGCTTCAGCAAGGATTTTAACACTGTTATCTTTCTCCTAGTATCCTTATAGATCTGCTGATGAGATATGAAGTGGTTAGTGAGGTAGATTAAAAAGAGGCTGGTAGGCCAATCCCAGACGGCTGTGGCACAAAGTCCAGCTGGAGGTCAGTAATCAATTGTGTACCCAAAGGGTCAAGAGTGGGACCAGTTTCTCGTGTTCATTAATGACCTGGACAATGGAAAAGACTGCACTTCCAGCGAGTTTTCAGATGAGGAGAAGCTTATTTGTCAGACAGTCCTACTGATACCCAGAAGAATCTGAATAGTTGGGGGAAATGGGCAGGAGCTTCATGCAACCCAGCAAAGGGAAGTATAATGTTCTGCATTTGGAGAGGAACAGCTCCAGGCGTTGACTACACATTGAGTGCTGACAGAATGGGAAAAAGGCCATGGAGAGTCCTGTTACAATGTGCTTCTTCGACAAAGCAATCCTTCTAGGCTGCATTAAGACCACTGACAGCAGATCAGAAGAGATGGTCCTTTCCTCCTCTTCAGTCTATGTGAGATTCATCTTGGGTGATGGATGCAGTGCTGGGCTCCCAAGTGCGAGAGAGACATGGATGCAATGGATTAAGTGCAGCAAAGAGCCACCAAAGTGATTAATGAAATAGAGCATCTCATATGAGAAGAGGGTAGGAGAGCTGGAAGAGTTCATCCTGAAGGGAAAAAAAAATAAAGTGCTCTGGAAGACTGTAAATACCTTAGCAGAAGGAATGAACAAGAGGCAGTCAAAGTCTGGGAGTGAGCAAAAAGCTGAGTGGCATCACAACTGGGACAGCTGCCCAGAGCTGACCAGAGATGACCACATCCTGTGTCACAGGAGTCCTACATAATGCAATGTCTTTCCTTTTCACTTTCACATCCTTGGTCTCTGCTGCAGCAATTGTCATTTCATGCTATCCAGCAATATGCCCAACAACCATAACCGGCTGTTGATTAGAAAAAGCTCAGAACAGCCTCGGACAAGAAACTAGTTTGAAAGAAGTGCTGTCAGAATTTGTGCTGTCCAGTACCTAACTCCACTTATCTCAATTGCTTCTGCCTTTTCAGAAGGTCGGTGTTACTCTGCTAATACATTGTGTAACTAAACAGATAGCCATTGGGCTGCATTGTCATTGACTGTTCCAATCACACCAGTAATAGAAAACCACATCACTGAGAATTAGACTATTCAGATCAATTCACTTTCTATTCTTGACAAGAAATATCAGAAACTATGTAAAGCATGCACAACTTCGGTCACTGCTAGAGGATGAAAGGTCCTTTGTGGTCGTTTTCCAACTGTAACATGATTTTCTCATTTAATTGTACCAAAACCAGTATAATTTACCTGGGATTTAGTAAGGCTATTGACATTGCCTCCCCCAGCATCTTCCTGGAAAAACTGGCTGCTCATGGTTTGAATAGCTGTGGTATTAACTCAATAAAAAATTTGGATGGGTGGCCAGGCCCAGAGAGCAGTGGCGAGTGGAGTTAAATCCAGTCATCAGCAAGTCAAAAATGGTATTCAGTGTAAGGGCCTGTTCACTTTAATATCTTTTCCAATCATCTGGATGAGGATTCAAGTGCACCCTCGTAGGTTTGCTGACAACATCAATTTGGGTGTTGTTGGGATCAGTGGGATGAGATTTAATGAGACCAAGTGCAGAGTTCTACACTTTGACCACAACAACCCCAAGCAGCATTACAGGCTGGGGACAGAGTGGCTGGAGAGCAGCCAGGAAGAAAGGAACCTGGGGGTGCTGGTAGATAGTAGGCTGAGAATAAGCCAGCAGTGTGCCCAGGTGGCCAAGAGAGCCAGTGGCATCCTGGCCTGTATCAGGAATAGTGTGGCCAGTAGGACGAGGGAGATTAATCTGCCCCTGTACTCAACACTGGTCCGGCCACACCTTGAGTACTGTGTCCAGTTCTGAGCCCCTCAATTCAAGAGAGATGTTGAGGTGCTGGAACGTGTCCAGAGAAGGGCAACAAAGCTGGTGAGGGGCCTGGAAAATGGACTCTGTGAGGAGAGTCTGAGTGAGCTGGGGTTGTTTAGCCTGGAGAAGAGGAGACTCAGGGGTGACCTCATTTCTGTCTACAACTACCTGAAGGGAGGTTGTAGCCAGGTGGGGGTTGGTCTCTTCTGCCAGGCAATCAGCAACAGAACAAGGGGACACAGCCTCAAGTTATGCCGGGAGAGGTATAGGCTGGATGTTAGGAGCAAGTTCTCCACAGAGAGAGTGATTTGCCATTGGAATGGGCTGCTCAGTTTGATGGTGGAATTGCCATCCCTGGAAGTGTTTAAAAAAAGTCTGGATGAAGCACTTAATGCCATGGTCTAGTTGACTGGATAGAGCTGGGTGATAGGTTGGACTGGATGATCTTGGAGGTCTCTTCCAACCTGGTTGATTCCATGATTCTGTGGGTGGGAGTCTTGATTTGCTGGAGGGCAAGAAGGCTGTGAAAAGAGACCTGGACAGGCTAGATAGATGGATGTTTGTCAGTTGTATGAGGTTCAACAAGGTCAAGAGCTGGGTCTTGCACTTGGGTCACTACAAGCGCGTGGAACACTACAGGCTTGGGGAAGAGTGTCTGGAAAGCTGTCTAGTAGAAAAGAACCTCGGGGTGTTGGTAAATAATTGGCCAAATGTGAACCAGCTGTGTGCTCAAATGTCGAACAAGGCCAACAGCACGCTGGCCTGTACCATAAAGCATGTGACAAGCAGGAATAGGCAAGTGGCTTTCCCTCTGTACTCAGAATTCTTGAGACTACACTCTGAATACTACATTTAGTTTTGGACACCTCACAGCAAGAAGGACATTGAGATGCCAGAGCATGTTCAAAGAAGGGCAACAAAGCTAGCTATAGAGAGTAAGTCTTTTGAGGAGTAGCTGAAGGAAATAGGACAGTTCCAGTTTGGAGAAAGGCAGGCTAAGGGGAGACCTCACTGCTCTCTACATATACTTAAAAGGGGCCTGTGGAAGGCTGGGTGCAAATTTCTTCTCCCAAGCAGGAAGTGATAGGATGAGAAGAAACAACTGTAAGTTGAGCCAGGAGAGATTCAGATTGGATATTACAAAAAGACTCTTCACTGAAAGGATTAGAAAGTACTGGAATAGGCTGCTCAGTGAAATGGCAGAATCACCATCTCTGGAGGTATTTGAAAGACATGTTGCTTAGGTACATGGTTTAGCAGTGGACATAGCAGTGCTAAATTTATGGTTGGACTTGATGGTCTTAAGGGTCTTTTCTAACCTAAATGATTCTATAATTCTATGTAAAATAACTGGATTATGTAGTCCTTTGTATTTAATGCAGCCTTCAGCAGGCTTTGCAACCAACACAGTTGTAACGCTGTAACAGAAGACTTCTAAGCTTCCTTGGATTTTGAAGAAAACACATCCTGCTTACCTTCCTCAAGCATAAACATATGGATGTACATGTGCAATCCATTGAAATCACCTTCAACGTTCTGAAAATTGTCACCAAAATTTTAGAGCTCTGGCCAAGTACAACACTGCCAATCTTCTACAACTAATAAAAATACAGCTTTTCTAACACTGAGTTGAGACAAAGCTAATCTTTGGGGTTTAACGACACTTTCTCAATAATTTTAAATGCCTTCAATTACTGTCCGTATTTCCAACCTACCTGTTCTCCCTTAATGCCTTTTAAAATTGTGCTTTAAAATACAATTCTAAGCCAATTCTACATGCCAATAAAAAATGCAGGGAAGTGGGCCTATGCCTTCTGCAAACAGTTAACAACACTACGCTTTTGTTTTATTCCTGCTGGCATAAATCATGGCCTTACCTTGAAATGCTCTGCATTTTGTCACTGACACTGTAACTGTAATTTTGTCAGAGAATTATCCAGGCTGTGCAGAATGGGCAGGAATACTCAGCACAGCAGTGTAATCTTCCACATCATCCTAATACTGTCTGGTTTGTCTGTACAAAATACATAGCTCTCAGACAGGCAGCAGTGGAAATGTAATTTGCAAAGAATTATCAGAAGGCAGAGTATCTAATGAGATGAGTAATTCAGAAGTCAGGACACCAATCCTATTTCTCCCAGTAGTATCTTTGGCAGCTAATTGGTTTCTCTCTCTATCCCTCCCCTATTTTCCTGTGTTCAAAGGGTTAACAGCAAACCAGACTGAAGTGGCATGTTTTACCATGTCTTCTGCATGACTGATACTGCAATCGATCTGCAGCGGTTCATTTTCTCTCTGGAATCTCTGCCTACTGAGAACAAATGCAAACACATGTGGAACCAATAGGAAGCAGACCGAGGGGTTTAAGAGTGCATACTAACCTATGTCAGAAAGTTCTTGCTTAACAGATGGGGCAATTAATAAAACAGTCAAGTGGTATGAATGCGTCAAGGTGCCTTTAAGTGCTAACAATCCTCGTTTGTCTTACTAGTGTAGTGTGCAGATGGATTCAAACTGAGAATAAGCACTACATTGTACCCGCATTTGCTGTCATACAGTGTCACAGTATTTATAGGGTGCCAGGTGTCCAGTGCCTTTTATTTTAAACTAGGAAACTGGTTCCCCCCCTGTTACTTCCTCACTGCTCTAGCATTTCAAGTGATGAAGTGATCACAAATCTGGGTAGAACTAAACTCTACAAGTAAATCAGCCTTTTTTTCAATTTGTAAAGGAATGATTTGCCAGAGAACAATGCAAACATGATGCAGCATCAGTTAACATGCATGTTTACGGTACTGATCCTGTACAAGAAAGAACTTTATCGGGCAATATCCGTCCTGCAGTATTCCTCATTACATCACATTTTGATTCCCAGAATTAAATAATTATTTTCAACTCTCATCTTGAGTACGAAACGAAAAATTTGTGCTACTTCCATTTAAGACATCAAGGGGCTGTTTACTAAGATTACTGATCTGAGTATCTGACCAAATTCCACTGTCCTCCTGTCCTCCTCCATGGTTATGTCACATCTTTGTTCCCCTTTCTTTCTCTTCCTTGCTGTGCTTTTTCTTTCTTACCATCTTCCTTCTGAATGTTGCATACCATAGATGGTGCAAGACAACTCTAATTCTTGGAGATGGCTGAACCCAGTTAAGCACAAACAATTTTGGTCTCCTTTTAGATGAAAAAAAAAAAAAAAACCAAAACATTTTTTTGAAGTGCTCTTAAACACAAAATGAAGTGCAGTAATTTGGTTTGTTTTTTTGTGTGTTTACTTTTCAGACCAGGACAGAAATACTACAGTGAAGGTGAAGTTTCCTCAAGATCACTGACCTAGAGATCCTACAGTCACCACATGCTGCCTGGCTGTCAGCTCATGTGCAAGCAAGACACTAGAAGGATCTTCAGCAAGACTTGATGCACAAATATTCTGATGGTCTTTTGAATTCTACATTGTCTCTGCATTTCAACATTAAGCGGAGGAGCAGAGCAAGACACTATTGCAAGATATTAGAGTGTTCTAATTCTGATGTTGGACTGCGTAAGTATTTGGTAATGTCACCTTCACATTCTTGTTTCATCATATCTTGCTGCATAGCCAATACACAGTGAGTTGTGCATTACTGTTATTTTTGTTGTTGTTAATTTTTTAAGCTCAGGCATGAGTCAGAAAAAAAAACACGCAAGATTTATTTGTCTCTCAGAGCACATAGGAAGGGGCATCCCTTCATCAGCTTCAGAAATATTTTCATGATGGCAAAGTTGAGGGGGGAGGCAAAAATATTTTTTTTAGAAGTTTAGATTTATCATAATTTCTCTTTTAGTTTATACATAACAATGCAATGGCTTCAAACTACTTTCCACCCTGTTAAAGTTTGCAGCATCAAGACCTGGCTGTTATAAATGTAATCAGCCTGTCAACTTACCAGGAGGAGAATCTCTTGACTGTAGACAAGACTTTAAATTAAAACTGGAGAGCATTTGTAAGAAACTTGTATTTGATCACAATGAACCAGAATGACTGTAAATTCAAAGACTACTCATTTGCAGCAAACTAGTTACAAACATGTGTAAGTTTGAATCTGGTGCAAAAACTGTGTCTAAGGACAGGCATCATGACGCAAAGAAGCTTCAACCAGCCCTAACCAAGTTGAGTCCTGCTGCTTTACTAGAGCCAGTTACTCTTCTAGATAGCAAGCTTGGCAGGCATCTCCCAGAACACTGCAATTTTACCTGTGTGGACTAAGAGTGCAGCATGTAGCCTTGCTCAACAATCTGCCATACCTGCCAACATCTTTGTAGTGGGCTGCAGTGCCCACAGACAAATTGAGGAGTCTTACTGCTGTGTCTATAATATCCTTGAGCGAACATCCACTATCTATCTTCAGTAGAAAGAAGCAACAATGCTGAAGGAAGGGCTACCATGTCAACTTTTCAGATTAAAAATTACATCCTTTCCTCCTGTGGGATCTTTATAATCTTTGACATGACTAAGGTCTGGCACTAATGCAGCTCCAGGGCTCACTTTGTTTCAGTCTAGCTGGTATCTTTGCCTTGTGCTGCATATCCATTACTTATAGATTAAGACATTACTCATAGAGGAAAAACAGCTATACTGGATTCTCCTAATCCCCTATAACCCACCTAGGACACCTAGCACATCTGCCTACAATTAAAGGAATAAATGTGTACAGTGCTCCACAGACATGTAGTCACCTCATGTGTACAGGAAAGGAACTGTAGATGTACAACTCTTTCCAAGTTGTACCTTATTCTGGCAGTATACTAATGTCCAAGACGATGACGTGTTCCAGTAATTTCCACAAAGCTCGAACTGTTGGCTGTTCTGTGGATTTTCTTCTACATCTTTCATCTTATCTGTGTCTTTTTTTTTCCTCACTCAGGATAATAGCTCTTGTATGGCTGATCAGATCCTCAGTCAGTGAAAAGCATGTCACCCCAGATAAACTTCCTTCTACACATGCACAAGTTCTGCTTTGCTTTGGATCTGTCACTGCAAGACACCACAAATGTTCTTATTTATGACCAATAAGCAGAAACTCAACTTTGTCACTGTTATTCAAACTTGCTACCAAAAGAGATTACAGTCCTTCCTGGAATCACTGTTGATATGAAGCAATTGCTCCCAGAAATGTGCCAGACAGTATCACACACCAACACAAGGATAACATTATAGACAGGGTTTTTTAGTTCAAGACCCCTTCATAGTAGTAGGAAGTCTTTCATAATTAAACAAATAACAAATGCACTGGTATCTTATTTCTCATTCCAAGGTTATTGGAAGATTCTTTCATTTCCTTAATCTATCTGTTTACAGCAACTAAATCTAGATATTGTAGCATTCTTATTCTTATACCCACTGTCAAAGAATTCAGGATGAAATGGAACAGAAAAACAAGTTCTACAGATTTTACTATGTCCTTTGTAGAGACCTCTCAGAGACAACATAGATGATTCACATGTTCAGCATCACAATCCTTTTCACCATTTGGAGGGTTTGAATACTTGTTGTTTGTTTGCTTGTTTGTTTTGGGGGTTATGGATTTTTTTTTTTTTTTAAGATCTGGCTGCAATTTACCTCAGTGGTTTCAGAAGATGTTTTGGGTTTCACAGAAAAGCAGGTGCATCTCTAGATATGTCTATTTGGAAGAGACATTAAAAAAAAAAAAAACCACCAAAAACCACCAAAACCAAAACAAAACCAATTCTGCTTTTCAGTTTTAACTGCCCTTCAAACACAGTCTGAATTAGCAGCCCCTTCCTGGTATGGCTTCCTTTCATAGCTACTGTGTAGATAGGTAAATCAATTATCTGGTTGGTTTTATGTATGTGTAAAAGTCTTTCAGGTTGAAAGACCGCAGTCATACAAAGACCTCCTTCTCCCTCATCTTAGGAGATTCCAGGACTTGACACAGCACTAAGAGTTTCAGAGTGACTGGGGAAGGTTGTTGTTCAGACAGCTGGGGAACATGCTAATTCATCATGCCCACACCCCAGTTTTGACCAGCTTGGCTTCCACACAGTGTTTCACAGAAAAAAGCCAACCTTCCACAGAACACTGGAATGACACTACTGGGACAAAGCTGTCTGGTCTGCCTTTCAATTTGAGTTGTAATGGAACAAATAAGCAGAAAGACATCTTCGCTGCCTAGTGAAAGTTAAAACATATCTAGTGAGATGAAGCTAATGTAGCAATGCCAGTACAGTGTACTAGAAATGCAACCCAATGTGCTGGGCAGATTTGGATGTGGATACTAAAGTGTGACTGATGCACAGCATTCCAGACAACAATATATGTGTAATGCCTCAGTCATATTAAGTCCCAGTTGTGTATAAAGCAATCTCAACCTGCCCATCTCTCTTCTCCCACTTACCCATAGAACATCCTAATTTAACAGCAAATAGTTTCATTAAAGGCTTCTCTGGTTTTGTATCATGCTATTGTTTTGGGAAAACAAGTTTATAGTTTTCATAATGTCCGTCTTCCCTTTCCCCAAATGTTGTTTCCTGCCAATCACGCAGGAACACAGAGTGCCAGACATTTTGACAGGATGTTTGTTTGCTGCAGCCACTAGCCAAGTTGCAAGTCTCAGCACTTATACTGAATTACCAACATAAAAAAATATCTTGAACAATTATTTTAACATTAATAGAATTTTTGATACTCCGAAACAGCCACAAATTATTCCCAAATGAGGAAAAGTTGCTAGTGAACCTCTAACCTCCAACAGTTTTTGTACTCTAAGAGCTCTGATGATCAGATATCAGATGACTTGCAATGTTCTCGTAAACAAAACTAACTCTTTTCAGTATTGTCAGTAAAATAACAAGTAATACCAGCATTGCCCAGGCTGAGAGGTCTGAAGACTCTTTTGTTATTTTTTTTCTCAAAAGGTCATTGAAAATACTCATTAGTTAATGTTCCATAGGCACGCTTCTGATGTTATAAAACATCATTATTTCAAGATGTCAGATATTGATGTAATACCCTGGGATATAATAGGAAGGCAATCAGAATGGCCTATCATGAATTTCAGTAGTTCCTTATGCATTTTCTATGCACCACTCCACACAGAGCTGTTACCTTCATCTTCTATCTTCCAGATAAAATCCATCTGGGACACATTTGGATTCCTGTGGCAGAAGAGGCTGGGTCATTTTACACATAATGGTGGGAGCTGTGTCTGCTTAGACAGAGGAAGCTAAGGACCCAAGAACAGGCAATATGCTGGAAACAGCCTAATCAGTGTTTTGCGCACTATTATTACTCTGTATTAACTGTAAAGCTATCCAGGAAGGAAGATTGATTCAGAGCATAACTAAAGATCTACATTAATCACAGGATAGAGAATTAGCCTGTTCATAGACCTCTGTATCTTTCTGTCAATCCATTCTTAAGTGTTGGAAAGTTTGTTTTCCTCACAGTGTTCTCTACCTCCCTACATATTTTTAGGTATTTCTCTAAGAGTACTCAAATTTAGGGTGCTAATTTTTTGGGGTTTTGGGTTTTTTTTTTCCTTTCCCAAAAGAGATGAAAATGCAATGTGTGAAAACAACCAAGTTAACATTTGAGGCATGTTTCAGAATACCTCAGGATTCAATGTGAGGTGAGCAAGTGTCACACTAAATCACAATTTTGGGAAATGTATGCAGTGAGGTCACATAGCTGCACAGCTCTGAAAGATGGAGTGTCTCTGTTCCCAGACTAGAAGTTGCTCACCCTCTAGGCATGTTCATGGAATCATAGAATTACAGAATCATAGAATTATAGAATCATAGAAGGGCAGGAAGGGACCTCTAGAGGTCACCTAGTCTGGCCTCTTTACAGTCAGCAGAGACATCTCCTCTAGACCAGGTCACCCAGGGCCCCATCAAGCCTCACCTTGAATGTCTCCAGGGAAGGGGCCTCAACCACCTCCCTGGGCAGCCACTTCCAGTGCTCCATCACCCTCCTGGTAAAGAACTTGTTCCTAACATCCAGTCTAAATCTGCTCTTGGTTGTGGTAGGTCTGATAGGCCTAAACAGGGCTTATCCATGCCATGGCTTGCCAAGGCATGTTTTTCTGCTCTCCCTTCCTTCTGCTGTGGGGAGAAGCAATCATGGGAAAGAGGAAAAAGGACCTGAAGCAATTGAGTCTAAGGACTCTGGCATGTCCAGACATGCTCCCCTTCTCCTTCTCCTTCTGTGCTAGGGGAAGCCACTGCAGGAGAGGAAAACAAAAGCCCTGGCTTCACCTAATATGGTCAAGCTTGATAAAGTGCCATTCTGATTGGCTAATCTATGTCCAAAGCCTCATTAGTCTCAGGATGGTATTGATAGAAAGGGATGAGCAGGTACCACGGTGTGCTGCTGGTGCTGCTGCTGCCTCATTGCATGCTGGAATTGCCTGGAAACTGCCTGCTTTGAGTTTACCAGGAGCAGGCTCTAAATACCTGCACATGATGGGCCTGCATAGCCAATGTGACATTGTGCCACGGCTGCACAGCACATTGCATCCTGCCTGCCCCTCTGCAAGGCTTCCGCTGAATAGCGAATCAAGAGGAATCAGGTCAGAGACTATGCTATAGACTCACAGCTTCCTGAGAAAAGAGCCTGGGAAACTCTGACAACAAGCCCTCCACGTGCTTTGGGTACTGTCTGATAATGTTTTGTGAGCAAATATTTAAAAGCTTTTTGTAATTCACTAATTGCCTTCTGCCATAAGCAGAAAGGGGCTCCTGTGTCCTCTAGTGAATAAGCAGTATAATGAACTGCACACAGTATAATCAACCACAAGATTCTTCTCTTCCAGTATAATGTTTGTGCTTACCACTTTAAGAAATAAGTGCTCTAGTTTTGCCTGTTCCCTGTGTGTATATCCATGTATTTTTGAACCTTGTGAATAAGTTTGCTGGTGAGTTCTAATGTTTATAAACAGTTTTAATAGTTATTAATAATCATCATCTGGATATCAAAATTCATAGAGATTATTAATTTTACATAATCCATCACATTCTTCTCAAGATTGAACCCATTGCCCCTTGTCCTGTTACTGCAGACCTTTGTAAACAGCTTCTCTTCATCCTTCCTGTAGGCTTCCTTCAGGTACTGAAAGGCTGCTCTTGGGTCCCCCTGGAGCCTCCTCTCCAGACTGAACAACCTCAACCTGTCTTCATAGCAGAGATAATCCAATCCTATGATCATTTTCGTGGGATTTTTTGTGCTACTGGCTGATGAGTCAAATTTACTACACAAAGGTTTAGTTTTGACTGAGCAAGAAAAATAATCTGTGTAAAGAGTGGCATCTTATTTGGCCAGTCCCATTAGCAGTCTGTTCTCTGTCTTAAATGCCTAAGTTACGTACTCATCCTCTATTTGTCCACTCTCTGCACATCAAATTTAGGAATCTGATCCTTAATCCCAGAGTATCAATGGACAGAAACGAAAGTGGCTTTTCAACTCCACATTATGATATGCTGCTTCTCCAAAAATGCTGTGCTAATCAGATGTGTTGAAATTTTCTATCATGTCCTCAATGAATCATACAGAAATAAGGTCCTGTGATTAGAAGTCTTACAAGGACCCAGGACAAGAAGTTCCTTTTCTGCTAAGTTTTCAGTTTTGTCATGAAATACATTGTTCTATCCAGGCAGATTAAAATGTGGATCACAAAAGCTGCATGAGAGAGGTACTTATTCACAGCTGCAGAGAAAAAGTATTTTCAGAACAAAAAGCATAAGAAATCACTAACCAGGCTTTAGTTAGAGTTGAAAGTACAAGCAAAATTCAGATCATGCTTCCGAAATATCATTTAAAAAATATCTTTACACTCTTTACACAGATATTAGCTATTGAAAGTATTTTAATTTTCAGCATCAAGCTGCTGTAATTCTATTTTAGAGAACCTGAAAACAACAAAAGAAAAACTTTGCTTTTTACAGTAGGAAACAGAATTTTTAAAAAGTAGAGAAAAAGAAAGGAAAAGAAAGAACTAAAGAAATCAGAGGTTAAGTGAATTTGGTTTGTTCCTTATATAAGTTTCAGTGTTGTAAAATGTGTCACGTTTTGTACTGTATGTTCCCTCTGAAAGCCAAACAGAAACTTGTCATTGTGGTTTTGAGAGCACAAGGCCTCTCCTTTCTCATGTTTCAACTAAACAGTCTCTACTTGGGCTGAGGAACATATCATATATCATAAATCACTCTCTGATAGATATTTGGCAGCTAGTCAGCACCTCAGGCTATGCAATGTACAGTATGGAACATTTTTAAGGTGGAATCTAGATTTGATAACTGAAAGACTTAATAGCATCTCAAAACATTTTACTGCCTCCTGGTACCAAAGAAGAACCCTAACAACAACAACAAAAAAAAACCTGCAAAGAAGGCAGAATTCTCCATATGATTTTAGGTTCTGAATAACACATGCACATATACACACATACCTACATGTCCACACACAGTAAGCCATGGAACTCTAAACCTGCAGAGTTCATTAAACAGAATGAAAATGGAAAATAAAAAACATCATTACAGCTAGCCTTTATAGCAATGAAATAGAAAAGAATTACTGGAAATTATCCTTTCATTGTTAAAGATCGTAATTATTTAATTGTCTTGGAAGACAAAGGGATTTGTATATCTGAGCATACATAGTTCAGCCTCGTGGTTCTGATAAGATTTCATCCAAAGTTTTTTATTGTGTCTGTTATTCATGAAATGCAGTGTGTTCATAGGGGAGAGGGATTGGTCATGAGAAGAATGGCATTAAGTAGCGTACACAAATGATTATAATTAACCCCCTTCATCGCAGTGTGTCATTGATCAACTCAGGAACGTATTCTTTATGATAATTTCAGGACAGAGACAGCTGCTGGGAAGTGTGTATTGATTGACTACCTTATGCAAGAACTCTTTCCCTGACTGTATGCACTGTGTCATGGGACACTTATGGGTTAACTTTATGGTTTGGGGATGTATTGTAGTGTTTTCAATATACTTAGATGGAACACTTCTTAGAAGAATGAAATGGAAACAGGAGAAATTGCAAAGCATGTGGTATGCAGATTGGACTGGAAAAAGAAGAGAGGCACAAGGACCAAAAGGCTGCTGCACAAAATCCAGAGCAAGTTAAATTGAAATTAGGTGTTTACTGAGTTTTTTTAAGAACAAAGCATGATGTTCTAAATATTGTTTTGCATTTAACCTCTTCATCTTATTAATATTTGAGACTGTAAACAAAATTACACTTAATAAAATGATTTTGCTTAAGTTGATGATGACACTTTATGCAGTGTTTTTGCAATGGTTTATTTTATTTAAAATGAGTCTATGAAAAATTGTGACTTGGTCACTGCTTTGCCTTAGTCAGGTTGCTCAGGCAGAAAAAAATATAACATTTATGCTTAAATCCAGCCACAACCTGATTATCAAATTTAAATTGAGGACAAACTTTCCAGAGCCTTCTGACCTTAAAATGATGAAAATTTAGGAAAATATTTCATATAATAGCCCAAGTATCCTACAGCTAAGAATCTAAAATTTAACACATCATATCACATTGTGCCTTTTCAAAAGCGATCAGTACAGTGACGTGATCTTCCTTGCTATTTGCTTTGATAATTTCACCTTAATAGCACCAAGAACTCTAAAAAGCAGCTGATAAAATGCATTAGCAAAAACACGTTTTCATTAGCCTTTGTAAAGCCAGTTCTCTGAGTGGGCAGTAGGCTTTTTAAAACATAAAGAAATGGGAAGTCTTTATTAATTTCTGTCTTTGCTTCTCCTTCAACTCATAGCCTAAATTATTAAGATCATGTTCATACAGATGCATATCTCTACTTAGACACGCTACAATAACATGTTAGAGGTCATACAGTGGTTCCTATTCTAACCCTTTCTTCGGTATCTCAATGTTTAAACCTGGTAGCCTGG
The DNA here is from genome assembly GCA_013400475.1 of Tricholaema leucomelas. Classification (NCBI taxonomy): domain Eukaryota; kingdom Metazoa; phylum Chordata; class Aves; order Piciformes; family Lybiidae; genus Tricholaema lacrymosa; species Tricholaema leucomelas. Next base: position 1,994 of record WAAF01006912.1, on the reverse strand, counting down.
CCCAAAACACCATGAAAATCAACATAATAAATCCCATAGTTTGTAGAACACTTGGAACAAACACACACACACATGCACACACAAATCTATTTCCTTAACAGCTTTTCTAACAGCTAAGGAGACCATATTCTTCCAAATGTTGAAGCTGTGGCTTTTTTCATGTCTGGATATTAACAAATAAGTGCATTGCCATTGAAAAAAAAGTATTCAGTGATGTTCACATATGCAAACTTCATGTATGAAGTAGCTAGAATTGAACTCCACCAAGAGAGGTAGAGCTTTTCTGGTCTTGGCCAGTGGTGAAAGATGGCAGTACCTTCACTACCAGAGTCACTGCCTTGCTCTCCTTAATGGCCTCTTATTACTGCCATCACTCTCTCAAGTTGATCTTGAGAAGAAAGATCAAGTGCAGAAATGACTGTATATTGGCAGACATTAGTAAATCAACAAGAGGGCATAAAATGATTCAAGACATTAAGCAGAGTACCATCAAAGTCTACGCACTAAAGAAATTACAGTCCTGGCTCTAATGGATGATTAGATTTTGAGCAGCAGTAAAGTTTCCTTGGGTTACTCCAGTCTGTACCACAGTTTGTACCTCTTTCTAATCTTTACACCATGGAATGAAGCTATTTCTTTTTATCTGATAGGATGATACTTTTTAGTAATTTTATTAAGAGTAAATATGGTTAAATCACCACTGTTGTGCAGACTGTGTAGCAAATGAAGGTTCAGCTTCACAGTTGTCTCACAAGGCTTTGAAACAAATTGGTGGTAAATCACGCATTGATGGAAAGGAAAAGATGCATACAAATTCAAAGACAAAAACCATTATAGCAAATGAATTACATATCCCCAGAGGTTTTTTAATTTTGTTCTAATAATGCCTATCAGATGAAAAAAATGGAGAAAGAAGCTTATATAGCAAGCATCTCAGAAAGTTGTCTTAGTGTAAAAGATGCATTGCTAAAATTTTGTATGTCACATACATTATTTTATTCACTGAAATAAAAAAAGCACCTTATATTTCACTATATTTAGTGTTCTTCAAAATGGATTTAAGTACAAACTTAGATTTTCTCCTGGTGAACAAACTTAACACACTTCCGTGAGTCCAACTACCACCTGTACTCTTCTCTGCTGATCGGTACTAGAGTGTCTCAAGTGAATGAGGTTGTGATGGTTTGGGTGTTACACTTTGGAAATCACCCAGACTAGACTCAGTGGCTCTGGAAATTGAATGAAGCTTTATATTTACAGCTTAGCACAATATACAGGCAGATATTTACAATATATACACTTCTATATACAAATATACAAGTTGAAAAGTAATATAGAAACACAACATCCCTCTCAGAAACCTGAGTCGCCAGGAGGGGCTTTCAGCCACCCTTCCATCTTCCTCCCACTCCTCTACCTTACCCAAGATCTTGCCTTATGTTTGAGATAGTTTGGAGGGTCGGCCGGGGGGGTTAGGAAGCAGATGGATTAGTCACACAGACAGCAGGTTAGCTTAGAGAGAGAAGTTCAGGCCAAAGCCCAGACAAAGAGCTACTCTGCACTCTATGTTTTTGTTCTTGTTCTTGTACCTCTCAACAAGCCTATGAGTGAAGTAAACATCACCATCATTTCCTTTTTCACAGCCTTTAATCCAATTCTTCTCACCAAAACATTCTAGCTAGGCTCAAACTAGCACAATCCACTCCTGTCTATTTCACTCAGAGTATTGCTGAGAACTATTCTGTCTAATCTAAATCAATATTTACAATAATGAATATCACAAGTTCAGTTCACACTTCATTCCAGATATCTCAGACGAAGGTGATTCAAAAGCTCAGAAAACAGCAAACAGTTTCCCTTCTCACAGAGAGAAGAACAGGGACTCCCAGGTGACATTGGGTTCATGCTCACATACTGCAGATTCTCGCATAGATTTTGTCTTATTGGATGCAAGCAGTACCTGGAACGGAAAACTCCTAACAGCTTGTATGATA
>WAAF01006911.1:4216-27419 GCA_013400475.1 Tricholaema leucomelas | reverse complement strand
CATCCCTCTTGTAATAGGGGCTCCAGAAGTGCATGCAATACTCCATGTGGGGTCTCACCAGAGAAGAGCGGAGGGGGAGAATCACCTCCCTCGACCTGATGGCCACACTTCTCCTGATGCAGCCCAGGATCTGGTTGGCCCTCCAGGCTGCAAGTGCACACTGCTGGCTCATGTTGAGCTTCTCATCCACCAGCACTCTGAAGTCCTTCTCCTCAGTGCTGCTCTCCAGCCAGTCACTACCCAGCCTCTATTTGTGCTTAGGATTGCTTCAACTCAGGTGCAGGACCTTGCACTTTGTCTTGTTGAACCCCATGAGGTTGGCTTGTGCCCACCTCTCCAGCCTGTCCAGGTCCCTCTGAATGGCATCCCTTCCCTCCAGCCTGTCTGATACACCATACGGCTTGGTGTTGTCAGGAAACTTGCTGCGGGTGCACTCAACGACTCTGTCCATGTCACTGACAAAGATGAACACTGACAAAAATGACAATACTGGCCCCATGATTGATTCCTAAGGAACTCTGCTTGTCACTGGCCTCCACTTGGACATGGACCCATTGATAGCCACTCTTTGGGTGCATCCATCAAGCCAGTTCTTTATCCATCTAGTAGTTCACCCATCAAACCCATGTTTCACCAGCTTGGAGACCAGGATGTGGTGTGGGACAGTGTCAAAGGCCTTGCTCAAATCCAGGCAAATGACATCAGTTGCTCGCCCCTCACCTATTATTGTGACCTGTTCATAGAAGGCCACCAGGTTTGTCATGCAGAATTTGCCCTTGGTGAAACCATGCTGATTGTACTCAATCACCTCTTCACTATTCTCCTGTCTCAGTAGTGCCCTCAGGAGGATCTGCTCCATGATCTTACTGGGCACAGAGGTGAGACTGACTGGCCTGGAGTTCCACGGCTTCTCCTTCCTACTCTTTTTGAAGGCTGCTTCATGTCACTACAGCCAAGGCTGTCTCTGAGCCTCACATTTGTCACCAGCCCTTCCCTGTACATGAGAACAAGGTCCATGGTTAAAGCACATGGCTAAAGTTGTGAAGAACTGTGAAGAATTGATACAGAACCTGATTCCACAATTTACATAACCCAGTTAGACATCATAAAACTATTTTATGAGGTACATGAAGGTCACAATCTAAAAATTTATAGGAAAACCTCTTATTTGCCATTTTGCAGAAGGATAAAATCATATGGTTTGATGAATGAGGTTGATGAGATTTGATGAATGAGATTCTTGGCTTTTAAAATGCATCAGTTCCCTTCATAATGTTCATTTGTAAAAACAGTTGTATTAATAGATTTTATATTAACAGTCCTGCTTTGCTGTTTGGACATTGTTTTAAGAACAGAACTGAGAATATCCAGGAGCCTCTACTACTTCCTATGCAGCTTAGATGCACTAATTCTAGTTAGTACACTATAAATCAATGCAGTTACTCATTTTACCTGTCTTCAGCAAAAAGTTGTTCAACATAGGAAGTTACATTATTTTTAGGCCAGTAAACCTATGACTTATATTACAGATAATGAAATTATGTACTTTTAAACAGTAGATAAGCTTTAAAATAAAACTATGGCTATTATATATTTTGCTATCATTTGGAATAGGAAGACAAGAAATTAGTTATAGTAAAAATTCTAAGGGGCATGAGGAAAATCAGAATTAATCTCAGGTGTAAATATGAAAAGCAACTACTTTTTGTATTGCAAACGTGGCAATATACATCTATTTTATGATTAATTTATATTGTGCTCTAGTTTATATCACAAAATATTTCTGCATTTCATTTTAGCTACTGAGTATGAAAAAATGTTCTTTATAAAAAACTTTTTACTCTGAAGTTTGGTAAGAGAGTTTGAGAAGATAAAAATTCCATTAAAGTCAAAACTATTTTGAGTTTTCAGATACATTAGAACCATTAAAAAACAGCATAGCTGGTTATCAAATATCGACAGGTTTGCATGCAATGCTCTTAAAAGAAACCACTGAAGACAGCAAGAATTGCTGCAGGACAGATTTCCTTTTTATTTCACTTATAAAATATTGCTTATTTGGTTTTGTTTTAATAAATGAGAATGTTTATTACATCACACCATAAAATAGTTGATCTGTAGATAAAAGCTTTGGATGAATGAAATATACTAGTAAGAAGCTAAAAAAAGTTCAAAGATGTGGAGCACAATGGTAACTGATGCCCATTATTCATAGCTGCCAACTTGAATTAGGTTTTTGTGAATATAGCTTTCAGTTATACCAAAGCTTCAGAGCTCCCACTAGAAAATGAACCTGCACCTCTAATGCAAAGAATTCCATGTTTTGTCTTCTACAATATTGTTTTAAAGAATGTGTATGTCAAAGGCTAAGGTCCTGATTAATTTCAAGTGTGTGTGTAAGAAAACAATTTTCAAAGATGTAGTTTGTGAATGATCAGATCTCTTATTTTACAGGTTGCCCTGTACCAATTAACACAAAAAAACATTGAGTCGAAAATACATTAGTTATAAGTAAGTCTCAACCTAGCATTTTTACTGACAAATTAAAAATATTGGGAAAAAACCCCAAACAACTCCAGCTTCTGTAAGAAATATTTGAGGTATATGCCCGAAGTGGTATGTGTTTCTCTTGATGATGAGTTATTTTCTTTGAATAACTACAAAATATTACACCTGACATATCACAGTTGGAGAAAAGAAAATACACTCTAAAATCGAAGTATTTTTTAATACTATATACTATCCCATGCACTCTTTCATTCTGATCATCTCATGCACTAATGAGTACTAGGAAGGATGCTGATCTACAGGATTGATGACTGATAACATTTGGACAATTTCTCAGAATTCTCTTCTTTCAAGTCATGTAAGAACATATATAGAATCATGGATTCCTAGAATTAACCAGGTTGGAAGAGACCTCCAAGATCATCCATTCTAACATATCACCCAGCCTTATCCAATCAACTAGACCATGGCACTAAGTGCCTCATCCATTCTTTTCTTGAACACCTCCAGGAACAGCAACTCCATCATCTCCCTGAGCAGCCCATTCCAATGGCAAATCACTCTCTCTGGGAAGAACTTCCTCCTAACATCCAGCCTATATCTCCCCCAGCACAACTTGAGACTGTCCCCTTGTTCTGTTGCTGGTTGCCTAGGAGAAGAGACCAACCCTCACCTGGCTACAGCCTCCCTTCAGGTAGTTGTAGACAGCAATGAGGTCCCCCCTGAGCCTTCTCTTCTCCAGGCTAAACAACCCCAGCTCCCTCAGCCTCTCCTCATAGGGTTTGTGTTCCAGGCCTTTCACCTGCTTTGTTGCCCTTCTCTGGACATATTCCAGTATCTTAAAATCTCTCTTGAATCGAGGAGCCCAGAACTGAACACAGTACTCAAGGTGTGGCCTGAGCAGTGCCAAATACAGGGGCAGAATAACCTCCCTTGTTCTACTGGCCACACTGTTCCTGATACAGGCCAGGATGCCATTGACTTTCCTGGCCACCTGTGCACACTGCTGGCTCATGTTCAGTTTACTATCCACCAGTACCCCCAGGTCTCTTTCCTCCTGGCTGCTCTCCAGCCACTCTGTCCTAAGCCTGTAGCGCTGTCTGAGTTTGTTGTTGTGGCCAAAGTGTAGAACCCTGCACTTGGCCTTTTTAAATCTCATCTCCTTGGCTTCTGTCCACCCGTTCAGCCTGTTGAGGTCCCTCTGCAGGGCTCTCCTACCCTCCAACAGATCAACATCTGCTCCTAGCTTGCTGTTGTCTGCAAACTTACTGATGCTGGACTCAATCCCGTCATCCAGATCATTGATAAAGATATTGACAGGACTGGAGCCAGCAATGATGCTTAAGGGACACCACTAGTGACTGGCTGCCAAATGGATCTGGCACCATTCACCACCACACTCTGGGGTCGGCCCTCCAGCCAGTTCTTGACCCATATCACAATGAATCTGTTCAGTGAACTTATTTAAGGAATTAACTCAGAATATTCCTTGGAAAACAGCCTTTAAAAACAAAGGGGTCCAGAAAGTTTGGGCCTACTTCAAGAAAGAACTGAAGGCACAGGAGCAGGCTGTCCCAATGTGCCAGAAGATGAGCCTGTAGGGGAGGCAGCCAGACTGGATGGACAAGGAGCTTCTAAAGAAATTGGAAAAAAAAAAAAAAAAAAAAGAAACAAAAAAGAGGGTGTATCACCTTTGGAAAAAAGGGGAGGTATCCCAGGAAGAGTTTAAGGATGTTTCTGTGTCTTGTAGGAAAATAATTAGAGAAGCAAAAGCCCATTTAGAACTTAGGCTGACCGCTGCTATTATGGAGAACAAAAAATGTTTCTATAAATATATTAATGGCAAAAGAATGGGCAAGGACAATGTCCACTCTTTATTAGATGGAGAGGGGAATACTGTAACAAGAGATGAGGAAAAGGGCAGAGGTACTTAACACCACCTCAATCTTCAATAGTGGGACAGGTTGTTTCCAGGATGACTGGCCTCCTAAGGCGGCAGATGGAGTCAGGGACCAGTATAATCACCCTGTAATCCAGAAGGAAGAAGTAGAGGACCTGGTGAGTCACTTGGATCCTCACAAGTCTATGGGACCAGATGGGATCCATCCTAGGGTGCTTAATGGTGGACTGTATCATAAAATATGGACAAGTCCTGTAAGTGTAAGAATGACATGTATGGTATTGCTGTAGATAATGTAATATATAACATATCCCTTTACTCATTTGAGGTCATTGCAGAATGGTTTAGAAGACTGAAGCTATTTTATCATGTTTTCATTAAGAGAACTAGAAACAAAAAATATTCTTTATGGAGCTGCTGTCAACAGGGATTTGGAGATTGAGAGCAAATGTTCTGAGTATTTAAGATGTAGAAAAATGATGCAACATTTCAGAATATGTTTTCATTCAGAAATGCAGAAACATATTTTAGTGAAGTGGTTAGTTTGTGGGCATAGCATGCAAGAAGCAAACCTATTATGTTATTGTAGTTAACAGAAGTTAACGGATCTTTTGCATTTGACTGACAAACACAGAATGAACAGGCTTACATTTCTACTGGATCCATTTCATTGTTACTTGCTATGAAATACCACTGGGCAGGATTGGAATTTTGATCTCACTCATCACTGATCTATCCCTTTGTGTTTCAATGAGCAAATAAATCTTTCATGATCTCTCTGAGCATTTATCAGAACACCAAAACTGTTGTGCAGCAAAATTCCTGTCTTAAGGATGTCTCTTTCATCTACAATTGGAGTACTCAAGAAGTGATGTCTCTCGATTTTATGCTATTCCACTTTCTAAAGCCTCAATTGTAAAAATAAATATTTTCTTTTATTGTTTTTATACCTATCAGAAAAAAAAAAAAAAGTTCTATTTTTGGCAACAAGTGAAGAAAAACAGTTGACATTTTACATAAAATTATTATGCATGAATCCAGCTCCCATGAGGCTCCTGAGGGTAGGCACTCTGATTTCAGTATCTGTAGAAATTTTACAGCTCAGATATTAAAATTTCAAATTTAGATGCAAGCTTTTTTTCCAGATACTACGTTTAAGCAAGCAGTAGTTGTTACCAAATTCATTGTGATTTATTATATCATATGTCTAAACTAACAAATCATGGAAAATAAATTTGTATACATACGTACTTTTTGAAGACATATTCAGAAAGACAGCATTTTTCAGGATAATTTCAAATACCACGTTTTAATTTTTTAATGATATAACACACATAGAAACTAGCAAATTAACACTTGGCTGACATGATTTAAGAAATCCTTAACCAGCACTAAAACCCACAGATATCTGAAAAGTATTTTACACTGAATCTACATGTTCAGTTGTACTTAGCCAGGAAGTATATGGTAAGAAATCTTTTGTGTGAGTGTGAGGCAGAACAGACAAAAGAAAAAGGGAAAGACAGAGCCATTTCTATGCAGTATTATCTAAACATTCACTGGAAAAGGAGAAGGTAACTTTTTTTCCTATTATTAAGGTCAAATAATTAAATATCAATGAAGGTCAGTGATACTAAAATCTGAGTTAGCAGTATGTTCTATATTGAAACAAAAATATTTGGTTTTAGTTGCAAAAATACTTTTAATTTCTCTACAGAATGTCATGGAGGGGCTGTAGGCCCGAAAATAAGCTTATTTCTATTCCTCACTTTGTTTTTGCCCTGTCTGGACATGCTTGCCTACCCCAGACAGAGGTAAACACGATGAAGGCACATTGTAGGGACAATGGGACCGGCGCTACAATGTCTGGCTGCTCAGGGCCCACATGGTAGACATGTTGCATAAGCTCACACGTTGGGCATGTGACTTGCTTGTGCTTTTCCCATATTTGGGGGTACAGGACCTGTGGACCTTTCCAAATTTGGTATGTCCCTGCCTGACGACAGAAGCCCATTGGACAGTGTTATGGCCGACAAACCCATCAATCTCCATACATTTCTTATAAATGGGGCAACCTAAGTAAACAAGGCACCCTCCTTTGCCTTTGGGACACCCCCTCCTTTGCCTTTGGGACCTTCCTTTTGCCTTTGGCTTTTGCCTGTTGCCTCCTTTGGCTTTTGCCTGTTGCCTCCTGTTTTCGGCTTTCGCCACCCTCTTCATTCTCATCCCGTCTGATTTCTGCCTGAGCCTACTGCCTTTGTCCCATGACGACCTGCAGCAATTCAGCCTGATCTTCTCAGACAGCGCATCCCAGAACCCAAAGAACTGTTATCCCCACGCGGATCAACTCTGTGACTGCCTTCACCTCATTTTGGGGACCACAGATACCAAAACTCTGATTTGTGAGTACTCAAACTCTCTTATTCAAGCATCAAAGGAACCTTATTGACTCTACCAGTGGCACTTTCTGCCATCAGACTCTCTGATTGGAGTTTTTCTAAACCTATACTAAATTGTTTAATTCAATTATAAATAGGCATTCTGTAGAGTGATTTTACTAACAAAGGATTGTTTTACTACAAAGGATTTGTGTGGGTTTATTGTATATAAGTTTGGGGAAATTTTTTGTATATATTAATAAATTATTTAATAACAATCAAATTGGCCTCGGATCTCCCCAAAATTCAAATTAAACCCCTTTGCAACATTAAAGAACAAAGCTCCGATTCCTTTACTAAGCATTATTATAAGAAAGTCAATATGGTCTCACAAATATGGTACAAGAGGCCATAATTATTTTACACTGCTTTATTTTTCTATGTTAGATGAATCACGTTTTTACCTTTAAATTTTCTCATCATTATCTGGGAACAGCAACTGTTCAATGGCTTCAAAATCTATAAACATACAAGAGTCCCTAGCTATTACTATTACATTTAATCCAAGCAGAGAGAAATTCTTCCTTCCAACTTCTGTTCATTAGCAAAGAAATCTTCAAAAACTAGACACAGTTTAAGGAATGCTTCTCAATATTTCTATTGCTGTGGGGTTGGAAGAAAAAAAAGCATTTAATGGACAGACAGTGACATTTATTTCTGTAAGACTCAGATATTTTTGAGTGGGAAAGAGAAAACATACAGTCTGACACATTAGAAATTTGAGATGAGAGGTAGCAGAATTCTAAGAAAAAAGAGGTAGCCTTTTTAGAGATCACAAAAAGAATACATAAAGGGTGACTGCTTTTTTTTCTGCAGTTGCCAAGAACTATTATCTGGAATGAAATATGCAGTATTAAAGAACTTCTGATAGGAACATGAAGAAGTAGCTCATGTTATTCATTGTGTAATAAATATATCATATATACATATATCATATGTATAATAAAACATCCTTTTGGGTGCATTTCAAATGAGTAATATAAATATCAGCACAACATTAAACAGTAATTCACTTTCAAAGGTTTCTGCAACTGTGTCTATTCACATTTTGTCTGCAGAACACACAAATAAGATTGTAAGGTGAAAGACAACACTGACTCAAGTCATTTATACAGAGGAAGGATGAATCAAACAGCAGCACCCACTCTGCTGCTACCTTCTCCATTTTTTCCCTGGAAGTCTATATGTGACTTTTCCTGTTCTGCTTCCTTCTGTCTCACATGATCCTTCACAGTTATTCTTTACTCAGTCCCAGAGAGTGGCTTAACTCTTCAAGATTATGTCAAATACAATTGATAGATACTTAGGAATACAAAATTAGGTATAGGAATCTCACCATCATCACCACTTTCCTGGCAGGGAGGACCATTGGCCTGGATGGGCAAGGAACTTCTGAAGGAATTAAGGGGAAACAAAGAGGGTGTATCACCTTTGGAAAGAGGGAGAGGTAACTCAGGGAAAATGTAAGGATGTTGCCAGGTTGTGTAGGAATAAAATTAGAGAGACAAAAGCCCAGTTAGAACTTAGACTGGCCTCTGCTGTGAATGATAATGGGAAATGTTTTTATGAATGTATTATTGACAAAAAGAGGGACAAGGATAACCTCCTTATTGGACAAGGAGGGGGATATAGTAACTAGAGATAAGGAAAAGGCAGAGGTGCTTAACACATGCTTTGCCTTAATTTTCAATAGTAAGAGAGGTTGTTCTCAGGACAGCTGGCCTGCTAAACTGGTAGGTGGGGTCAGGGAGCAGGATTACCCCTATAATCCAGGAGTAAGCAGTTAGGGACCTGTTGAGCCCCTTGGATCCTCACAAGTCTATGGGACCGGATGGGATCCATCCTAGGGTGATGAGAGAGCTGGCAGATGAGTTTGATAAGCCTCTCTCTATCATTTATCAACAGTCCTGGCTCAATGGAGAGGTGCATTGATGACTGGAAGCTGGCCAGTGTAGTGCCCATGCACAAGAAGAGCCAGGAGGACCTGGGAAACTACAGATCTGTCAGCCTGTTCCAGGTTCAGCTCAGCGGGGCTGGTAGAGTGGTCAGGAAACCTGATCCCATGTGTCCTTGGCCACCTCTGGGAGGAAGGAACCCCAGGTCAAAGTTTATTCCACTCCCACTTCATGTCAACAACCCTATTTAAGAGGCAATTTGAGCTCCTTCTCTCTCTTTTGCTTCCAGACTTTGGTTTTGCAACATCTCTCTCTGCTGCTGTTCCAGCTAACCACGTGGCCAACCCTGTTACCTCCTAGATACAGAGATAAAAAATCCATCTCAATACAGAAAATCCACTGCCATCCAATTTGGCTTTGTATATGTATTTTTATCCATTTCTTTCTCTGTAACTCTCCTTTACCATATATACCTTTTATTGTTGTTAAAGGTTTTTTTTTGTTGTTTTGTTTGTTTGTTTAACTTCCAAATCAGTTTCTGGCTGTTTGGTTGGTTTTGACCCCCTTCTACCCTTCTGCCACAAATTTTTCTTAGAGGGAGAAGGAGGTAGGGGAAGGCGTCCAAAATTTTGTTCCACATGGCTTGTAGGCTCTGGGAAAATTAAAAGGTAAGAGAGCCTAACCTCAATGCCAGACAAGAAAATGGAACAGATCATATTAAGTGCAATTACACGGCACCTACAGGATGACCAAGGGGTCAGAACCAGCTGGTATGGATTTAGGAGGGGCAGGTCCTGTCTGACTAAGCTGCCCATCTTTTATGACCAGGTGACGGACCTTGTGGATGTGGGAAAGTCTGTGGAGTAATCCATCTGCCATAGCAAACACTTGGCAAAGCTGGCAGCCCATGGCTTGGACAGAAGCACTCTGTGCTGGGTTAAGAACTGGCTGGATGGATGAGCCCAGAGAGTGACTGTGAATGGTGCCACATCTAGTTGGCAGCCAGTCACTAGTAGTATCCCTCAGGGATCAATGCTGGGCCCAATCCTGCTTAATATCTTCATTGATCTGGATGAGGGGATTGAGTCCACCATGAGTGAGTTTGCAGATGATACCAAGATGGGAGCATGTGTTGATCTGTTAGAGGGTAGGAGGGCTCTGCAAAGGGTCCTGGACAAACTGGATAGATGGGCACAGTCCGATGCCCTGAGTTCTAACACGTCCAAGTGCTGGAATCTGCATTTTGGCCACAACAACCCCATGCAGCACTACAGGCTGGGGACAGAGTGGCTGGAGAGCAGCCAGGCAGAGAGGAATCTGAGGGTACTTGTTGACAGCTGACTGAATATGAGCCAGCAGGGTGCCCAGGTGGCCAACAAGACAAATGGTATCCTGGCCTGTATCAGGAATAGTGTGGCCAACAGGACCAGGGAAGTCCTTTTGCCTCTGTACTCAGCACTGGTTAAGCCACACTTTGAGTACTTTGTCCAGTTCTGGGACTCTCAGTTTAAGAAAGATGTTGAGGTGCTTGATCATGTCCAGAGAAAGGTAACAAGGCTGGTGAGGAGGCTGGAACACAAGCCCTATGAGTACTGCCTGATGGAGTTGGACTTGCTTAGCTTGGAGAAGAGGAGGCTCAGGAGAGACCTTATTGCTGTCTACAAACAACTACCTGAAAGGAGGTCGTAGCCAGGTGTGGGTTGGTCTCTTTTGCCAGGCAACCAGTGACAGAACAGTCTCAAACTGTGCCAGGGCAGGTTTAGGCTGGATGTTAGGAAGAGGTTCTTCACAGAATGATTTGCCATTGGAATGAGCTGCCCTCGAAGGTGATGAAGTCACCATCACTGGAGGTGTTTGAAAGGAGATTGCCATAGTTTAGTTAATTAGAAGGTGTTAGGTGATCGATTGAACTCAATGATCTCTAAGGTCTTTTCCAACCTGGTGAATTCCATGATTCTGTGAAGAAACAGGTACTATAAAATATTTTCATGTCAAAATCTTTAGCAGAGATTAGGCTGTACCATTGCATTTTTAAAAATTATTATTACTGGAATATATATTCATTAAAACTTATTGAATTCACTGAACATGAAGTGCTCTGTGTACTGGAATGTGAGCAATCCATCAAGTGCTTTTTAGATGTAGGTAATTTAAATTTGAAGATACATGTGTAAAGCATCTGGTATTCACTCATGTATTAACATCTTCTGTTTAATCATGTGTAATGAGAACATGTTGAATTCATAAATAACTTACTATTTTACTGTGCAAAATAGATGTTCTTCACTACTAGTGGTTCAGTTGTGTCTCTGATACTGTGTACCCCAGCCAATGAAAACCTATAAAATCAACTTTGCAGAAGTTCTGCAAACATAGGTAAAATGACTTTCAACCACACTTGCATGCCTCTTCATTTTTTTTCTAAGAAATGTAAGGTCCCTGCAGTACCAGGAGCATTCTGTCTTTTCAGCTGAGAATAAATGAAATTAAATATGTTAAAATATGGCATAATTCCCCTTACAGTTGGCATGGATATTTTGGACAGCCAAATACATGATGACTTAATGACTTTACCCTCTTCAGAGCTGGTAAGAGCTACATTTTTTATACTCAAATATACTCAGTTCCCCAAAGATCATTATACCACAGTTAATTCACATGAACGCAGTATCTGCCACACTCTACTGTTTCTTTACAATTGTATTCTTAATTCTCAAAACATAGTTATCCGAAGAAACAAAATATAAACAGATAATCCATCTGATTAAACACATAGCATTCTGGATAACCTCACTCTTTGTGCAGCTTTGGTTTTGGTTGGAGTTTTTATTTGGTTTTATTTGGTTGGTTTGCTTTGGGTTTAGTTTTTTGTTTGGGTGGGTGGGTGCTTGGCTTGGTTTGTTTTTTTGCTTCTTTGTGGGGATTTTTTGGTTTTGCTCTTTTCATTTTATAATCTTCTTTAGTAGTAATTGTCATGGAGAGGCTGTAGGCCCAAAAGAATAGGCTTTTTTCTTTTTCTTTCTCTGCCGGGCATGCCTAAACACGTTCCTCCCCTGACCTGGGGTAAACGCATTAAAGGCACATTGCGAGGACAAAGAGCCCGGCGCCAAGGAGTCTGGCCCTGTGCAGGCCTGTGCGGTAAATAAGTTGCACAAGCTTATTTTGTCAGGGTGTGGCTCAGTTCACAACATCCATATTTGGGGGTATCGGACTGGTGGACTTCTCCTTGTTTGGTATGCCCTTGCCTGTTGCCAGAAGCCTATTGGGCAGTGTTATGGCCGATAAATCCATCAATCTCGATTCATTTCTTATAAATGGGGCAATCTGAGTAAACAGGGAACCTACCTCCCTACCTACCTACCTTCCTACCCTCCTCTGCCTCTGGGCCTTTTTGCTCTCGCTGTGCCGCTCGTCTGCTTTCTGCCGGAGGCTATCGCTTTTGTCCCACGGCGATCTGCCACTTCAGCCTCACCTTCGCAGACAGCGCGCCCCAGAACCCGAAGAACCACTATCCCTACCTGGATCAACTTCGTGACTCCCATCATCTTATATTTTGAGGACCACAGAAATAGAACTCCAATTTGTGAGTACCTCAACTCTCTTTTTCAAGTCACAACAGTGTCTCCTTAATCCCGCCAGCGGCACGTTCTGCCGCAAAACTCTCTGATTGGAGCTTTACTGAAATTTGTATTAGATCGTTCAAATTCAATGGTAAATGGACATTCTATGGAGTGACGTCATCAACAATGTACAGAGGACTTGTGGGGTTGTTTGTATATAGGTTTGGGGGTGCGTGTGTATATATATATATAATTTTTTTTTTTTTAAATTAATAAATTATTTAATAACATTTAAATCAGCCTCGGATTTTCCCCAAACATCTAAATTGAACGCCCCCACCCTTTATAACAGTAATAATAATAATGATAGCAATAATAGACAAAACATTAAACAAGAAAAGGCTTGGATTATACTGTGTTCACTCATAAAGAGTAACACTATTCATATGCAAGTATACTTCCATGAAAGATTAGGCATTATTTATAGATTGTCTGCTTTACTTTTTTACCAGATAAACAAAAACACCTATATTTTTTTTTCACAATTCATATATACACAATCAGTATATTTTTTATTATTTTTAAAATATACTGAGCTAAAAGGAAATCATCATGCGTTTTTATACTGATATTCTGCTATTTAAAGTCTCAAAAGGAAGGAAAGTAAGATTTTGGGGGACGGAAAAAATCAGAGCAAAATGAATATTTCAGCACTTTGAATAGCACCTTTCCAACATGCCCACAGAATAATATCCATTACTAATGTGCAGTTATCCTTCTAGGTGAAAAACTCATTCTAGGGAAAAAAATAAATAAAATTGCATAACAGTTAAGAAAATTCTCTGTTACAATCATTGCATTAGTGTAAATAACATGACATCAGTGATGCAAGTATTAAAGCAGATACTTCTAGATAGCCAAATGTCAACACTTTCAGCTATATATTATTAAATTAAGCAGTAAGTTGATTTCTTGAACAATAGTTGTGAAGTGATTTAGTCAGCTGCCCTATTAAATGCTTCAAGTGACCACTGTCACTGTGTTTCATATAATTTTCTGACAGCTGTTATTGACAGAATAGTACTGAAGAGAGTAGTATCTCATCATCAAAATGGAAAAAAAAACCCTAACATTATTTTGGGTTTTCCACCAAGAACAACACAATCAGATAAAGAAGCTAAACAAAATTCAAAATTTGAATACAAACCGTCTACTAATGACATTATGTTGACATTATATTGACTCAGAGTCAACTGACCCCCAAACAGCCACTTGCTCACTGCTCATTGGGAATGGGAAAACAATCAAAAGGATAAAAAGTGAGAAAACTTGTAGTTTAAGGTCGTGTGTTGCTTTGAGGCTAATTGGAATATTTTCATGAGAGAAATTAGACCATTGGCTGTGAAAATAAATAATAGCGATGCCTATATCACTCATTTGTTCTTCTGAGAGATATAAAAAAGAAGAAACATAAAGAAAGCCAGCCAGTCTCTATCTGGCTGCTGTTTACTTCACTAATTCCTTTGACTGGACCTGTATAATTCAAACTAATAATTTTGCTTCTAATTCTTTACCTGGCAATCTCACCCCTGCATGTAAGACTTCTGATGTAAGGCTAGGGGTGGAAAGAAGGAGGGGAGATAGCTTGAAAGCTCTCCTGGGTGGTTCTGCTGTTCGGAAGGGGCTTTGTAGTTCTATATTATTTTAAACTTGTATACAGTTATGTGTAGTTGTAAATATTTGTATATATTGTGTATATATGCTTGCATATTTGTGAAATACTGTAAATATAACTTCATTCCTTAACTTCCATCCAGCTGAGTTAGCCTGGTTAGGGGTAGGGGAAAACTCCCAAACTATCTCAAGTAGAGCTAGTTTAATAAGCAAAACAAAAGCTGTACATGTAAACAAATGAAAGTGAGGAGTTCATTCACTACTCTCCATTAGCATGTAGGCGTTCAGCCATCTCCAGAGTAGCAAGGCTCTATCACACATAATGGTGACTTGGGAAGACAAATGCCATCATTCTGAATGTTCTCTTACATCTTTTTTCAAAATTTATTTCTAAGAATGACANAGAACAACACAATCAGATAAAGAAGCTAAACAAAATTCAAAATTTGAATACAAACCGTCTACTAATGACATTATGTTGACATTATATTGACTCAGAGTCAACTGACCCCCAAACAGCCACTTGCTCACTGCTCATTGGGAATGGGAAAACAATCAAAAGGATAAAAAGTGAGAAAACTTGTAGTTTAAGGTCGTGTGTTGCTTTGAGGCTAATTGGAATATTTTCATGAGAGAAATTAGACCATTGGCTGTGAAAATAAATAATAGCGATGCCTATATCACTCATTTGTTCTTCTGAGAGATATAAAAAAGAAGAAACATAAAGAAAGCCAGCCAGTCTCTATCTGGCTGCTGTTTACTTCACTAATTCCTTTGACTGGACCTGTATAATTCAAACTAATAATTTTGCTTCTAATTCTTTACCTGGCAATCTCACCCCTGCATGTAAGACTTCTGATGTAAGGCTAGGGGTGGAAAGAAGGAGGGGAGATAGCTTGAAAGCTCTCCTGGGTGGTTCTGCTGTTCGGAAGGGGCTTTGTAGTTCTATATTATTTTAAACTTGTATACAGTTATGTGTAGTTGTAAATATTTGTATATATTGTGTATATATGCTTGCATATTTGTGAAATACTGTAAATATAACTTCATTCCTTAACTTCCATCCAGCTGAGTTAGCCTGGTTAGGGGTAGGGGAAAACTCCCAAACTATCTCAAGTAGAGCTAGTTTAATAAGCAAAACAAAAGCTGTACATGTAAACAAATGAAAGTGAGGAGTTCATTCACTACTCTCCATTAGCATGTAGGCGTTCAGCCATCTCCAGAGTAGCAAGGCTCTATCACACATAATGGTGACTTGGGAAGACAAATGCCATCATTCTGAATGTTCTCTTACATCTTTTTTCAAAATTTATTTCTAAGAATGACATTATGGAGTGTGGGATATCCCTTCGGTAGGATGTGATAAACTGTTTCAGTTGTGTTCTCTCCCAAATGCTTCTGCATATTCAGCCAATGTATTGATGGGCCAGAATTGGAAACATAAAACACTTTGAGGCTGTGTAAGCACTGCTCAGCAGTAACTAAAACATCAGTATTATCGACAGGTTTCATCATAAATCTGAAACACATCTGAATACAAATGACTATGACAAAAAAAAGTAACTCTATCCTAGACCAATTATGTACAATTATTAATAAAAATGAAGGATTTTGGAATTCTAAAGGTCGTTAAGAAATTTGCTATTAAGAACAAGTTGTTCTCTAGTTGCAGCTTTCTTTTATATCTGTGATTAACTTTAATCAAGTTGTACACTATTTAAAGACTGGTACATTTTATGATACTGCATTATCCAATACAATATTAGTGATCACTGTGGTAAACAGAGATAATCACCTAGATCATGAGTGTAGTGATCATGAAAAGACAAGTTTACAATTTTCAGAGAAATAAGGAATGGAGGGTCAGCAGAACTACTATCTTGGTCTTTCAAAAGTAGTCAAAGCAGGCCTATTTGGGGACCTGGTTGACACAGAGTCCCTTGGTAGGCAATCTTGAAGTGAACAGGAGTCCAAGAAACCTGAATATTCTCCAAGAGAGTAATTATAAGGCCTAAGACCAGGCTGATTGCAAGTGCAAAAAGGGAAGACCTGCCTTCATGAAGAGAGTGCTTTTGCTGGAACTCAGGGGAATAAGAAGAGCTTATGACCATTTTAAGAAGAGGCAGAAAACTAAAGAGGACTACAAAGGTGTTGTGCGGTAATACTGGGAAAAAAATAGAAGGGCAAAAGCCCAGCTAGTACCTAAATTAGCTATTGCCATAGAAACCCATTTAAAAAAAAAATCTTAGTAGTACATATCAGTACATTTACAAAAAAAAGGAGGTCTAAGGAGAATCTCTGCCCTTTGTTGGATACAGGGAGAAACACAGTGTTGAAGGCTGAAAAAAAAAAGCTGAGGTACTTAATGCCTTCTTTGCCTTAATTTTTAACAGTAAGATCAGTACTTGGGGTACCAAGCCCAACTGAGATGAAAGAGAGGGATGATGATAAGGATGAAGACTTATAATTCAAAGGAAAAATCGATATTGGTCTGCTATACCACTTAGACATATATGAGTCTACGGACTGTTGTGGAGGGCCCATAGGCCCAACATAGGCTTATATGTGCCTTGCCTTGCCTGGACAGGTTTTTCTGCCCAAACCAGAGCTGAACACATTAAATGGATAAAGAGGGCACAATAGGCCTGGTGTCATAAAGTCTGGCCTGCCTGGGGTCCACGTTGTGTAATGTGGTTGTGTAACGTGGTTGTATAAGCCCACACACCCAGCTCATGTTTACCGGGTGCTAGGCCCATACTATTGCCATATTTGGGAGGTCCAGGCTTGTGGATTTCACCTATTACAGCATGCTTTTGGCTAACTGCCAAATGACCAAAGGGCCATTAATCATAGAATCATAGAATGGTTTAGGTTGGAAGAGACCTCAAGGATCATTCATCTCCAACCCTCTGTCATAGGCAGGGACACCTCCCACTAGAGCAGGTTGCTCAAGGCCTCATCCAGCCTGGCCTTAAACAAGCTCGGCCCACACTTGATAAATAGGGGTACACAGGTAAACAAGGTGCTTAGACTCACCCACATTGCTTTTTGTTTATGGCTGCCTGCTTGCCTGCCTGCCTGAAGCCTCACCCACAGGGCATACCCACAATGCATCTACTATTCTCTATGGAGACAGAGTCTCCCATGGGGTCCCAGCCAGCTGTGCACACTTGCACACCACTGCGGTGAGTTACCAGGACCAGATCCTGTATTGCCTGCCTGTATTTATGGAGCTCAGTCTCCCGTGCAGCCGTACACCCTATTGCATGCCCACTGCCTTATCACTGCCTGGTAAGCTCCACTGCTGCTGAGTTACCAGGAGCAGACTCTGCATTGTCTGCACGCGATTGGCCTGCATGGCCAGAGTTAGATTGTGCTGAGACTCTACAACATCCTGTCTATGCACCCAAAGGTCCTGCCTAAGAATCCCTGGACAGAGCATCCAGAAGAAGCCAGAAAAACAAGGTCAGAGACTGTCCTTTCCCTGGAAGCCGGGAGGATTCCAGCCAGTGTCTACAGGCAGAGTGCCCTGAAGATTGGACACTTGCAATAGGCTGTGACGTAGTCCCAGAGGGTGATTGATAGTTAATAAGAATTTATGAGTAAATGCTTTAATGACTCTGTAATTTCTATTGCCTTCCAGTATTGCAGAAAGAGCTTCATCCCACCTACTGGGCAAATAGCACATTGACCCCAAGCGGTATTTGCTGTGGGGAATTCCCTCTCTGTTTATAGTTTAAATGTTTGCTAGTTATTAACAAGTTACTGTTCGATATTATTCCTAGAATGTCTTTCATAACTGTGTAGAACAAATATTAATATAAAAAATTCAGTGGTTGGGGGTGGTGAGAGTTAAGAATATTGAAGTTAATAAATTATATATTTTTATAGAATATGATCTTGCACCAATTAATTTCTCCACTCCACCACAATTGGCATAAGTGGCAGAACACCCCTCCATGACATGGAGCCACATAGAATCCACCCTTGGATCCTTAGGGAGGTGGTAACAGTGCTCACCAATCCACTTTCAATGGTATACCAGCAGTCCTGGCTAACTGAGAGGTCTCAGTTGACTGAATGTTACTAAATGTGACACCTGTCTAGAGATGGGCTGGAAGAAGGATCCAGGGAACTACAGACACATCTGTCTGACCTCAGTGCCAGGGAAGGTTATAGAGGAGGTCATCTTGAGTGCCATCACACAGCATATATCTTCATCTTTTAGCTAGTTTTCAATTCACCTCACTGTCCACTCATCTAACCTACACTTCCTAAGATTGTCTGTGAAACAGTGTTGAAAGCCTTGATGAAGTAAAGGTAAACAACATCCACTGCCCTCCCCTTGTCTATCCCTTCAGTGATGCCCTACTTCTGATAACCTTTACTCGCACATGCTTTGAGACGATGCATATAACAAGCTCGTCCATCATCTTTCCAGGGATGTGACATGAGGCTGACTGCTCTGTAGTTTCCTAAGTCTTCCCTCATTCTTTTTGAAGGCTGGAGTGATGTTTGCTTTCTTCCAGTCCTCAGGTATCTGTCCTGTTCCCCAAGACCTTTTAAAGACTTTTGCCAACTTCCTCAGTACTTGCGGGTGCCTCAGGATCCAGACACTTGTGGATATCCAGTTTATTCAACTGATTTCTAAATTGGTCCTCCTCAACCAAGGGAAAACCTTTCTTTCCCTAGACTTTTTCAGTTAATTCTGAAGTCTGGGACTCCTGAGGGCTGATTTGAGTAATAAAGATTGAAGCAAAAAAAAACATTCAGTAACTCCATACTCTATCACCATGACACCTGCCTCATTCAACAAATGAGCTTACATTTCCTCCAATTTCCCTTATTTCTCTGATATACTTGAAGATATCCTTCCTGTTGACATTGGTGTCCTTTCCCAGGTTTAATTCAAGAAGGCCCTGGCTTTCTTTTTTTCATTCCTGCGTAACGTGATCTTTAGCTCGGAGGAAGTGTTATTTGAGTATCAACTAGCTCTCTTAAACATCCCTACTGTCCAGAACCCTAATTCACGGTATTTCTCTGAGCAGTTTCTTGAAGAGGTCAAAAATAGTTCTTGTGAAGGCCAAGTGGTTAACATTGCTTCCTGCCCTAGATGGCAAGCTTTCAGTGCGTCACATGTGAAGCCCGTTCAAAATACCATGCCCTGTTTGCCCAGTCTTTTCACCCATATATATAGAGGCCAGTAACTTTAAAGTAAATTCAGGACAGAGAAATATCTGATGGTGTGCATGTGAAAATTCTGTCAAACTTCAAACTGTACTATCCTAATTTGCTGATAGATATTTTAATTTTCAAATATGGAAAAGAGGTCAATTTTACAAATTAATATAGTCCTGAAAGACACTCAATTACAAATAATTTTTCACAGAAGTAATCATCTCAGTGAAAATGTATGAAAATTTAGGCTTATATAATATAGTATTCTATGATTTGAACAGAAAACAAAAAGACTAAATAAATATATTGCAGTAATAGTATGGTTTAGATTTACGTAAGTTGATATGATACAGCAGAGGAAAGTATGTTAAAACTAAACACAGAATAAATAAAGAAATAATTAAAAACCTGAAAATTGGTAGGTACACTATACATTTCTCACTAATTTTGAAAACAAACCTATAAATAAATAATAATCTGTCATTTGAAGTGTTAAATGCATAATCATAGAATCATAGAATCATAGAATGGTTTAGGTTGGAAGGGACCTCAAGGATCATCCAGCTCCAACCCCCTGCCACAGGCAGGGACACCTCCCACTAGAGCAGCTCGCCCAAGGCCTCATCCAGCCTGACCTTAAACACCTCCAGGGAGGAAGCATCCACAACCTCCCTGGGCAACCCGTTCCAGTGCCTTACCACCCTCACTGTAAAGAACTTCCTCCTAACATCCAGTCTAAATCTCCCCTCTTCCAGCTTAAACCCATTCCCCCTCGTCCTAACATTACTAGACCGTGTAAATAGTCCCTCCCCAGCTTTCCTGTAGGCTCCCTTCAAATACTGGAAGGCCACTATAAGGTCTCCTCGAAGCCTTCTCCTCTCCAGGCTGAAGAGCCCCAACTCTCTCAGCCTGTCCTCATAGCAGAGGTGCTCCAGCCCTCTGATCATCTTCGTGGCTCTCCTTTGGACCCGCTCCAGCAGTTCCATGTCCTTCTTGTATTGGGGGCTCCAGAACTGCACACAGTACTCCAGGTGGGGTCTGACGAGAGCAGAGTAAAGGGGGAGAATCACCTCCCTTGCCCTGCTGGCCACACTTCTCTTGATGCAGCCCAGCACTCGGTTGGCTGTCTGGGCTGCATGTGCACACTGCCGGCTCATGTTGAGCTTCTCGTCGACCCAGACCCCCAGGTCCTTCTCCTCAGGGCTGCTCTCCAGCCATTCATCACCCAGCCTGTATCTGTGCCTGGGATTGCACCGACCCAGGTGCAGGACCTTACACTTGGCCTTGTTAAACGTCATGAGGTTGGCCTGGGCCCACCTCTCCAGCCTGTCCAGGTCCCTCTGGATGGCATCCCTGCCCTCCAGCAAGTCAGCTGTGCCACACAGCTTGGTGTCATCTGCAAACTTGCTGAGGGTGCACTCAATTCCTCTGTCCATATCACTGACAAAGATGTTAAAGAGCACTGGTCCCAGCACTGACCCCTGAGGAACACCACTTGTCACCGGTCGCCAGGTGGACATTGTGCCATTGATCACCACCCTCTGCATGCGACCATCCAGCCAATTCCTTATCCAGTGAGTGCTCCACCCATCCAGTTTGTGCTTTTCCAGTTTGGTGACCAGGATGTCATGTGGGACAGAGTCGAATGCCTTACTCAGGTCTAGGTAGACGACGTCAGTTGCCCTTCCCCTGTCCATTGCAGCTGTGACTACATCATAAAAAGCCACCAAATTTGTCAGGCATGATTTGCCCTTAGTGAAGCCATGCTGGTTGCCGCCAGTCACCTCATTTGTTTGTTGCTTTTTTTTTCCCCTCTCTTTTCATGTGTCTGAGGTCATAAAACCTCAGAATTTTTCAAAAGCTCAAATATTTCTGGGAGTATTAATTTCCAAGCAAGTAGACACAGCAGAAGTGCTATGAATCTTAAAAGTGTTCCTTCTTTTTTATTTTTTTTTATTTGAGAGAGATCTTTACTTTCTTTTGCTGACCAAAAGTGTCATTATTGGTACAAAAGCTTCTAGATAATTTAAGACACTTCTCAAAATCATGTAACATTTTTGGTGATGGGCTGAGATACTTCTGTTGTGAGTGTTGGCTTTTATTTATTAATTTTATTTATGTTGCTGTATAAATAGTAAATACAGTTAAGTATATCAGGATTTTTGTCCTGCTGAAAAGAAGAGAATTTTTTTATCTACTGTATGATCAGAATAGAGGTAACATAATCACACTATTGATCTTTAATTTATCATCATAACACCACCTTGTGAAGCCACCTGCAAAAGTAGTACTGCAATTCATATTATTTTCTCCTCAGTGACACTGTCAGAAATTGGGGCCAGGCTCCTGGGAATGTGGGGGATCCTATACTGACCGTCTTTTATAGACATGATCTGAAAGAAAGGAGAATAAAGGAGCATCTCTCAGAAAGACACTCGGAAGCTGGCATTCTTGGTACCTATCTGCCTCACAGCACTTAACAAAAGAAAAATCTCTCCATCGGCTTGGCAATGATGCTCAAACAGAACAATCTAAATATTAATGTTTAATATGTAACTGTTACACGAAATTTACCTCTCAATAATTTTAATTGAAATCAGGAAGTTCAGGAACATCAGGTCAAGGGCTTCTTTGGGTCACCAAGTTTTCCTTGCTTTGCTGCGTATATGCACTGGAGTGTACTTAAATTTTTGTTTTGATAAGAGGAAGTAAACAATGTTTTGAGAAAATGACACATCAGTAAAAATAAGAAATATTTCACTCTTCAGGACTCTGTCATTTCACAGCTCTTTCTTTGAGCTCTGTATGCTTATTAGGCTGATCCAAAATGACTATAAGCAGGAGAAGGGACTAAGTATTTTGGCTTTTCAGCTACCAGCCTTTCTGTTTGAACTTAAAATTGTTGGCAAGTCATCTGGAGGAAGGTTATTATACCAACATAAGATAACATAATATATTTTAATTTTATCCATGGTGTTTAGCCACAAAGGAAACAACTTCTGTAAGACCCTTCCTGATGCTGCGAAACAGCAGACCTGTACAACTCAAATGCCTCCATAATCCTTTTCAGCTGTGAAAAAAGCAAATCACTCTCACCTAATAATAGTCTGTGAGTACACTCTCAGCTAGTAAATCACAGATCTGATGATGGTTTTCTTTTTATGCATATGTGTTATCTCAGTCGTTCAAAGCACAAATAAACAAACTAACAATCAAACAAACAACACCCCTCCCAAAACCCAAAAACATGACAGAAATCTTTCCTGTTCATTTCTGCAAACATAATCCTGAAGATAGAGAGTTTCCATGTCTCTGAATACAATGACTTTTTTTCATGAGATTGAAAAGAGGGAAATTATAAATATTGCTCTAAAATTCCAACTGTCCTTGGAGATTAGTTCTAATCTTTCTGCCTCTGCGATGGCTTTCTGAATTTTCTCACTAAATTAAACCAAAGGAAGCTTCCTTTGCAGGAGCAACATCAAATAATTTGGAAACATGACAGATAAACTTCACTGAAGTAATTAAAACTCTGAAAACTTTTCTTCATTAATTTTACTGGTCAGGTATGAATTACATGTATATACTTTGATGTTTGATTAAGCTTGTATTAGGAACCAATGTGTCAGTCTCCCTGTTGATTTGTATCACAGTATCACAGTATCATCAGGGTTGGAAGAGACCTCACAGATCATCAAGTCCAACCTTTTACCACAGAGCTCAAGGCTAGACTATGGCACCAAGTGCCATGTCCAACCCTGCCTTGAACAGCTCCAGGGACGGCGACTCCACCACCTCCCTGGGCAGCCCATTCCAGTGGCCAATGACTCTCTCAGTGAAGAACTTTCTCCTCACCTCAAGCCTAAATTTCCCCTGGCGCAGCCTGAGGCTGTGTCCTCTCGTTTTGGTGCTGGCCACCTGAGAGAAGACAGCAACCTCCCCCTGGCCACAACCACCCCTCAGGTAGTTGTAGACAGCAATAAGGTCACCCCTGAGCCTCCTCTTCTCCAGGCTAAACAACCCCAGCTACCTCAGCCTCTCCTCATAGGG
>WAAF01006909.1:0-16942 GCA_013400475.1 Tricholaema leucomelas | reverse complement strand
CCCAGCCACATCAGCCCCCAGCTTGGTGTCATCTGCAAACTTGCTGATGACTGACTCGATGCCCTCATCCAGATCATCTATGAAGATGTTAAAGAGGATGGGGCCCAGCACTGATCCCTGAGGGACACCGCTAGTGACCGGCTGCCAGCTGGATGTGGCACCATTCACCACCACTCTCTGGGCTCGGCCGGGTTCGGTTGGGTACAAACGGGAACCAGATAGTTTTCTTGAAATTGAGTTGCCGAAAACTTCTGTAAGTTTTAGGAGGTTCATTTGGCAAGCAAGGAGCAGCGCAGGGCGCAGGGGAGTTTACCTCCGCAGCTGCGCACTGTACACATGCAGCTGCAGGGTTTTTACTTCCCGCTCAGATGCATATTCATGAAGCAGTTCAATGCATAATCAAACACTTCCCGAGGAGGTTGCAGTTTTTCCTGGAACTGTTGTGCATGTGTGCTAATCCTCCTGGGGGTCTCTCTGGTGGTCGTGAGGCTGAAGTAACGAGTCTTCCTCTGGTGTCATTGTGACTCGGCTGTTTGCGTCTTCACAGCCGCATCCTTTACGGTCTCTTATCTACCATGCTTATGGCGTTTTCTGTTACCGTTCATCCCTAGCCTTGTTCAGTTAGCTCCAACACACCCCTGTTTTGCTCACATCCCCCATTAACAGGGGCTATCTCTTCACAGTGCTTTCTGTTATTGCTCATAGGTCCCAACATCTCCAGCTTACCTCACTCTGGCACACCCTACTCTGCCATTCTCTTATTGACATATTCTCATTTTCTCATATTCTGCTTTGCCATTCTCATATTGACACAGGTACCATTTTTCACAGTTTCCTGCCTCCACACTTCAGGGTCAGTGGGGTACATGTCCAACTACTTTTTCTTCCTTGAGAGTTCCCGAGGCAGGACGCTTTGCTGCTCTGCGAGCAGTCCCTCTGCCCGGTGCGGCAGCCTGCCCTCCCCCGCTTCACTTGCAGACTCTGTCTTGAGCCCCTATCTCCCTGCTACTGCCTCTGGAGAAGGTAAGGACCTCACTCGTAGCCTGTGTATTACTGCATCTCTCTCGTCTCCAAACTACAACCAGAGCTACAATAGCAGCCAGAAACATGAGATTCAAACATACTGGGCAAGCCACTGGATAACTCAGCCCTCCCAAATAACTCCTAGTCTCTGACACAAGCATAACATAACGGCATAACTAAAGGGAGAGGATGGACCTCCAAAAGTCACAGTGAAAAAATAATCAGGGAAAAACATCTATCAAAGGAGCTAAATGTTAAAAGTTCTTCCATCAGCATTAAAATTGATTAAACCATGATTTCCCAGGCAACCAGCAACAGAACAAGAGAAGAGGAGGCTCAGGGATGACCTCACTGCTATCTACAACTACCTGAAGGGAGGCTGTAGCCAGGTGGGGGTTGGTCTCTTCTGCCAGGCAACCAGCAACAGAACAAGGGGACACAGTCTCAAGTTGTGCCAGGGGAGGTCTAGGCTGGATGTCAGGAGGAAGTTATTGGCAGAGAGAGTGATTGGGATTGGAATGGGCTGCCCAGGGAGGTGGTGGAGTCACCATCCCTGGAGGTGTTCAAGCAAAGCCTGGCTGAGGCACTTAGTGCCATGGTCTAGTTGACTGGCTAGGGCTGGGTGCTAGGTTGGACTGGATGATCTTGGAAATCTCTTCCAACCTGGTTCATTCTATGATTCTATGATCTCTCGTGACCGAAATATGGTGAGGAAGTGTTGGTTCCAAAACCACCTTGCTCCACCTTAGGAAAACACATACAATAAACAGAAGTGTGCTGAAAGCAAATCAAAATCACCAAATAAATAAAGCCTCTGTCAGAGTTTACAAGCCCAGAGCCACATTAAGCTTTGTACACAATTTGGCCCACGTGCTTAAATACCTGCGTGATGACATATCGAGGGCAGAGTTCCCAGTGAGGCAGTGGGGTGTATCTGACGGCATCTCGATTGATTCTATCAGTGGATAGCTGCAACGTGACAACTGATGGATTGTGGGGACCACACTTCATTAACTCTGCATGCCTGTCTCTTGCAAGTAGCCTTTTTAATCTGCTCACTTTTTAACACCCCACTCAATAACTTCTCTCCAGAGCCTGTGTGTCTGCCTTGTCCTTTAATGGTCATGCCAAATGGGGAATCAATGGCATTAAATACTCACAGAATGGGACCTAAATAAGCAGCAATGAATTTACATAAGAAACATTTAAAGTGCTTTTGATCCGCTGAAACGTTAAGAGCCTCTAATTTTTACTATCCAGGATCATTCTTCCAAGTTACACAGCTCTTTGGAAAGTTTTATTGCTGTCTTCACTATTTCAGTGAAATATTTAATTGTAGTTAGCTTGAAGGGAAGAAGAAAAGCAAACACCTGAAAGGAAAAGTGGGTTTACATTAAGCTGAAATTAGACTCTGCACTTTAACTGCATTTCTCAGGGCAGTTGTAACCTAGCTTTAAACCTATCCTGGTGTGAGCTAAACCAGAACCAATTCTAATCAATGCTGTCACTTCCCAGCTCAGGCTCTGCTCAGTGAGGCACTTTCTGAAGTTCAGGGTAGGTTTGCACAGCCAGGGGATGCTTCTAGCAGGGAGAAGCTGATGGAGAGTTCCTGCCAAGGGCTGGGCTGCAGAAAGCCTTAGGCTTGCTCCTCTGCATACCAAGGACATTGACACAGTGTGTGCCCCTCCTTGGGGGGCAGGAAAGCAGAGGTGGCACATGCAAGGAGAAGCAGACAGGACAGGTGATCCTCAACTGAACAACGAGGGATGTATCTCATGGGTGGAATCTTCAGGAGCAATCTGAGGGGTCACCAGGGTCAAGCTGCTTCTCCCCTGGCTGGTGTCCCAGGAGGACCCTGTCCCTTCTGCCTTTCTTCCTGATCTCTGTCATCCTGAATCCAGTTCCGTAATTCAGCTCCTGAATTTGGTTCCCATCTGGTGCTGAGTCCAATTTAGGATTTGCCCAGTGCCTGTCCCCAGCATCAGTGATGCCAGTGGTGAGATCATTGCCATCAGGGGTTGTTTTGGCTCTTGATTTGCCTCTCTCTGTCTTTATTCCATGGAATTTTTCCTCTTTCCAACCCAACTGTTTTAGTTTCTTTCCCACCCCTCAGTCTCTCTCTCTTCTTCCCTTTGGGGAAGGCAGAGGGCTTCATGGAAAACCTCTGGCACTGATCTGGTGGCCAGCCCAGCCCTGACCCTTAACAAAAAACAAAGAAACATGCATCAAAGATGACAAATTTATAATCCACTTAATTGACAACGTTGCTGTGTTTCACCAGGCGTTGCTGTCACGCTGGGAACACTTTCAGACTAGCAGCACTCGGTGATGAAGCAGACCTGTGCCATTTGCTGTTTCTGGTGTATATGTGTTTGCTGTGTGAAGCACATGCATTTAATTGCCTCAAACAGTGGGACTTCAACGTTATTCTGATGACTACTGAACTGTTAAATTGATCTGAGCACTGAGAATATGTATATGTTTTTAAATCAACCTACTGGCAAATTTCCTTTGCTTTAATGCTTCCTCATTACCCTTAATTAAATCCTTTTCTTACCCATTGCCTCCCAAATTAGATCACTAACCCCTCTCCTTCTCATCTTGGTAGTGCCTCCAAAATTTACAAAAATTAATGGCTCCTCAAGCTTTAAACACTTTGGGCAACATTCACCACACGTAATTTCGCTGGGAACAGATGGAGCTGCACCAGGATTGAAGTTGGCTGCTAGGAATTACTGAGAGACCTCAGGACTAAACTGTTTTGTTTTGCAAATCTGATTTCTCCAGGACCATCAAGCCAGATAAAGAAGGAAAACCAAAATACTAAAGATGTTATGATATCTGTGAGGCATAAGCTACCCTCAGCTCACACATTTGGAACTCCCAGTGATGGAGAGGAGCAGTCTGCAATTGATCAGGGGTAGTCATAAACCTGTGCATGTTGGTGGGCTGAAGCATCTATTTATCTAAATATATTTAAAGCTCTTTCCCTGCAGACATTTTTACTACCTGGGATGTGTGTTTCAATTGAATTACTACTGCCCTATTTTAGTTTTATGCCTTTGTAATGACATTAAAAGCAACACTTAATGTAAAAACTAGCAAAAAAAGTGATGGTGAATCAAGGCCAATTCACCTTTCTGTAATTGTGCTCTTTAAGAAGCTAGGGAGTCTCTGAGCAGGAAAGAAGAAAACAACTGCAAAAGTTAGTAGCTTCCCCTAAAAGATTACATTTTCCCTTCTTCTGCTCTTCTGTTGGGTTTGGGGTATTTTTGGAAAAGGTTGGCTTGGAAATGTAAAAACTACTTGACTGGGAGCTTTCCATATATAGAGAATCATAGAATCAACCAGGATGGAGGAGACCTCCAACATCATCCAATCCACCCAGCCCTGTCCAATCAACTAGACCATAGAATCATAGAATCACCCACGTTGGAAGAGACCTCCAAGCTCATCCAGTCCAACCTAGCACCCCGCCCTAGCCAATCAACCAGACCATGGCACTAAGTGCCTCATCCAGGCTTTTCTTCAACACCTCCAGGGATGGTGACTCCACCACCTCCCTGGGCAGTCCATTCCAATAGTAAATCACTTTCTGTGTGTTACAATACAATAAAAATTGCTGGAGAAGCAAAAAAAAGCAGAGGAGCAATCTGCCTGATTAGTTCAGGAACATTTAAAACAACAAATGGAAAAACTCTGGCAGCAGCTATTGATGAAACACAGCACTTTAGAACATCAAAAGTAGCCTGTAGATACGTTTCTGAACTGGAAAGGCTGGAAATATTCTTGGTAAACAGCCAACAGATTGCTTGGAGGCTCTGGACATCATGAAAATTGTTAAGATTGGAAAAGACTTTAAAGATCACCAAGTCCAACCATCAACCCAACATCTCTGTGCCCACTAAACTACAGAATCATAGAATTACAGAATGGTTCACATTAGAAGGGACATTAAAGATTACCTTCTAAAGTGCCATGTCTGTGTATTTCTTGAACACCTCCAGGGGTGGTGACTCCACCACCTCCCTGGGCAGCCTGTTCCAATGCCTGACCACTCTCACAGTGCAGAAATTGTTCCTAATAACCAACCTAAGCCAATGGTACTCTGGCTTGGATCAGCAATGTTGTGACCAGCAGTATTAGGGCAGCAATTTTCCCCCTGTACTCAATACTGATGAGGCCACACCTGGAGTATTGGGTTCAGTTTGGGGCACATCAGTACAAGAATGGCACCAAAGTGCTGGAGTGGGTGCAAAGAAGAACAGCTAAGGTGGTGAAGAGCCTAGAGAATGAGTCATAAAAAGCAGCTGAGAGAACTGAGGCTGTTTAGTTTGAGGAAGAGAAGGCTGAGGGGAGACCTTTACACCTTCAACAACTACCTGAAAGGACAATAGAGAGAGATAGAGGCTGGTTTTAACTCACAGGTAATTAGTGATAGAACAAGAGGGAACAGCCTCCAGCTGCACCAGAGGAGGTTTAGGCTGGACATTAGGAAATGTTTTTTTCACAGAAAGAGTGATCAAACACCGGGACAGGCTGCCCAAGGAGGTGATGGAGTCACCATTCCTGGAGGTGTTTAAAGGTCATTTAGATAGGGTGATTAGTGATGTGCTTTAGTGTTGNGTCCTAATTGCAGAATGACACTCGTTAGAGAAAAGACTGCAAACTAGTCTGATCCAGGGCAAGGGGGGAAAGTGTGACAGCTGGCTTTGTGGGCACTTGAGCACATTTTCCTCCAGAAGGCTGTCAGGCAAAACCAACTTCCTTGTTATAATTAAATTACATGATATATACTGTTGAAGAGGCCTCTCTATTGGTTCTTAAACGTAATGAATCGTTTCGAGGGTCCCAAACAGCTGTCATTTTACAAAATTATATGTTTTCCACTTCGTACTTTGCTGTTATTTGAAGAATTAATCATAGGGAGGAATCTAGCTTCACTCTATCACACATAAAAAAAAACCCATCATTTCAACAAATGGCTTCCTAGGATTGATTTATGGCCATTATCTAGTATAACATAATGATACGTAACAAAATTTCATTACACAGTAAGGTTAATTTGAATTATTATTTGTTCTCCCTGGAAGGCAACAGGAGATACTTGTCTGCAGTAATGGCTGAAGGATGGGACAGCAGCATTTCAATGACCTGCAGCAGTAGACAGGGTGCAGAGATACAGGCTGGGGTCGGAGTGGCTGGAGAGCAGCCAGACAGAGAGGGATCTGGGGGTGCTGATTGATACCCGCCTGAATATGAGCCAGCAGTGTGCCCAGGTGGCCAAGAGAGCCAATGGCATCCTGGCCTGCATCAGGAATGGTGTGGTCAGCAGGAGCAGGGAGGTCATTCTGCCCCTGTACTCTGCACTGGTTAGACCACACCTTGAGTACTGTGTCCAGTTCTGGGCCTCCCAGTTTAGAAGGGACATTGAGATGCTTGAGCATGTCCAGAGAAGAGCAACGAGGCTGGTGAGAGGCCTCGAGCACAGCCCTACGAGGAGAGGCTGAGGGAGCTGGACTTGTTTAGCCTGGAGAAGAGGAGGCTCAGGGGAGACCTTATTGCTGTCTACAACTACCTGAGGGGTGGTTGCAGCCAGGANCCTGGAGCTGTTCAAGGCAAGGTTGGACGTGGCACTTGGTGCCATGGTCTAGCCTTGAGCTCTGTGGTGAAGGGTTGGACTTGATGATCTGTGAGGTCTCTTCCAACCTTGATGATACTGTGATACTGTGATACTCAGCACTGGTGAGGCTACACCTCAAATATTGGGTCCAGGTTTGGGGCCCTCACTCCAAGAAGGACATTGAGGAACTGGAGTGAGTTCAGAGAAGGGCAATAAAGTTGGTGAAGGTGTCCTGGGGTACCACCTTCTCTCAGACCCTGTCAGCAGCCAACTTCCTTGCTGTCTCCTGGAGACTGAGGGATGCTAGCGGTTTTGGCTCTCCTCTGCCATTGTGAAAGCAGCATCATTCCATGACCATCCCACTCAGGAAGAAGTGCTCAGGACATTTCTGAGTTTGGCATCTCTGCCACCCACCTCAGGCTTCTACTGTGTGGATTTCTATTACTAGATATTGCCTGCAGCATCAAAAGGCTGCTCCTGCAAAGGAATCCAGTAAGGGATCATTGCCAAATGCCTGTCTCACCTCCGTGAGTAAGACCTGCTGTTCCCTTAATCTTCTGCTCAGCCTGATTGATAGTGAGGCAAAGCTGTGTTTATAGCTTAGCCTCTTCCATTTCCTGACTTCCTAAATATCTAAATTTATCTATAATATTCTTTTTGGAAGAAATTCCTGAGCAAACTGAATCTGTCAGTAAGATAAACTAATTTTGGTATATAGTTTTGAGGTGGGTTTCCAGTAAATAAAATCATTCTATTGTTTATAATTCCTGATTTGGCCACATTAATTTCCTGTCTCTACGAAAGAAGGGTCTGGAGAACAAGTCTGGGGAGAAGCAGCTGAAACATTCAGTGATTCTGTGATTCTTCAAAACCGAGATGTAAGAAATACCTTCTTGCTGTAACTCAGTAGATTGCCATTCAGAGAATCAGTGCTGCAAATGAGCAGAAATGGAGAAATGGTTCACTGAGTGTGAGGGAAGTAGCAAGACCTTTGAGATCTGAAAACACAACTGAACTCTTGTCTCTTTCAGTATTCCATTACCCCTGCAACAGCTTACAAANAGCCTCCTCTTCTGCAGGCTGCACACCCCCAGCTCCCTCAGCCTCTCCTCACAGGGCTGTGTTCCAGGCCCCTCACCTGCTTTGTCAGGCTTCTCTGGACATGTTCCAGTACCTCAACATCTCTCTTGATTCTGTGACTCTGTAATTCCATGGCTCAGTTCAGCTTACAGTCACCAGCTCTTTTCCCTCTTCTCCTTTAGGAAAGAGCACCCTGCTGCACTGCCCAAGAACACAAATTCTCTCAACAAACAGTCAGTGTGGGCTTTCCATTTCCTTTCAAGATTGCAATGACCTGGGTACCCAGCTGAATCTCTGCCTATCTCATGTACTACCTTCACATCCTATTTTGAAATGAGTATCACTTAGTTTGAGGGCTCTCAGCTCTCTCTTGAATTGAAGGGCCCAGAACTGGACACAAACTCTACATTTCATCGTGGTTTTCATTTAAAGGAGTTGCAAGCTGAGATTAAATCCCTGCCTGCATGGAATGAGATGGGAGGAGGGGAAATCCAAAGGAGCAGGTGAAATCCAAGGCAAAATGTGAGGTCTGAGCAACAGCCTCAGCCACTGGTGAGTGTTGTGGGGTTGTGTTGTGTGAGTGTTTGGGATTTTTTTCTTCTTAAGGAAGTACT
The DNA here is from genome assembly GCA_013400475.1 of Tricholaema leucomelas. NCBI lineage: Eukaryota > Metazoa > Chordata > Aves > Piciformes > Lybiidae > Tricholaema lacrymosa > Tricholaema leucomelas. The sequence continues at coordinate 8,602 of WAAF01006909.1, read as the reverse complement.
AACCTTTCTAAATATGAAATATGTGAGAACTTCATGCCCTTAACAAATGAATGAGTATGAGAGACAGAAATGGAAACCCAGCCTGGGGGAAAGTTTGATCCCTGGTACTTAATAGATAGACAGAATGCAGCAGCAGTATAATCAGAGTGGGTCTGTTGAGAAGAGAGAGATGTGTGGCAGACCAATTACCAACAGTGAGGAGAATTGAAAGAAATTACATTCAGGGGAGTGTGAAATGTGAAAGTCAGGGAAATAAATTAGATGTTGTATGACCTCTAGTGTAATATGTGGAGAACTAATACATTTAACCTGGTTGTAATCATGTCATAGCTAGGCTGCGTTAAGACCTTTTTCATTTGAATTTTCCTACCTATGGCTCTGGATTCAGCTTTTTGGAATGGAAAATAACACAGTAACATGGGCAGCTTCAGAGCTGGGGCTGAATCTGGAGCTATACAAAGTCTGAGCTGTGCACAGGAGCCAGGCTTCGAATCTGCCAATCACAGAATCCCAGTATGGTGACAGTTGGAAGAAACCTCTAGGAAGAAACCTCTAGGTCACCCTCTAGGGTGACCTCATTGCTGTCTGCAACTACCTGAAAGGAGAGTGTAGCCAGGTGGAGGTTGGTCTCTTCTCCCAGGACAACCAGCAACAGAACAACACAGTCTCAAGTTGTGCCAAGGGAGATCTGGGCTGAGTGTTAGGAGGAAGTTGTTGCCAGAGAGAGTGATTGGCATTGGAATGGGCTGCCCAGGGAGGTGGTGGAGTCGCTGTCCCTGGAAGTGTTCAACAAAAGCCTGGCTGAGGCACTCAGTGCCATGGTCTGGTTGATTGGCTAGGGCTGGCTGTTAGGTTGGACTGGATGATCTTGGAGGTCTCTTCCAACCTTGTTGATTGTATGATTTTAGGGGAACCAACTGCATCAGGAGAGCTACTGAACCATTGCCTAGATCCATCTTTTCTCCTTCAACAACATATGGGATCCTTCTCTGGCATTTTTCTCTTCCCTGGGGAGCTGAATATTGATGAACAGTAATTGTGGAGCTTTTTTTTCCTTTTTTAATTATATGAGTAATAATAACTGTAACTGCCACATTAACAACAGAAAAGATGTTGCTTTGTCTGCTTCTTATTGTGCTCTCATACAAGTGCAGTAAATCTGGTGTCATAACAAAAGCTTCATTTCCAGGTGGTCACTTTAATCTCTTATCCTACATTCTGAGATAATCACTAGGAATGATTTCTAAAAGTGATTTTTTTTCCCCTACCCAGCATTCTCCCTGTTAAAATGTGCAGGGACATATCCACATGACATCCTGGTTACCAAACTGAACAAACGTCTCTCTGTAAAGAACTTCCTCCTAACATCCAGCCTATACCTCCTGCAGCACAACTTGAGACTGTGTCCCCTTGTTCTGTTGCTGGTTGCCTGGCAGAAGAGACCAAGATATTTTTTTTCCCCCACATAAATGAAATAAAAGCTTAGATGATATCTTTGCATAAATAGATCACAGCAAAATCTGTTTTTCCAACCAGCCAGAACTCCTTTTCCATCATTTCCTTACCTTTCTGTTATTCCTAGACTCTAGAAACAGTGGCTTGGGGTGCTGAAATAGCACAGGAGCATTGCAGCCCATTCCAGCACCAGTCACCCAGCCCTAGCCAGTCAACTAGACCACAGCACTAAGTGCCTCAGCCAGGCTTTTCCTGATCACCTCCAGGGACGGCAACTCCACCACCTCCCTGGGCAGCCCATTCCAATGCCAATCACTCTCTCTGTGAAGAACTTCCTCCTAACATCCAGCCTAGACCTCCCCCACCACAACTTGAGACTGTGTCCCTTTGTTTTGTTGCTGGTTGCCTGGCAGAAGAGACCAACCCCCACCTGGCTACAGCCTCCCTTCAGGTAGTTGCAGACAGCAAGGTCCCCCCTGAGCCTCCTCTTCTCCAGGCTGCACACCTCCAGCTCCCTCAGCCTCTCCTCACAGGGCTTCTTAGGCTATTGTGATACAACTAAGCTTTATACAAGACAGGTTTGAAGGGTAAAATTAGTCAATTAGTGAAAAATAATGAGCATTGCAAAGATGACTTGCCTGTGTTATAGCCCACAGCTGCTGTTGTACCTCATGGCAAATAACTATCTCAATTATCAGCTTGGCACAAAGAGGAGCATTTGTGAGCCATAATTAAAGTGAGTTGTTCAAAGTGATTTTGCTGTGCTTTATGGGCAGTGACCTGCAGGTGAACACAAAGGTTCACTTTTAAGGCCTGCTCTGTGATTTAGACCAGAGTAACATTTCAGGCACTCCTCCTGCTCCCTGGTGCATTTAGCAAAGACCTGGCTGCCTTCTTCCCATCAGCAGCAAAAATGCAGGGGGAAAAAAAAGGCAACCTTAACTTTGAAGGGGATATTTTTAGAACCCCCTCATTCTGTCATATTTATTTATGCTACTTTCTTACTAGATTAACAACTTTAAGAAGTCTTTTGAGCTCCTTCACTGTATTTATCTAATTACCTGCCTTTCTTTTCTGGAACTAGTAATAGAAAACATACTCCAAACACTGGAATGAAGTCATTAATCAAATTGCAAATTGAACTGTCACAGTGAGAAACAAAAATTGGCAGGAATAGATGGTGGGTGGGATGAAAGAGTTCCTGGCAGAACTTGACATGTGGTGTTTTGCAAACAAGTCGCTGCTTCATGTGATTGTTTTCATCATTTCTCATCTCTCAGGTATCTGGGTAGGAACAAATAGGAAAAGGAAGGTTTAGGAAGTTTATAACAGGATCCCAGCTGGTGCTGGTGGTTGGAAGGGACCTCTGGAAATCATCCAGTCCAAACTCCATGCTCAAGCAGGGGCACCCACAGCAGCTTGCCCAGGATCACAATATCCAGGTGGGCTTGGAATCTCTCCAGAGAAGACTCCATAACCTCTCTGGGCAGCCTGCTCCTGATCTTGATCAAAGATCCTCAGATCAAAGAAATTGCTCCTCCTGTTCAGGTGGAACCTGAACGTGGCACTTAGTGCCATGGTCTAGTTGACTGGATAGGGCTGGGTGCTAGGTTGGACTGGATGATCTTGGAGGTCTCTTCCAACCTGGTTGATTCTATTCTATTCTATTCTATTCCTGGGTTCCAGTTTGTGTCTGTTGTCCTTGTCACTGGGCACCACAGAGAAGAGTCCAGGATCACAATGTCCAGGTGGGTTTGGAGTCTCTCCACAGAAGAAGAGTCCACAATGTCTCTGAGAAGCCTGAGTCAAGGGCTCCAGCAAATTCACAGCTAAGAAGTTCTTTCCTCCTATTAAGATGGAACCTCCTCCATTCTAGTCTGTGCCCGTTGCCCCTTCTCCTGTCACTGGGCACCACTGAAAGAGTCTGGTCCTATCCTCTTGCTCCTCACCCTTTAGCTCTTGCCAACCATCGATCAGATCCCCTCAGGCTGCTCTTCCCCAGGCTCATCAGCCCCAGATCTTTCAGCCTCTCCTCCTCACAGAGATGTTTCAGGCCCCTCAGCATCTTTATAGCATTTTCTGGACTCTCTCCAATAGTTCCACACCTCTCTTGAACTGAGAAGCCCAGAACTGGACCCAGTACTCCAGATGTAGCCTCTGTAGGGCAGAGTAAAGGGGGAGAAGAACCTCCCTTCACCTGCTGGCCACGCTCCTCTTGGCCACTGTTTGGCTAACAGAAAAGCCTCTTTAAAAATAGTTCTTATCCAGAAATACCTCTTAAAAAAAAAAAGAGGTGATATTATTTGAATTTGAGTGCAAATGGCCAGGGAGGTTAAGAGTTTTATGGAGGCAAAAAAATTACATGGAAACATGCCATTTTTTGTAGGAAACTGCACAAATTAGCAGGTCTATCCTACATTTGCTTATAATCATATGGCAAATGTTAGTCATTTGTACTCTGTTTTGCTTACTTTTGAGACATCCATAGATTCACAGAATGGTTTGGGTGGAAAGGGACCTTAAGGATTATTTAGTTCCAACCCCTCTGCCATGGTCAGGGACACCTTGCACTAGACCAGGGTGCTCAAGGCTAAATCCAGCCTGACCTTGAACACCCCCAAGGAGGGGGCATCCACAACCTCCCAGGATAACCTGTTCCAGTGTCTCAACACCCTCATTATCAAGAATTTCTTCCTAACATCCAGAATCTGTGATACTGCCATTTATTGCTGAAAAAAATGACCAATAGTGCAGTAGATGTTTTCCAACCAAGCAAGACCAAATAATTGAGCACTTATGTCATGGTTTGGGTGTTACCCCACACACACACTTAAGAAATACTACTCAGACTAGACTCAGCCACTGGAAATAGAATGAAGCTTTATATTTACAGCTTAGCACATTATATAAGCAGATATTTACAATATAGACATAAATAGACAAGTTAAAAAGTAATACAGAAACACAACAGCCCTCCCAGAAACCTCAGTCCCCAGGAGGGGTTGTCATAGAATCATAGAATCAGTCAGGGTTGGAAGGGACCACAAGGATCATCTAGTCCCAACCCCCCTGCCATGCTCAGGGACACCCTACCCTAGATCAGGCTGGACACAGCCTCATCCAGCCTGACCTTAAACACCTCCAGGGATAGGGCCTCAACCACCTCCCTGGGCAGCCTATTCCAGGCTCTCACCACTCTCATGGTGAAGAACTTTCTCCTCCACCACCCTTCCACCTTCTCTCCACCTCTCTACCTTACCCCAGACTTTGCCTTATGTTGAAGGTGATTTTGGAGGGTCAGCCAGGGGAGTTAGGAAGCAGAAGGACTAGTCAGGCAGATGGCAGGTTAGAGAGAGAGAAGTGCATGCAGCCAGAGCCCAAGACCAACTCTGTGTTATCTATGTTTGTGTTCTTATCCATCTCAGCAAGCCTGTGAGTGAACTAGACATCACCATTTTTTTCCTTTCCTCACCAACATAGCCCAGCTAGGCTCAAACTAGCACAACTTGTGATTCTGGTAGGCCAGTTGGGGGAGAGAGGAAAGGGTGAAAAAGAAAGATACCTTCGAATTTCTAGAGCATCCCTCCAAAATTCACACATGTACTGTCAAAGAATAGCAGGCTGAGCCTTGCAGTGTCATGACTCCCTTATGCATCTGTGTCATGAAAGTTTTGTTGCCTGCTGCTTGTTTGTTGGTGTCTTTGATGCTGGGTTCCTCTAGAGGAAAATAAAAGTAGCAGGCAGGGACTCGAAGGCTGGTTCAGGCTGGGACTCAAAGCTGGTTCAGGCTGGGACTCAAAGGCTGGTTCAGGCTGGGACTCAAAAGCTGGTTCTCTGAACAAAGACCTGCTTTCAAGGTGAAGCAGCACTAGCAGATACATGGCTTGATTCCTCCTTTGAGGCAAGGCAAGCAGGAGTACAGCTTTGCAAAGATGTACCAAGTGCTTATTTCCCCTGAGCAGCATGGGAATTGTGGTGTTCAGAGAGTCACCTAAATCACTTTGTTTGAATGAGGTGAGAAGCGGTGCCCTGTGACTGAAAGCTGCTGGAATGGGTGCATGCAGACAAGCACTGCTCAAAGACAGCATCACACAGGTGCCAACAGTGATAAAACAGTCTCAAGTTATGCTGGGGAAGGTATAGGCTGATGTTAGGAGGAAGTTCTTCACAGGCCATTGGAATGGGCTGCCCAGAGAGGTGGTGGAGTCACTGTCCCTTGAGGTGTTCAAGACAAGACTGGATGAGGCACTTAGTGCCATGGTCTGGTTGACTGGATAGGGCTGGGTGATAGGTTCAAAGAATCATAGAATCACAGAATCAGCCAGGTTGGAAGAGACCTCCAAGATCATCCAGTCCAACCTATCAGCTCCCTCGCCCTGCTGGCCACCCTTCTCCTGACGCAGCCCAGGCTCTGGTTGGCCGTCCGGGCTGCAAGTGCACACTGCTGGCTCATGTTAAGCTTCTCGTCCAGCAGCACCCCCAAGTCCCTCTCCTGAGGGCTGCTCTCTAGCCAGTCACTGCCCAGCCTGGACTTGTGCTTGGGATTGCCTCCACCCAGATGCAGGACCTCCCAGCTTCTGTGTGTTTGCTTCTGCTTTCTGAGTGAACTTCTAGATGTGGATCAGGATGGTACTTCAGTGTTTGGAAACCCCACAATGAAAACCTCTTTGGGTTAAAAAAATACCCAACCAAACCATACCAACCATCCCCCAGTCCCCACAAAGTTCCCTGCCATCCTTTGAGCTGCAAAATGTCCAATCTTCTATGTATTGAATTTATCACACGTTTTGGCCTCAGGTGATGACACAGTGCTTGGTAGTAAATGATACAAGTGCCCTCACTGAACTAGCAGAGCTACCAGATAGTTCAAGTGACCCAGAGCATGACTGATCAGCTTCTGCTGTGGGACACAACCCCTGACAAGGTCTGCAGCACATTAAAGCTGAAGGGTTTCCACAGGAATGTAAAAGAAGCTTCTATCACATTGGTCCTCAGATGTGAACATCACAGAATGGCTTAGGTTGAAACCTCAGGGATCATCTACTCCAACCTTTCTGCCATGGGCAGGGATGCCTCTCAACTAGATTCCAAGGTGTCATCCAACCTGGCCTTGAACATCCCAGGGAGGAGGCATCCACAGCCTCATTGGGAAACCTATTCCAGAGTCTCACCACCCTCATACTGAATAACTTCTTCTTAAGATCCACTCTAAACCTATTCTCCCACAGCTTCAAACCATTCCCCCTTGTCTTATCTCTAAGCACACTCCTAAAAAGTCCCTCTGCAGCCTTCCTGTAGGATGCCTTCAGGTATTGGAAGGCAGCTCTAAGGTCCCTCTGGACTCTTCTCCAGGCTGAACAAATCTAGCTCCCTCAACCTGTCTTCATAGCAGAGGTGCTCCAGCTCTTGGATCATCCTTGTAGCGTCCTCTGGATACACTGCAACAGTTCTATGTGCTTCTGCTGGAAACACCAGAACTGAACACAGAATTAGAGGTGAGCTCTCAGCAGAGCAGAGTAAAGGGGTAGAATGACTTCTCTTGCCCTACTGGCCATATGACTACTGGCAACTCTGCCACTGGCAGAGGCAAACAGGATGAGATTTAACAAGGCCAAGTGCAGGCTTCTACACTTTGCCCACAACAACCCCAAGCAGTGCTGCAGGCTGGGGACAGAGTGGCTGGAGAGCAACCAGGAAGAAAGGGACCTGGGGGTGCTGGTAGATAGTAGCTGAAGATGAGGCAGCAGTGTGCCCAGATGGGCAGGAGAGCCAATGGCATCCTGGCCTGGATCAGGAACAGTGTGGCCAGTAGGGAAAGGGAGGTTATTCTGCCCCTGTACTCAGCACTGGTCAGGCCACACCTTGAGTGCTGTGCCCAGTTCTGGGCTCCTAAATTCAAGAGAGATGTTGAGGTGCTGGGATGTGTCCAGAGAAGGGCAACGAAGCTGGTGAGGGGCCTGGAGCACAGCCCTGTGAGGAGAGGCTGAGGGAGCTGGGGGTGTGCAGCCTGGAGAAGAGGAGGCTCAGGGGTGACCTCATTGCTGTCTGCAACTACCTGAAGGGAGGCTGTAGCCAGGTGGGGGTTGGTCTTTTCTCCTGGGCAACCAGCAACAGAACAAGGGAACACAGCCTCAAGTTGTGCCAGGGGAAGTCTAGGCTGGATGTTAGGAGGAAGTTCTTCACAGAGAGAGTGATTGGCATTGGAATGGGCTGTTAGGTTAGGTTAAAGAGAGAAGTTCAGCCCAAAGCCCCAGACAGAGAGGGACTCTGTTATCTATATTTGTGTTCTTTTTCTTATCCATCTCAGCAAGCCTATGAGTGCAGTAGACATTACCATTGTTTCCTTTTCACAGCCTGTAATCTAGTTCTTCTCACCAAAACGTTCTAGCAAGGCTCAAACTTACACACTGTCCTTGAAGGCATTGAAGAAAATGCTGGTGAGGCTTAGTGCCATGGTCTAGTTGATTGGCTAGGGCTGGGTGCTAGGTTGGACTGGATGATCTTGGAGGTCTCTTCCAACCTGTTTGATTCTATGATTCTATGATTAGATATTTTAAGGTTGAACCTGGTTGATTCTATTTTATTCTATTCTATTCTGTTCTGTTCTCCTCTGGATGCTGCCTTCTGGGCTACACGAGGGCACTGCTGGCTCATGGTGAACTTCTCAGCAACCAACACCTCCAAGTCTCTTAATAATCTCTGCATCCAGCCTAGGTTTGTGCCTGGGGCTGTCCCAACCCAGATTCAGGATATTGCACATGATCAAGCAGAGTCTCCAAGAGACAAAACCTCTTAAATCATCTTTTCCTGGAATGATAAAAAAGAAAGGAGAAGTTAATTTCTGAATCCCAGGATGTGTGATAGCTTTTTAAGTGTAACTGTTCAATGACAGAAACCATTTAAGGAGTTATTGCCCAAATGATGACATTAGATTTATGTCTTCTCAGCTTTCCTCCTTTGGCTTCTGGCTTTCACCCAGTTCATCAGGTACAGTTTACTAGCAGTCTGTTCCATTAACATAGCTTTGATGTCTCTTTTTATAGTCCAGTTTTTCTGCCCACAGGAGGTACTGTTGCATTTCAAGATGCTGCTGTTTGTTGATCTAATAGAAAATAGTGTTTGCAGATGGCACCAAGCTGTGTGGCAC
>WAAF01006908.1:0-53813 GCA_013400475.1 Tricholaema leucomelas | reverse complement strand
CTCTTCCAACCTGGTTGATTCTATGCTAATTCACCATACCAATACGGTTACAGCATAGCAAACATTGGATTCATCCTCACTTTCGCTGCCTAAGCTAGATGCCATAGCATCCTATGAGATTCAATGGAAGGAGCACAACTGCCATGGAAAATAAAAGATAAATGGTGCTCTGAAGATCCTCCTCAGTCTCTTTGACTATGCTGTGGGTTTTTGGTAACAAGCTTCAGATCAATGTGTAACTTCTCAGTAAGTAAAATGAAACTATATAAATTCCACTACTAATGCAGCCATGCTGTAATGTGCAATTATGGAGCTTTAGAATTCAGCACATTTTTTTGTTTAATAATTTGACCCATGTACAAATCCACGATTTGTAATTATTTGGTTGTGTCATATATTAAGGAATTAATCTTTGAAAAAGGTAAGTGAAATAATTACCTGCAATACCAACGACACCCAAAGGCAAAAGACCATGAATCCATCAAACACACACCAACGATCCTTTACATAGGAGCTGTCACCCTACAAGAGAGAGAAAAGCTCAGAGGTTAATTATTGTTGGTTTACTGTCAGGATTTACAAACATCATAAACAAAATTTCTAGGAAGAAGGAAAGGTCTTCTCTGTACTGCTTTCAAAATGCACCACTTTTGCAAGACTCCAAAAGCCTGAATTACAATATGCTGGAAACATAAATAAATCCTCTGGGTGAATAATTGGTAGCTTCATTCTTGAGTGGTACTAGTGGTACTATCACAGGGAGCAAGTGAGCAGAGCCTGTCCCCCTGCTCCTGGCAGCCTTCAGATACTTATAAACATTTATCAAATCCCCTCTAAGTCTTTTCCAGAATAAAAGGCCCAAATCTCTCAGCCTCTCCTCATAAGCTGTGTCCTCCAGTCCCCTAATCATCCTCATAGCCCCCTGCTGGACCCTCTCCAGCAGATCCCTGTCCCTGCTAAACTGGGGAGCCCAAAACTGAAACTGAACACAGTATTCACGATGAGGTCTCACCAGGGCAGAGTAGAGGAGGAGGAGAACCTTCCTTGATCTGCTGGACACACTCTTCCTGGGACTTTTTAGTCTGGAGAAGAGAAGACTGAGAGGGGATTTAATAAACATTTACAAACATCTTGAGGGACAGGCTCTGCTCACTTGCTCCCTGTGATAGGACAAGGAGCAATGGGTGTAAGTTGCAGCACAAGAGGTTCCACCTCAACACAAGGGGGAACTTCTTTACTGTCAGGGTCACAGAGCACTGGAAGAGGTTTCCCAGAAAGGTTGTGGAGTCTCCTTTTCTGGAGACTTTCAAGGCCTGTCTGGATGTGTTCCTCTGCGATCTGTGCTAGATTGTGTGGTCCTGCTCTGGCAGGGGGGTTGGACTCGATGATCTCCTTGGGTCCCTCCCAACCTCCTAACATCCTGTGATAAGGACATTAAATTACGCAGCCTAAGAATTAAGAGGAGGCAGACTGTCAACCAGATAAACAACAGAACAGAAACTTTTGCATCATGTTTTTCACTTATGCTTTCTGAAGAAAGTAGACTTAGTTCCTGAAGTATAAGCTAATCAATGACTCCTCACTTGGGGCTGAACAAACTCAGCCGTTTCAAAGATTAAATTCAGTAACTGTGAAGGAGACAGACGTTGTTTCTCTACACAGCTAACAACACCCTAAATCTCTTCTGCCCTCTCCTCTTCCTCTGTTCCCTGTTAGTGAACAAATCTCAGGTGAGATTTCCGTCAACATGCAATTTGAGTCTTCAATTGTAGCTCTGAACAAAGCTGCTGATTGGTCTTTCTCTTGCTGACGAATTCTGAAACTTACCTTTCTTCTCTTAAGCACCCTTTGTCCATAGGAAATAAAAGTTTCCCCCGGATTTGTGCTATACAGATCTGAGCAGGAACTTGTGAGGGAGTTCCTGTATTCACCTTTCTCTGAATAACCTGGTAAGTACTCACTAAAAGCCAAATCTTTTTTTAGAAATTGCTTTTTCTCTCTCCACAATAGGAGTGGAATGATTGAAGCAGCTCTGCCGTTTTCTCCTTACAAAGGAAGATGTCCTGACCCTTTCCAGTTTTCTTACCAGTCAAGCTGCTACACCACCTCACTTCTCTCACTGTGACATTAGCCCAGCTTCCACCACTATATCCCCCCTGTTAGGGAGGCTTTCAGTGGGTTACCACAGAAACTCAGGGCACCTGAATTAGATCTGCAGAAACTACTCATTTTGGAGGAGGTTCTGGCCCTTTCTGCTTTGCATGTTGGGAAGGTTTTGACTAAATGCTTTTCATTTGGCTAGCAGCAGACATGGTGGGCAATCTCTAATGCATTTATAGAGTGTATTGGTACATTATGATGTTACTCACTGTTGGAAGCGTTTTTAAGGCAGGACTATATTCTGCTTAATGTGAAAAATCAGAATGTGCTTTTTAGTATGAATCTCAATACTCACTTCTACTGCTACTTCCACGAAAAATCTAATTCTGACTAAACACAGGCTAGCAGTTACACATTAATAGCAATGAACAGTGAGTTTCAGCCACACTTGAAAAAGCCTTGGGATGAAATTCCAAGCTCACAGACAATGGTAGCCTGCTCTTAGTCTTGTAAAAGAATACAGATAATCTGAAATTTAAATACATCTGGTGACACCTTACCTAAAATAGCTCAAGTGTTGCAACATGTTAAGCCCTCATCCTTTTGTTTGTCATGTCTACTGAAATTTAAGAATTACTGATGAAGTTTGTTTTAGCTTTTTTTTCTATGACTTCACTACCTCAGATCATTTACACTGGAGTCTGTAAGCCTTCAAAACATGATCTAAACATTTGCAAAAGATGAAGTATTAGTACTGCAGACTAGAAGCCTCATGTTTACATGAATAGGGAGGTTGTGGATGCTTCCTCCCTGGAGGCATTTAAAGCCAGGCTGGATGAGGCCTTGAGCAGCCTGCTCTAGTGGGAGGTGTCCCTGCCTATGGCAGGGGCTTGGAGATGGATGATCCTTGAGGTCCCTTCCAACCTAAACCATTCTATAATTCTATGATTCTATGAATCCAAACCTTTTAAAGTCATTACTCACTGATTTTCTATTGCCTACAGTGGACTTTTGGTTTTTTAATCCATACAGCAAGTTCCCAAAGCTCATTTTTGTTTGACACAGAGCAGTGGATGCCAGTTCCCTCACTTAATAACTCTCCCAGGCAAAATAATGGGCATCACTTAAACTCAGGGGACTAGCTTACTAACAGCTATTGAAGACAAAGCATTTAAGATACATAAAGGCACCGAAGTCCCAACCAGCAGTACTGCTTAGCTGTTAGATGGATGAGTCTTTTCTTTGTTAATTAGAAGCCTATTCGTTATTTTGGAACACCTTTTCCAGTCTACCCAAACTGTGTCTCCGAATATTATTCCATCTTTTCCCTTGGTATTTATTTACAGCGGGTCAGCATCACTGTTAGGCTAGTGCACAACTGTGGAACACCTCCAGGGACAGTCATTTCACCACCTCCCTGGGCAGCCCATTCCAATGGCAAATCATTCTCTCTGTGAAGAACTTCCTCCTAATATCCAGCCTATACTTCCCCCAGAACAACTTGAGGCTGTGTCCCCTTGTTCTATTGCTGGTTGCCTGGCAGAAGAGACCAACGCCCACCTGGCTACAACCTCCCTTCAGGTAGTTGTAGACAGCTCTAACATGTAAGGTCTTAATTTTCTATGGCGGTAACTAACTTTTCTATAACCATAACTAAGGAAAAATACCTCAATTTCAACATAATATTCTAAGAGATCTTATGAAAAATTTTAGCATTTCTTTACCTATTTTAAATAGGACTAACAAATAAATCTCTTCCTTTCTCTGTACATTCTTCTCATTTCACCAGGTTTTGCCCAATTCTAGCACCATTACATTGACTGAGTATAATGTATTATCTCCATTATTCTTTTATTTCATTATTTATCTTTCTTTTCATATGCAACACCAATAGCCCAATAATTGCACTGAGATCCTGGAAGATACATTTTGCTACCTGTAACCAGCACGTTAAAGATAAACCACCAACTGTCAGTATTAGATACTCTAAACAATTGTTATGTAAGTTCACATAAAGAAAATCCCATCACATTTTATAAGACCTAAGTCATCAGAAATATGAGCCAATGCAAAATACAGACAGAACCATAATGGAAAAAATAACACCTGAGACAATCACTCCTTGAGAGACATTATAGTTTAGTTTAAACCCTAAGAGAAGACTGGCCAGACTGTAATTTTGTAATAAAAGTTTGTCTCATTATCAACCTTGCTGGAAATTAATGCTACAAAATCAACATCCAAATAGCATAAAGCAATCTTCTAGAAGATTGATTATGTCTACTAATTTTGTTAAGCAATTTAAGTATCTCATTAGTAAGGCAGACAGCTTAGATGATAGCACAGTCACTTTCTAGTTCATTTCTGTCCTGCTTAACATCTCAAGAACACCTCAGGATGAACAGCAAGTCAAAGCAAAAGCAAAAAGCCTCCTCTGCCTCCTTGCTTGCCTTCCAAAATTTCCTTCTCTCTCTTATTCCTAACTAAACATGTTCTCTGAATCTTTCCCTCCCTCCACTTTATAGCTGCCTCTGCTTGGAGTAAGAGTTCAGTCCAGACCATCTCTGTAGGTCTCTTTAACCCAGATCTTCTCTGGTTGTGTGCATCTAAGACAATCTCCTCAAGACGCCAGCTCTGGAAGGCAGACTCCAGTACTACATCTAGTTTCATATGCAAGGATGTCTGCTTGTACTTGGAAGTACTCTGCAGCCTTGGGAAGGTTTATGTGCCTTCAAGAATTTCTTTCTCTCTCTTACTGCTGATTACAATGTGTTCTTTGAATCCTTCTCTCCCTCCTCTTTCCAGCTGCCTTTATGTGAAAGCTAAATAAAAGAAATGATACAACATTTTCTCTGAGTAATCAGATCATTTGCTCTGGAAAGGAGTCCTGTAGTCTTGGGTCTGTCATTAGGAGAAGTTTAGTCTCCCACTCTTCCACACAGTCTCTGACAAACAGTAAGAATCAAGATACTTTGCTATTCTAACTGGAATTCTGCATGTGGTGGTGGCAAATAAAGTGCATCAACAACTCTAGCAAATTCTTCAGATCACCCTGTGGGCTACTTTGTGTAGCACTACAAATAAGCATTAAGGGGTGAAAACTGACATTTATTGGCATTTTAGGTGTAGCATAAATGCAGAGGAGTAAATAGAAGAAATCAAAATTTGGGAGTATCATTTGTTTACTTCTCTGCTATGTTCATTATAACACAAAAAGAACAAGGCAGAAGACAGGGCACATCTGAGTCAGGGAAGCAAGACTCAATCTTCCTCCTCCGTTCTCTTATTCGGTACAAACACCACAGGGCATGAAGTTGGGAGTGGGAGGGAAAAATGAAATGCGAGCTCAGAGGAGCACCTTGCCTAAATTGTCTCCACTCCCAGCAAATGCTGATCACAGAATCACAGAATGGTAGGGTTGTAAGGGACCTCTGGAGATCATCTAGTCCAGACCCCCTGCTAAACTAGACTGCAGCCGAGTGCAGGTTCTGCAGGAACACATGCAGGCAGATTTTGAAAGCCTCCAGAGAAGGAGACTCCATGACCTCTCTGGGCACGCTGGTCCAGTGCTCCATCATCCTCAAAGCAAAGAAGTTTCTCCTTAAGTGAAGCTTCCTTTATTCAAGTTTGATACCATAAGGTATTAATACCCCTCAAAGACCACCAGAGACCTCTCAGAGACCGCCACAGAGACGCACTGCACACATGCAACAGATATGCACATACAGTGATTGGTTATGAGATATCTAACATATGTGCATGTGTTAAGAAACAAACTTTGTCTTGTCGGTGTGCAAGATCTGAGACACGAGTCTCCTTGCACTCAGCACTGCCAAAAATGAATGCCTCCCTCCTGATACGCCTAAATGAGTCTCAGAAGGCTTTCTTATATCTGAATTCTGTGGAATCACTGGCCACCACTGAAAAGAGGCCAGCTCAATCCTCATGACCTCCACCCTTCAGATACTTAAATGCATTGATAGATCCCCTCTTAGTGTTCTATTTTCAAGGCTAAAGAGACCCGGGTGTATTCCCCCCCTCACACTCATGGCCCTCCACCATTGGACTCTCTCCACTCTCCCTGGCGCTCTTGAACTGGGAAGCCCAGAACTGGACACAACACTCCAAGTGCAGCCTCACCAGGGCAGAGCAGAAAGGGAGAAGAACCTTCCTTGACCTGCTGGCCACATTCTTGTTAATACACCACAGAATACCACTGGTCTTCTTGGCCACGAAGGCACACTGGTGACTCATGATGAATTTGCCTACCAGCACTCCCAGGTCCTCTGCAGAACTGCTTTCCAACAGGTACTGATGCATGAGGTTATTCCAACAGGTACTGATGCATGAGGTTACTCCTCCACAGACACATGACTTTACACTTCCCCTTGTGGAACTTCATGAGGTAAAGGTACATGTACATATGCAAAGGGCATATATCTCCTACCCAGTCAGAAGTATGCACACATCCCTTATGTTTCTGGTTCAACATAAAACTTTCCCTAGTTCCTTAAAAATCTGCAGATTACAGGTCTGTTTAGTAGTACAACAATCAAGTTCTGCCCCCAATCTGCCAAATACTTTCAACATTTTCCTCACACAGAAAAGAGAATGAAGAGATAAAGCCTAATCAAGCTGCCTCTACCTACTGTTCTCAGTTGTCCTCTTCTGTTCTACCAAAAATAATACTATTTCTCAAATGTGCTCATGTGTCAAACATTAGCCCTCTTACTCTTCCAGAGCTTTGCAACTCCTCATCTGCCCTGGGCATTGACTGTCAGATAGATGACTCTTGGCTGTACTACCTATAGTCCATCTTCTACTCTGTGTAATGTTAAAAAATTTATCCTGAACCATTTTATTACTCAACAACCAGCAAATTATATCCTACTCATCCCATAATGAAAAGTATTTCTGTAACTATAAAATGATGGTCCACACAAGAAACAAAGGAAAGGATGTAGGAAAGTGTGTATTGTTTAGCTAAAAGAAAAACATCAATTACTAAACTAAAACTGTCATATTTTAAGATGGGTTGTCACCTCCAACTTAGCTGCCCAGGGAGGTGGTGGAGTCACCAACCCTGGAGGTGTTCAAGAAAGGACCGGATGAGGCATTTAGTGCCATGGTCTAGATGACTGGATAGGGCTGGGTGCTAGGTTGGAGTGGATGATCTTGGAGGTCTCTTCCAACCTGGCTGATTCTATGATATGAAACCTATGATATAAGCTCTCTGTAATAGTGGTAGACTCAATTCAAAATTAACCAATATCATGTTTTCAGAAGACTGTATTTGGTGCATGGGGGAGAAAAGGCATAATAGGTGGGGTAGAGATGGTGGCATGACACAGCTCATTTCTTTGTCTACTTTTTCTGATAAGGTGTCTTCATTCACAGTGAAGGAGCTTACTAAAAATACATTCAATGACAGGAATTGATTTGTAACAGTCAATGGAATTAGAATTGGTGTGAAGCTTAACTCTAAATGGTTATAGTGGGTGTAATATCACTTTGTCATCGCTAAGTGAGTTCAATTTGTAACTACTCATGTATTGTACCAAACCGTTCCACTGTCAGATGTTTCCCAGTAATACATTACATGATGCATAATTTATTGTTGCCATAACATGTAATGTGTAATATTTATAGTACTGTTGCAATCTATGTAAATAAAAGCATTTAATGTTACAACACTGTAATACAAAGTTACTTCATTTATAATTTAAAAATGAAGCACAGCTCTTTCTGGTTCTTTACATTACACATACACAACACACACAGTTCCAATTTGCCATTATAAAAGACCTATAATCACTACAGAACCACCACTAAATCCTTTGTAATATTAAAACAAAAAAAACAATAATAATATTTTCAGAAATTATCAAGGAAGAGGTAAGGCTATTTCATTCATTAAATAGTCTCAAACATACTTTTAAGGCACACTTAGATTTTTGTTAATTTATATACTTAACTTGACCAAACTTAGCTTTTCATGTTTCATAGTGCAATGGGAGTCATTTTAGCTACACTACTAAACATCTTATTTGCTGCTTCTAAGAGAAAGGGAAAAAAAACAAAACAATAAAACCCCAAACAAGTCAAAACCACAAACAAAACAAAACAAAACAACACCTTCTTGATACATGACTTTACCAGCCTTTACTTGGGTGCCAACATGCCGTGCAGAGAGATTTTACGTGTTACTACATCGAAAGCCTGAATTTCGTTTCCCTCTCCATCTGCTCATTAGTCAATTGTATTCAGCACTGTAAGTATTGCCTTACAAGCTGACATGGCTCCATTGGATGTCTTAAATGCTCAGCAAATCTAAAAATGGCTGATCAGGAGGAGAACTGACAGGATCCTCCCTATCTGGAATGGTACTCACTGTTTCCAGGAAGTTGCGCAGGAAAAAAAAGTCTTTACCATGAGAGCAATTAAAATACTGTAACGTGTTGCCCAGATAAGTGCCACCATTTTCCTTGCCAAGACTCAACTTGACTTCCAGTATCTGAAGGGAGCCTACAGGAAGACTGGGGAGGGACTATTTACAAGGTCTAGTCATGTCAGGAGGAGGGGGAATGGGTTTAAGCTGGAAGAGGGGAAATTTAGACTGGATGTTAGGAGGAAGTTCTTTACAGTGAGGGTGGTGAGACACTGGAACGGATTGCCCAGGGAGGTTGTGGATGCTTCCTCCCTTGGAGGCACTTAAAGCCAGGCTGGATGAGGCCTTGAGCAGCCTGCTCTAGTGGGAGGTGTCCCTGCCTATGGCAGGGGGTTGGAGCTGGATGATCCTTGAGGTCCCTTCCAACCTAAACCATTCTATGATTCTATGATTCTATGACTCTGGATAACTAAATTAAGGTCCTGCTTTGAGTAAGAGTTTGGTCCATACCACCCGCACAGGTCCCTTCCAACCCAAATTTTCTCTGGTTGTGTGCATCTAAGACAATCTTCTCAAGATGCGAGCAACTTGAGGTAGACTCCAGTTCTACATCTAGTTTCATGTGTTAGGATGCCTGCTTATGCTTGGAAGTACTCTGCAGCCTTGGGAATATGATGTGTATTAAATGCTGCTGTGCTTTTTCTAGCAGGATTCTGCTCTCCTCCATACCCACTGCTTAATGGTGGATGCAATGAGATTTGGATTCAAATGTTTCAAGGTGAAAGCTTCCACTCCAAAGCATCAAATATTGCCTGGAGAGTGAGTAAGGGAGATTTGAAAGGCAAACATTCTCATCTAGCACAACAGAAGTCAGATTTAAGATCATCATTCACAGCTTTCCTCCAACAGAAAAAGCTACAATGATGAAAGTTGGAGTAAAATCATGGAATCATAGAATCAAGCAGGTTGGAAGAGACCTCCAAGATTGTCCGGTCCAACCTAGCACCCAGCCGTAGCCAATCAACTCTATCACGGCACTAAGTGCCTCGTCCAGGCTTTTCATGAACACCTCCAGGGACGGTGACTCCACCACCTCCCTGGACAGCCCATTCCAATGGCAAATCACTCTCTCTGTAAAGAACTTCCTCCTAACATCCAGCCCATACTTCCCCCAGCACAACTTGAGACTGTGTCCACTTGTTCTGTTGCTGGTTGCCTGGGAGAAAAGACTAACTCCCACCTGGCTACAACCTCCCTTCAGGTAGTTGCAGACGGCAATGAGGTCACCCCTGAGCCTCCTCTTCTCCAGGCCAAACAACCCCAGCTCCCTCCACCTCTCCTCATAGGGCTTCTGTTCCAGGTCCCTCACCAGCTTCATCACCCTTCTCTGGACACATTCCAGTATCTCAACATAAAGAGGAGGCAGTTTTCAGAAAAAGGATTTAATTACTTCATAATTATCATTACTAAAAGATGGGGAATCCATTTTATAGCACAGAAAACAGTAAATGTTTACTGAAATAACAATCTTAGTGTAGCTATAAGAAAGCAATACTGAGTGGTGAATGGATGGAGAGCAGCCCTGAGGAAAAGAAGCTGGGGGTCTGAGATGATGAAAAGCTCAACATGAGCTGGCAGTGTGCCTGTGCAGCCCAGAAAGCAATTGTGTCCTGGGCTGCAGCAAGAGACACATGGCCAGCAGGGCAAAGGAGGTGATTCTCCCCTTTTACTCTGCTCTTGTTAGACTCCACCTGAAGTACTGTGTGCAGTTCTGGAGCCCCCAACACAAGAAGGATATCAAAATGTTGGAGCAAGTCCAGAGGAGGGCCACAAAGATGATCAGAGGGCTGCAGCAATTCTGCTATGAGGACAGGCTACAAGATACGGGGTTCTTCAAGCCTGGAGAAGAGAAGGCTTCGAGGAGACTTTATAGTAGCATTTCAGTATCTGAAGAAGGCTGGATAGGGACTGTTTACAACATCTTGTAATGACAGGATGAGGGGTAATGGGTTTAAACTGGCAGAAGGGAGATTCAAACCATTCTGTGACTCCATGATTCTATATTAGTAGTGAAAAACAACATTTCTGAAATAAAGATTTAAATTCATCTTACTGCCTTAAAAATCTCACACAGATTTTGCCATTTTCATGAAAATACAGATGCACAAAAATGATCATATTCCCTTATGCAGGGATGTCATTCATGTTTTTTTCATCTGGATGTCTTGTTTCCTTTTTTCAAATTAAGAGAGAAGACAACATGGCCATAAAATAAAGCAAACAAAAAGATACTATTTAATTAAAGCAGACTTCCCTGAAAATGCAAGTTTCAACACAAAAAGGCACATTAGGGATGAAGTTCCCTCTCTTCCTACCTGAATACATAACATGTTAACCAATATGTTGATGTCACTGCATCCTAGCATATATGTCATTTTCCCCTGACACAAACACATACACTAAAAACATCCTTTGGTAATGGCTACTTTCATGAAGAAAAACAGCAGTCTTTGAAAGTGCTATTAGAAAGGGAAAAAAATTAACATTACTGAAAAGTAAAGTTTTCTTCATCTAACTGGTCTGTGTATTGAAAGAGCAATTTCTAAACACATTATGTAAGTCAAGTGCCTTGTATATTTCACTTAGCAACTTCAAGGTTAAATTTTTATCACTATGGTGAGTCCTTACATATTACATGGACACATAGTCCAATTCATGCTCAAAAATAATTGCTCACTAAAAACTTCAATGACCCTTTGACTGTATGGAAAAAAAAAATCAATTTAGAAATAATTTCCAAGTGCACTATGTAATTTGAATGCCTTTGAGTTTCTAATATTCTAATGCAAAAATGGTGCAAAAAAAAAAGCCCCACTGTGTAATATGAGTCATTACTTTCCTGTAATAAACACTCCAACAAAACCAGGCACAAGTAACCATAGAAACAGGTGCGTAAATTCTAGTGCCACAGTCTCTAACCTTCCCTGACCCATAGGCAGTAACACCCAACTAGCAGCATGATGCAGGCAACTTTGTATTTGTTTTCCTCATGATAATCAGTTTTAATTTTTCTAATTTCCTGTGACTGGAAACAGAATTGGAGTATTTCACTAGCAACGTAATCCCAGTAGACTGGGAACAGATGTCCTTGTGATGGACCTAAGTGCTTAGCAAAACAGCAACAGACAAACACAGCAAAAAGGTGAGACAGAAGACTCAACTTCTGCAGACTGAATGTCTAATTCAAATAATGGGTATCAGTACTGTTTGCTATAAAATAATATTGAAAACTACAGTTAAATCTGCCAACACCAAAATACTCCTGTATGTTTCAGTTAAAAGTAGAGACAATTGGAAATAACATACTTTTTGCCAACACAGAATAGCATGGGACCTGCACTACACATTTAGGTTTCCAACAGTATTATATATAGTACATAATTCTATTTTTTAATATAGGTAAGTAATTTGCCATAAGGACAAGTAACTTCCACTTTATAATCCAAAGAAGTACAGTAAAAAAGGGAAATCAGAGTCTACAGTCATCTGGGTCTTTTCTCATGTTTGTTCTGTGAGCTTCACCAGAACAGATAAGTAATTTTCTGTTTTTTCCCTCCATATAATTAAACTTTGTCTGATGAAAGAAGCTCATAATTTTCTCATCCTTGCCAATGATTTCACTGTTTTTACCTCTGCCCTCCAGGCTGAGGTTCTCACTCCTGTCTGTGACTTGCACATCCTGAGCTTTCGCCACAAGGCATCATGAGCACATCAGAGCATGCTGATACAGGATGACAGGAGCCACATACTAGTTTACTACCTGATCTTTGAAAACAACATGACTTTCTGATCCTTAACCCTTTTCTATCCCATTGGGTAGAATGTCCCTGACTAAAGTCAGGGAGTGCAGTTATTTCAGAACTTCCATCTACCATTTTTAGTCTGTAAGGCACCCTTGACAACGTTACTAGAAACCAGTGAACCACTTGGCAGTGTTTCACCCCAATTCAATTAATATTTCCAATGCTTATCAAAAAGATTGAACTAATTCTTAACTCTTCCATTTCTTGTTGAATGAAGATGGAAGTTTAATATTATAATAATTGAAAAGAAGGCAAAACAGATACTTGTAATAAAGTACAGTAAACAACAGTTCTGCAATCCGTAATTGAAGACCAGCTTCTGAATTAGGATAACTATGGAAGAAACTCATTTAAGCACAAATGAGTTAATGCCACGACTGTTACAGAAGAAGCTGGCATGCAGTTGTCTGTATACTTTCTGTAGTGCCCACTGACAACACATCTAGAACAAGTTAGAGTAACTGCTGACTGTGAGACTCCTAAAGGCTAGGTGTCAGCCTACTGATTTTAAGCTTACCTTTCAGTAAATGGAGTGTTATGAAGGGGTCATTAATTAATGCGAGATGATATTTCTCCAAAATTAATATTGCTTATTAATTTTGCTATTCAGAACTCTCACCACCCCTGAACACTAATTTTAATAATAATCAGTTCTTTGCACAGTCATGGAAACGTTACACAGAGGAATAACTAGACCTAGAAATAACTTGCAAAACTATATGAACATTAACTGAACTCAGTTGAACTGGAAGAGAAGGTTCCTGCAGCCAGTACAGTGATTGCGGCCGATACACCTCTCGTCCACTACATGGACTCAAGTAGCTCCGTTCTGCTTATGGCAGAAGGCTGCGGTGAATTACAAGAGGCTTTAAGTATTTACTCACAAAATATTATCTCCCAACTCACAGGGCTAGCTACAGATTCAGACAGTACCCAAACACTTCCAGGGAATTCTCTTACTGTCTTGTCAGCTGCTGAGACTTCTGATTCTTCCCAGGCTTCAGAGTGCTGGGAAAGGAGGCAGACAACCTCTGACATGGTCCTCTGGATGATCTGTGTATCCAGAACTTTCCGTCTCAGCAGGAGAATTTCAGGTGTAGGCAGGATGTCTTGTGATGTGCAGTCTTAGCACAAGGTCATGCTGGCTATGCCTGATTAATGACTGGCTCAGAGGCTGGTGCCACCAACAAAATTTTGGGGTTTTTGATCTCGAGGAACTTTACATGGCCCTGGGTCTGCATGCAACAGATGGGGTACATCTTTCTCAGACGGGGAGAAAGATCCTGGCACATGAGCTGGTGGGGCTTGTTGAAAGGGCTTTAAACTAGGCTGGAAGGAGGAAGGGGTCAAACACAGCACTACCAGAGATGAACTGAAGGAGGCTAAGGGTGGTAGGCCAGAGATAGGGGTAAAACCAGCAGCCGAGCTGAAGTGTATGTGCACCAATGTATGCAGTATGGGTAATAAACAAGAGGAGCTGGAAGCCTTGGTACAAGAGGAACACTATGATGTTGTTGCCATCACAGAAACATGGTGGGATGACTCACAGAACTGGAGCATTGTAGTCAATGGCTACAGACTCTTCAGGAGAGACAAGCAAGAGAGAAGGGGTGGAGGAGTGGCCCTATATATTAGGGATGCTCTGGACATCATGGAAGTGGAGATTAAAGATTATCAGGTTGAGTGCCTACAGGTAAGAATTAGGGGGAAGGCCAATAGGGCTGATATCCTGGTTGGAGTCTGTTATAGACCACCCAGCCAGGAAGAAGAGGTTGATTTATTATTCTTTAAGTAGCTGGAGGCTGCCTGAAGACCACTTGCCCTTGTTCTTGTGGGCGACTTTAACCTGCCTTAACTCTCTAATCTGACCTAATCCTTTTTCCTCTAACCTCCTTGTCATCTTTTTTTGACACTTCACCTCAGATCTCCAGGTTTATCATGTGAGATATACATGAGTTGATCTGGTTATTTCTGAAGGGAAGGAAAGAGGGAGCAGGGAGGGGGTTTGGTTTGGGAGCCTCCTGGGGACTCTGATTCAGTTTCTGGGAGTTTTGGTTTGTTCTGGGTGTTGTGTTTCTGTATTACTTTTCACTTGTATTAGCACAGGAACACACCCAGGCAGGTTTTGAATGTCTCCAGAGAAGGAGACTCCACAACCCCTCTGAGTAACATGTTAAGGTAAAATCATCTGTGTTCTCATTTGCAGCCATTGCTCCTTGTCTTATTGCTGTGGACCACCAAAAATAAATTGGTTCCACTACTTGACACCCACCCCTCAGATATTTGTACATATTAATAAGATCTTCTCTCAGTCTTCTCTTCTCCAGATTAAACAGTCCCAGGTGTCTCAGTCTCTTTTTGTCAAGGAGATGCTCAAGTCCCCTAATCATCCTCATGGCTTTCCACCAGATTCTTTCCAGCAGGTCCCTGTCTCTCTTGAACTGGGGAGCCCAAAACTGGATGCAATATTCCAGATGAGGTCTCACCAGGGCAGAGTAGAGAGGGAGGAGAACCTCCCTTGATCTGCTGGACACACTTTTCTTAATACACCCCAGGATCCCATTTGCCTTCTTGGCCACAAGGGCACATTGCTGTCCCATGGAAAACTTGTTTTCCACCAGGATTCCTAGGTCCCTCTCCACAGGACTAGTCTCCAGCAGATCACCTCCCAACCTGTATTGGTGCAATGTATTATTCCTTTCCAGATGCAGTACTCTGCACTTATCCTTGTTAAACCTCATTAGCTTTACTCTTTGCCCAGCTCTTCAGTCTGTTCAAGTCTCCTATATTATAATCTTCTGGTTTCTTTAATAGTTGCATTTTGTACTTCTTGTCTAAACACATTGGTGTCTATTTTCTTTGTAGGTAGTGGATATCTATAGGAGCATGAGTAATAAAAGTCACAATGTCACAGCAACATTTCAGTTTAACCTTCCTCCTGGGGTAGCAAAACGCTTGGACAGATTTATGGCTTTATTTTGTCACTTAGTTTACACAGGGAAAAGCAAAACTTTTTTACAGACAAAAGCCCAGGCTTTTCAGAAACTACTTTCCTTTTCTGAAAGTCCTCAGCAATGAAAGAAAGTAAATTTCTCATTTCTCCTCCGAAGGTATTAATTAGAAATGACTTAACATTTTCAAAATCTTCTTAGCTGAGCTATACTTACACTGTTATTAACTGGGAGTTAAGCCGATGGTGCCTACCTTCTCCATAAATTAGGTTTCTCGATGGACTAAAATTTTGCATTAATTGTGGTTCAGAAATTTATTAGCATTTCAATTCCTAAGGCCTTTAGAGATGTAATGATTTATGGTAAAGTTCAGTAGAACCATATGGCAATACATAAACTAATTCTATGTATACTAAAAGTCTTGAATGAACTTAAATTAGGATTACAGTTCATAAACCCCCTTATATAAAGATTTTTCATATACAAACATCTTTAACAAATGCTAACAGGTTTCTAAATAGTGCCTTATTTTACTTTGATTCCTAATGACTTTGGAAATCATCAGATCATTATGTTCTTGGCAAAGTTATATTTAATCAGTATTTCCCCTAGAATCAATAATACAAAGAGTAAGACAAATCATTCACTAAAAAAGGATTATTCCCTGCTTAGCAGTCATAGAAACAATGTGATAACATATTGAAAAAGCTCTGACTTAACACCTGAAAAAGGCCAGCCCAGTTCTAAGAGAGTTTTTACAAAAGCTGCTATGCATGACACAAGGCCATATCCTTTTTCTACAGTTCACTCTCATTCACATGAATAGTGTGCAACCATGTCCTATGAAACCATCCTTCTTTATTCTGCAAGTTTTGAGACTTGTTCTCTAGATCCTTCACCAGCTTGGTTGCTCTCATCTGGACACACTCGAGGACCTAAATGTCTTTCTTGTCATGACTGGCACAAAACAAATGCAGTGTGACCTCATTAGTGTCAGGTATAGTGGCATGACCACTTCCACACACCTTCTGGTTACACTATTCCCAATATAGGCCAGCATGTTGTTGACCTTCCTGGCCACCAGACCACACTGCTGGCTATCATCTAGTCCAACCTCCCTACTAACACAAGTACACCTAGATCAGGCTGCACAGGCATGTGCTCTGAAAGGTCTTGAAAGCCTTCAGGGAAAAGAGACTCTGCAACCTCTCTGGGACCTCTCATCCAGTGCTCTGTCACCATCAAAGGAAAGAAATTTCACCTTCAAGTAAAACCTCCCATATTCAAGTTTGCACTCATTGCCCATTGTCCAGTCACTGGCCACCACTGAAAAGAGCCCAGCCCCATCCTCATGTCCATCACCCTTCAGATATTTATAAACACTGAAAAAGAGCCCTTCTCAGACTTCTATTTTCCAGGCTAAAGAGACCCAGGTCTCTCAGCCTCTCCTTGTCAGAGAGATGTTCCAGTCCCTTACTCACCCTCATGCCCCCTCACTGAACTCATTCCAGTAGTTCCCTGACCCTCTTGAACTGGGGATCCCAGAACTGGACACAATACTCCAGGTGGAGCCTCACCAGTGTAGAGCAGAAGGGGAGGAGAGCCTTCCTTGACCTGATGGCCACACTCTTCTTAATACACCCCAGAATAACACTGGTCTCCTTGGCCATGAGGACACATCACTGACGTATGGTGAACTTGTCCACCAGCACCCCCAGGTCTTCTGCAGAGCTGCTTTTCATCAGGTCAGCCCCTCACCTGCACTGTTGTATGGGGTTATTCCTCCCCACATGCAGGACTCAACAGTTCCCCTTGTTGAATTTCAAGAGGTTCATCTCTGCCTAACTCTCCAGCCTATCCAGGTCTTGCTGAATGGCAGCCACTGGTATGTCAGCCACTCCTCCCAGTTTTGCATCATCAGCAAACTTGCTAAGAGTGCAATCCAATCCTTGCTGAGAGTACAATTCAAGGTTGTTGATAAATATGTTGTACTGAACCCTGGAGAACATCACTAGCCACAGGCCTCCAACTAGACCCTGCACTGTTGACCACAACCTTCTGTGCTCTGTTATTCAGCCCGTTCTCAATCCACTTCACTATCCACTCATCTAACCCACACTTCCTAATCTTACTTATGAGGATGTTACAGGAGACAGTGTCAAATGCCTTGCTAAAGTTGAGGCAGACAACATTCAATGCTCTTTCCTCATCTACCCAAATGGTTACACCATCATGGAAGTCTATCAGATTGGTTAAGCATGATTTTCCCTTCATAAATTCATGCTGACTATTCCTAATAATCTTCTTTTCTCCACATACTTAAACTCCAGAATGAGCTGCTCCATCACCTTTCCATGGATGGAGGTATGGCTGACCAGCCTGTAGTTTCCTTGGTCCTCTGTCTTGCCCTTCCTGAGGATTAGAGTGACATTGGTGTTCCTCAAGTCCTCAGTCACCACCCCTGTTCTCCAAGACCTTTCCAAAACAATGGAGAGATGCTTAGCAATAACCTTAGACAGCTTCTTCAACACTTATGGGTGTATCCCATTGAGGCCTATGGATTTGTAGGCGTCTAACTTTTCTAGGTGATCCCTAATCCAGTTCTCCTTGACTAAGGCAGAGTCTTCCTCTTACCAGGCTCCAAGGGGTCAGCCTTATCAGTAAAGCCTGAAGCAAAGAAGACATTAAGTAACTCTGCCTTCTCTGTATCCTATGCCACCAGATCACTCACCTCATTCAGCGGTGGACCCACATTTTGTCTGCTGTTCCTTTTCCTGCAAACTGGAACATAGAAGGTTTCACCTTAACATGAGGAGAAACTTCGTTACAGTGAGGGTGATGGAGCACCGGAACAGGCTGCCCAGAGAGGCTGCAGAATCTCCTTCTCTTGAGACTTTCAAAACCTGCCTAGACATGGTCCTGACCAAACTACCCTAGGTGGTTCTGCCTTGGCAAGGGGGGGGTGGACTCAATGGTCTCTGGAAGTCCCTTCCAATCTCTGATGTTCTGTGATTCTGTGACATGTGGGAATAGTTCAAAAGCTGTGTCAGGGGATGTTTAGACTGGACATCAGTAAGCATTTTTTTTACCGAGAGGGTGGTCAAACAAACACTAGAACAAGTTTTCCAGTGAGGTGGTCGATACCACACTATTTACATTTCTCTGATGCCCCAATGTCAATGCCTGGCATTTGGACAACGACCTTAAGAATGTCTTTAACTTTTGGTCAAGAAGTTGAACTAGACAACTGAGAATGACATTAGAATTTGCAGCAACATATTCATATCCTTTAGGTGTCGACTGTGAGTGAAACTGTTATTTCCATACACAAAGGCTGAGAAGTCCATCTTTTTACGAAAGTCACACTGCTGGCTATCTCTCCCTCCCTTCCTCCCCCTACATGTCCATTTCTCTGCAAAGTCTGTACTGGTTGTTACAGTAGCTTGTTACTCCCACATTGTTCAAATGTGCATGCTGGTCCCTGATTCCCCACTCAGGATCCTGTGTCCTCATCTTGACCTCTTTAATGGGCATCTCTGAATAAGAGAGTACAGGTAGTGGCCAGAAATAGCACTTCACAAACGACTACTCTGGCCTCATGCAACACATGAAGGAAGATCTTATCAGAATCATCTTATTTCACTAACTCCCCAAATACTAATATTAAAGATACTTTAACAGTTACGATTAATATTCATTAAATGTGATAATAGGTTAGTTTGGCAGTGAACAAAAATGCTATCATAAAATGCATAACAAATTGAACATCTAAGTACAACCTCAGATGTCTCCAGGGTCACCAGACCTTTCAGGAGGGGGAAGCATAATACGCACTGATGGTCTATTCTGTGCAACGGTGACATAACTGTACTGCAAATAAGGTCTGCAGATGGATTTTCTGATGTAAGCTGAATTTATACATTTTTATAGAAGGCTGGAAACAATCAGTAAAAATAAGGCTACAAAATAATGGTTACTGAAAAATCTGCAGCTTTACATTCTCTAATATCGTATCTATAAAAATTAGTCCAGCAATTAACAGAGAACATTTGAGATCAGAAGCATTTGTTTACCAATATGCATTATGTGAATGAAAAAAAACTCAGTAAAGCAAGATAACATTCCCATTTAGCTCACGGTACAACATATGTTCTTACTTAAATAAAGTCACCACACAACAACACATCCAGCCTTCTGAAATTTAAATCAAACTTCTAAGTCCATATATGGATTTCCAGACATTTACAAAATATTCTTGCTAATGTGTATGTAGTTTATTTTCCCATTAATTATTTATATTAATGCAATGAAAAGTATCTGTTTCTTAGTAGGAAACCATTATTATGAACGTTGGTATTATACATTGGAGGGATTCAACATGCAGTAAAGTGGCATCTTTGTCTATCAGTCTTTTCTGTTTATAGGCCATGGTGTTGCCTGAAGTTAAAAACAATCATACCAAAAAGAGTGTGCTAGTTTGAGCCTAGCCAGCATGTTTTGGTGAGAAGAACTAGATCATAGGCTGGGAAATGAAAACAATGGTGAGGTCTACTTCGCTCACAGTCTTGCTGAGATGTGTAAAGAAGAAAGGCAAAACAAAAGATAAAGTCACTTTGCTCTGCACTTTGCTTGGGCACTTCAGTCTGGGCTGTTCTTTTCTGCTTTGCCTGCTGGGGAGAGCTGAGGCTGCTGGCTGAACTCCACCTTGCTTTCTAACCTCACCCTCCATTTGCTTTTGTGGCTTATTTCACCTTTGCTTCTTAATCCTCTTGGCCGAGCCTCCATTCTTCCTTGGGATTGGGGTAAGATTGAGAGGGGTAGGGGAAAGGTGAGGGGGTGGTTGAGAGCCCCTCCTGGGGACTCAGGTTTCTGGGAGGGGAGTTGTGTCTCTGTATTACCTTTTTTACCTTGTATATTTCTGTATATATCTGTCTATACTGTAAATATCTGCTTGTAAATTGTGCCAGCTATAAATACAAGCTTCATTCATATTTCCAGAGCCGGCTGAGTCTAGACTGGGTGATTTCTAAAGTGTGGGGGGGTGGGGGACATCCAAACCATCACAAAGAGCTAAAAACAAAGTATCAAATGTCACCAGCATACATTCAGAACCTTCTTCAGCACACGCAGAATACTGTTTAAACACTTACCTTAACTATCCCGCGGATATGCATTTTTGCTATCATCTCTGCAGTGTAAAGAAACATCAGCAGAGTATCAAGAGCAAACGTCACATATTGGAGAGGAGGATAATGCTCAAAGGTCTTTGGAGTGTTCATACAAACAGAAATAACACTGATGATGGCACAGATTCGTAGCAATGAGTGTACCCACTGAAGGAAAAAAAAAGAAGAAATAATTAAGACACCGGGAGATTGCTTTGATGTTCAAAAAGAGATCAAGTACTTAGCCTCCATAACTTGTACTGGCACTTTTTGTAAGAGCAGGTTTGCATCTTTTATTTTACATCATGATCCATGTATTAAAGGTCTTCATTCTAAAATAACCACTCTTGACTTCATTTTTTTTTATATTTGCACACACACACACACACACACACGTATGTATATTATATAAATACATGACTTTATTAGTTAACTTGGGAGGTTGTATAATTCAGAAACCAAAAACCAGGAGGCAGGAAACTAGGAATTAGGATTCTGTAATTTCTACTCCCCAGTTTTTGTAATTCAATTTCTTTTAAAATAGCAACTTGTCATATTTATGTGCAAAGGAATAAGATGAGGTTATCATCTGACTGAATGCATTAAATGAAATTTTAATGGAAAATTTTAGGCTCACATTCAGATAAACTGATTTTTAAATCAGTTTACAACTCCAAAAATTAAGTGAGAGGCATAGGGATTAAAAGTACCCTCTGTTTATCAAAAAGAAGGGAAATATAAAAGATGTCACATAAACTTAATTCTTAGTATCAGGATTCAACTTTGTTCCAAACAAGTTTTGTTGCTGTAAGAGAACAGTTCATTTCTATGACTACTTAAGACTCAGGATCACTACAGTCATTATTAATAAAGCTGGTATTCAGTGCCAGTCACAGCAGGAGGTCTAATGAAAAAGCAGAATGTATTAATACAGGGGTTTAAGGTTGGATTTTTTTTCTTTTACATCAAAACACCATTGAAACATCTTGAAGTCAGACAAGAGGAATAAATCAACTGTTGAGGTCATATCTATCAAAACAAGAAGGACAAAAGACACTTCAGCAATGGAAACAAAAAGTACTGAAGTGCATTCATAACAATTTTTCATATAAAGACAAAATTTGCACTCATTTACAGCACTTCCTTCCTTTTTGGTATCAAGAAGATTTAAGAACACTCAATTTAATACTGACTGTATGCTCACCTAAGTATAATGATATTTAATCTAAATTGGATAGCTCTATCATTTGCATACTTTGACCTCAAATTAATAATTTGGAATTGGAAGGCACCTGATGAATGATCTCTTATGCCCCTTTAATATCCACTTTGTTTCAAATCCTGTTTCAAGTGTTAAATTGTAGCTGAAATAAAAACTTTTCTCTGTCACAGTAAAATGTCAGTATTGCACACATTAAGCAACACGCAACTACTCCATCAGTAGGACAAGAAAAAAAAGTATTCCATCAAAAACCTCATGTACTGTGTATTGAGAAACATAAATAACCCAGCATATATTTCTGTGATGACATTTAAGTGTATTACAGTAGTCAATACAAACATTCTACTTGAGATTATTTTTGCATGAACTAATATAACAGTGTTGGCTTGTAAATGTTTAACCTGAAGGGATTTGGCATCCATACCACAAATGAGATAATGGTTCCATCAAATGAATGCAATGCCAACAATGTGTATTATTTCAGAATATCTGACTTTCTGCTTTTACAAAGTAAAAATGTATATACTACCTTTGGAGAAAAGTGGAAAGGTGAATCATTCAAAATACAGGAATCCTAAATGCACAGTGACTGTTAGAGAATAATTTAACCAGAATAATCATATTTTCATGGTAAAGGCATTTTCTTACTACTTCACATTCTATTAACAACTACTGCCAGTGAAGCTTTCCCCAGTTTCAAGTTGTCAGACACTTTTACATCTATCTGTTTCTTAGAACTAGCTGTAGGTTAAATGATATCAGAGAAAGATGAGTGGTACTTCAAAACAATCACTCAAAATACACTTTTATATTCATAAGTGATGTGAGAGATTTGAAGGTCAAAAGTGCCAACCGCTGGCTCCTACTTTAGCAATGAAAAGCTCCTTTTACACATCCTTTTCGAAAGCTCATTTTGCAAACTTAACTTCTAAGTTCAATAAACATGTGAGGAAATAGAAACTCTAAAAAAAAATATTAGCAGGCAAACTGATCAGCAAAGACTGCCTGACCACCCCATTGGTCTGCAACAATACAAAGAAACCTTCTTATGTAGTTCTGGCCTCTTTGCTAAAAAGGAGCTGTTAGACTAGCAACTCCAGCTCAACATTTTTTCTGAGAAGTATCTAATTCAAAATCTTTTGTGCAAGTCATGTAAACAATAGCAGTTACATTTAACTAACAATTAGTAACTATGGAAAGTTACATACTGGTTTGTTAATCCACAGAATATCTGCGTTGTCTGACAAAGATTCATCAGGGCCAAAATCTGTAACTGGCTGGGCTTCCACCCTTGAACTCTGTTTCCTTTTTAGCATCCTGAAGTTAACTTTTGTTATCTATAATCATGAAACCTGTTTGGGAAAAAAAAAAGAAATAAATGGACATTAATTCACTAAAACCGTTTGATAATGCATTTTGAACAGTTTATAAATAACCTAGAGCATACTGTTTGCATGCAAACTGCTTTTGTACTCAGTGAGTAACAAGATCTTCACTTCATTTAAAAGCTTTGCCTATATAAATCACTGACATGACTCTCATTAGTTCATAAAAATTTACATAAAGGTATGCAACTCAAACAATTACCAGAAGTTTAGCAATGCCAGCCGAAAATGTGTACCGATATGCAAAGAAGGCTATTGCTGTGAACTTAAACCCAGAACAATCACTAGATGGATTTGACCTGGAGCCATTTAATTTAATGGTGACATTTCCATTGATTATGCTAGGCTAAGATAAAACCCAAGGCAAACAGGAAATGTTGAGCAACCATCAGCTGTTAGTCCTCTTTACTAAAATCAGAAAAGTCTTTTTGCAATATGCTACTATTAACAAGTATTTTTACAATACTTTTGTTGCTGTTGTTGTTAGCAATTATCTATCCACCAGCTGAACAGTTGGCTGTCTCTGGGGCTTGTGCTGGCACATGGAAACACTAAGGAAAATGTGGTGTTTTGACAAGATCAGGCTATGTTTGGACATTCTTGCCTAGGTAGCACTGACTGAGCTTTCTGTACACAGCAATGTGAACCACAACTAGCAGACACATCATGAGTGCAGAGAGGTGGTTTAGATCTTATTATTGACCTTCCCACACAGTTCATGGATCTCAGAATCTAAATAAATCCAAAGCAATGAAGAAGCTACAGTCTCCCAAGGAGAAACAGTCTGCTTATGAAACACAATTCTGTCATTCATTAAACACAGTGGTAAGAAATTCACTGCAATGTCTTGGGAGCTTTGTTTCTCAAGATCTTAGGAGCTTTTGTTTTGTTGTTGCTGTCTTCTTTTTTTGTTTTGTTTGCTTTTAAAGACATTTTCTAAAGTGCTTCTTGCTAATATGTTTCTTTGACAGGTGTATGAACAAAACAACAATTTTATGTTTCCCATTCCTGGTTATGGCTATGAGAATGCTCTGAGTCAAGTTTTAAGAAAACACATAGCAATAAAAAGAGAATCACTAAGACAAGCACAACTGATAATGATGAGAAAAGGCTCAGGATGTGAATCACTGACAATCCACCATTAATTCATTTCTTTGAATAAATGACGCTAAATAATGAGCTATGTTCATTGAGGAAGAAAATGAGTAGTTACCACCTCGCTATTAGAATTCATTTTAAGCTTTTTTTTTTCAGTATTGCTTGTTTATACATCTGATGTGCAGGAACATTAGCTGTATTCTTCTAATGAAATTTCCATTTACCCTTTTATCCAGTTAAAAAAGCAAAACCAAACACTTATCTGGGCACAGAAAGTATAGTGAACTTCAGATGTCCATAATAAATTCAGTTCACCACTTAAATGTTGCAACTGAAGAGATTAGAATTCTTATTTTTAAGGGGTGGCCTTGAATAAACATATCATAATATATATCAATCCAGTGGGAGGGAGGAAGCGTTTATGGAATTAAAAAACCAGCTTGTTTACTTCTCTGCTTGAAATGAGCAGAAATGCCCACATAAAAAGTATGGAATGAAGATGACAAGTCAAGAATCTTCTGGAAATGGTCTTCAGCAAGATTATTCAAAGTATATCATGTTTGCTTTCAGACTTTTATGTGGTTTTTGGGGGGGGTATGTGTGTGTTTGGTTGGTTTTCGTTCTGTTATTGTTCTCCTTAGGT
This sequence comes from Tricholaema leucomelas, assembly GCA_013400475.1. NCBI lineage: Eukaryota > Metazoa > Chordata > Aves > Piciformes > Lybiidae > Tricholaema lacrymosa > Tricholaema leucomelas. The sequence continues at coordinate 28,998 of WAAF01006908.1, read as the reverse complement.
TTATTTTTCCATGGAACACACAGGTTTTTACAAGTGTCTGTTACTGTAGAACAACACAAAGCCCACTGCAGCCTCAGGACTTTGCCACGCATATAAAGAATTTTAATTTCTTGGACTCCAATCCCTTTTTTTCACCTGTTTCTGCAAAGGGGGACCAGTTGAAAGATGAAGAGGAGTTAGGGAGCTCTACACAAACTCCGTTCAGTATATGACATACCGTGAGCACCACAGCATGCTGTGCTAATGGGGAGGCTGTAGTCCTTGCTAACCCTGACTACAAATCCACCCCTGCAGTTCTCACATTGATTCTGCCACACATCATTAGGTCTTTCTTTGATCACAACTTGTTATTAAGAAGAAAGGCTTAATACATTCTCTAGGATATATTTCTAGCTTTAGAGGTTTTAAGAAATATTTGGTACAGGGCAAAGACATGATTTGAGACAAAAAAATATCGTGGAGTTTTAGGGCTACATCTGCTCCATATTTCTTTATGAGCATTTTACATTTTTTACTCTTTAAATTTTAAGAGTATTTTCTTTACGGTAGCAATGAAAATCCACAGCACAGGTGTCAATCTTCTCATGGAGCAGTGTTGTGTTTTTGCCTTTACTTTTAGAAGCAAGGGCAAATTAAGCAAAGAAAATTAAATAGGAAATTAACTTACACAGGAGCCCTTCAGATCTATTTGGTCAGCCTTTTCATCTTTCCCTGAACTTGCATATACATTTGGCAACCACTGAACCGTCTAAACCACCATGAACCTCTAAATTTGCACCTTTTGCTGAAACTGAAGTATGCTAGCACAATGGCTGGTGAAACTAGGACCCATTGTGCACTTCAGAAAAAAGTTTGAAGAAGGACAGGTCTCAGTTTGTGAAATCCACACTAAACACAAAAACACTCCCGCTGGTGGAAGCTTGCACTTCCTACAAATATCAAAAGGCACATTTAAAAAAGTATCTGCTATCACACATCAAAAGCTGACAAACCTGTCTCATTTATAAAGTAAGCTCTCTGTATACAGTAGACAAAGAATATAGTTGAGAAATGACCCCACAGAAAAAAAAAAAAAAACAATAAAGCAGATATTTCTAATTATATGGAGTTTAAAAATCAAATAATTTATTGGGACGAGCAACATCTGGTTTCCAATGTACTTCTTTCTCACCACCTACTGACTTTGCTACTTCAGATCATGTGAGCACTGCCTGAAGTTTCTCTCTCTCAGGGCTGGCCACCTCTAAAACACTGTCTTCAAAACCAATTCTTTCTTCTTTGAAAATGTCATCTCCCCTTCCAACTTCTTCAAGAGCTGAGACACACAATGTGGCACATACTTTTCTAAGAGAATAACTACCTTTGTACATTTTACTATCTGTGAAGGCTAAAACAGGTGGCAGGCAGTAGATATGACCAACCAGATGGAAACTCCATTTCCAAATTATACATTAAAGAAAAATCCCATCAAACTACAGGCTACTTTTAAAGATGAAAATGCTTTTAACTGTACTATGCATTATGTGGTTCTAGGAAAAATGTAATGTCTTATTCTTCCACCTTGAAAGTCTTCCCCTCCCGCTCTTTGTAAATGGCCAATTTCTCTATTGCCTGCCCCGCTCCATTCCCATGTTCTTCCATCCCTGCTTTTGGATGCAAGTATAGGCAAATGGCATTTCAATTTTTGTTTTCCTGTAGCAAAATATTTGACTTGAGCAACTTATATACATGACAATACAGAGTTAATTTTAGAAGGGTAAAGATGAAATTCCAGTGACAATCCCATGACACATGCCACTATGGATATGTTATTAAGTCCTAACTAGTTTCAAGGAAAAAGTTATTTCAGTGTTTTTTTCTGTGTTTTATTGTTACTGCATCTGAAAAGAGTTTCCTAAAGAGAGTTTCCTAAAGACTATTTTGAACACAGTACAATGCTAATAGCTGACCAAACTTTAGTATTTATTAAACCCAGACAGGATTCTTCAGACATAAGGTATACAAAAGAAAATATCCTAAAAAATTACTTACTTTTACATTTTAAAATCATTTGGATTCAAGGAGGAAAGAATAGCTGGTGACATCGTACTAACTTTTTCCTCTCAGACACAACCAAAATAATCCAGACCCACTCAGCAGACAGAATCAAGTATCACATTGCATACAAAAGCAGATCTCATGTGAATCTGACAATGGCCCATTACAAATATCACATGTCACATCATGAGTCCTTTTCACCATGAGCCCTCTAACATCCAGATGATATAAATTTGAAGGAACTACAAATGCATATATACGGTGCTGCGATCCAGTCATAAAATTAACTTCACAATTTTAAACAGAATTGGGTAGCTTTTTGACACTTTACAACTAAGAAACTGGGTTGAATAAAAGAAAAAAGCAAGTGAAGATGATTTGCAAATGGTCCTGTTAGAACACAAGGCACATGCCACTTCCACTTCCTGAAAGGAGGGACACATCTGAGCATGAAGCAGCTGCTTCACTGTGTAAGTAACCAGCTGTCTCTCTCAGAGGAAACCAAAGGGCAATAGTGATGAGTATCCCTCCGTGTTGGCTGGACTACAAGACAACTTTCCAAGCCCTACAGTTTAAATACACTCAGGCATTACTCTGTCAGAGGAGCTGATAAAATGCTAAATTTAATGACGCCCACTAAGTGCACAGTAATTACATGCATACAATATACAGGTGGCAATGTATTCCCTACAAAAGCTAGCTTGCTTTGAAAGTTCACCTTAGCTGTGGGCCACTTACCAACCACTTTCTGGCCTATAATTAGTCTATTGCAATATAGACCATAGGAAAATCCATAAGACCGCATAGACATATAGAAATGTGCTTAGTAGAATAGAATAGAACAGAATAGAATCAACCAGGTTGGAAGAGACCTCCAAGATCATCCAGTCCAACCTAGCACCCAGACCTATCCAGTCAACTAGACCATGGCACCAAGTGCCTCATCCAGGCTTTTCATGAACACCTCCAAGGATGGTGACTCCACCACCTCCCCGGGCAGCCCATTCCAATGCCAATCACTCTGTCTGTGAAGAACTTCCTCCTAACATCCAGCCTATACTTCCTCCAGCACAACTTGAGACTGTGTCCCCTTGTCCTGTTGCTGGTTGCCTAGGAGACCAACCCCCACCTGGCTACAACCTCCCTTCAGGTAGTTGTAGGCAGCAATGAGGTCCCCCTGAGCCTCCTCTTCTCCAGGCTAAATAACCCCAGCTCCCCCAACCTCTCCTCATAGGGTTTGTGTTCCANGTTGCTTGGGGTTGTTGTGGCCAAAGTGCAGAACCCTGCACTTGTCCTTGTTTAAGCTCATCCTATGGGCCTCTGCCCACCCATCCAGCCTGTCCAGGTCCCCCTGCAGGGCTCTCCTACCTTCCAACAGATCAACATCTGCTCCTAGCTTGGTGTCATCCGCAAACTTAATGATGCTGGACTCAGTCCCCTCATCCAGATCATCAATAAAGATATTGAACAGGATCGAGCCCAGAAACATGCTGAGAAAAAAAATGAGGGCAGAATTCTGGGATTAGCTTTTGTGGTCTACTGTGTTATAGTCCTCTGTGAGAGCAGCAGGGCAGGCATCAGCAGGTCACTCTTTGAAAGGATGCAGGGAGCAACATTCAAAGCAACTCCTGTCTCTAAAGTATCTCCACATTGAGTAACCCGCTATGAGTACTGCAAACCTGTATTTCAGAGCTTTAAAGAAAGAGATGAGGGCTTCCTTCCCAGAAGGAAGCAGAGATGGAAAGGATGGCCGGTGTAGGCAGGTGGCTGGCAGCATGCCTGCTTAAATGATTATTTTAATGTTGCTAATTACACGTTAATGTGCTCAGAACCTTGTACACACATCTCCTCATAATTCAAATACATTAAAAAATAAAATAAACAGTGGTTATATTCTTTTAGCATTGTAACAGTTTTTGCTAAAATAAATATTTAATAAGTTTGAGTATTCTACATGACCTCTCCTTTCCAAATTCTTTCCTTTAAGAAATTGCCAACAAAACTCTTAAGACCTTTCTATATATCGAACTTGAAATCCTGGAAACAAAATTAGGACTTTTTCTTTTAATCTTATTTTTCCTTGTAAACAAACAAACTGCAATGGGATAGATTCTCATTGCTGGAGTGCAGTTCCTAGAAGTTGCAGCCATAGCCTTTGGTACTGTAGTATTATCTTCATAAAAACAATAATTTAATGTAATGGCTCAGGAAGTAAAGTCCCAACTCAGAAGCTTTGCTTTGGAGAAAATAAAAAAAGGAAAACTAGGATCACAGAATCGTAAGATGAGGTTGGAAGGCCCTTGAGTGGTATCTAGCCCAATCTCCTGCTCAAACAGGGTCTAATTAGGCTACTGTAGCTTACTCAGGTTACTTCAGCCTGGTCTTGAAAACTTCCAGTGATGGAGACTGTATAATTTCTCTGCACATCCTGTTCCACAGCTTGGTTGTCCTCATAATGGGAGAACAAAAAGACTAAAGATGAAAATATCACAGCAAATAACTAAATAAATAAATAAATAACCTAGTAGGATCTAGACAATTTGCAATTGTAGTCAAAGAGTGCATTCTTGTAAAGCAAGACATTCATCAGTGCTTAACTGATACAAGAAACTTATAGAATCATAGAATCACAGAATAGTTTAGGTTGGAAGGGCCCTCAAGGATCATTCACCTCCAACCCCCTGCCATAGGCAGGGACACCTCCCACTAGAGCAGGCTGCTCAAGGCCTCATCCAGCCTGGCTTTAAACACCTCCAGGAAGTATCCACAACCTCCCTGGGCAACCCATTCCAGTGTCTTGCCACCCTCACTGTAAAGAACTTCCTCCTGACATCCAGGCTAAATCTCCCCTCTTCCAGTTTAAACCCACTACCCCTCATCCTGACATTACTAGACCTTGTAAATAGTCCCTCCCCAGCCTTCCTATAGGCTCCCTTCAGATACTGGAAAGCCACTATAAGGTCTCCTCGAAGCCTTCAAATAATAAAGACACAATGGAGGTAAAGACAGGGAGAACAAAAAAAAGATTGAAAGGGAAATAAAATGTAGTTCAACCCACAATGGCCACATTAGGCTGACTTTGCTCTTTAACTCCAAAAACATCTGATGCCCAAAATCACATAAAACCCAAGCTATTTTCCAACTGTGGACACTATAATGTTCAATTAGTAACACAATAAAAAGAATTTGAGTACAACTTCTCTATTTTATACACACAAAAAATCCTTACATTCTTGCCTGAATTCCTAATGGGGAGGTAACTCAAATTCTCTGAAGTCACCAACACTTCCATGTCATCATGAGATATGCATGCCTTAAGAAGATATTCTTATTCATCAACATGCAAGACTTTTCATCTCCTTCAGAGTTTGGTCCAGTAGCCCACTACTCCCTGCAACACAGCATGATACTGCTCTTCTCCTGCGATGAAGATTAAGATCTAAAACTACTGTGACTCAAGACATGGGTTTGGACAAATGCAACACAGGTCTACACAGTGCACATGGTTATCAGCAACATTCAAAAGCTGGAAATAAGTCAAAGCAGCGTAAATTTTATTTTCAGGTGTTAATGCTTAAGTGGGAATGAACCATGATGAACCAAAATTCAGATGAAAATAAAACAGATCCACTAAACAAAAAGACCATGGGTTTACATTCCTAAAGCACAAAGTTCCCAAAAGTATATGCATGAACTTGCAGAGAGATGGAGTCTTCTAACAGCCAGAGACTAACTCAAAGATTGTTTTTTCTCTTTTCATTAAAATGTCTTAACTTTGTTGTTTATGCAGCATGCCTTAGTTCATTGTCAATATGCACTATGTCCCCATTTGGTCACTTAAAGAGCAAGGATATGGCTGTAGTAGAAGAAAATGGAAAGAGAGACATAATGAAATGAAACAGGAAACTGAAGATGCTTTAAGACAAAACCAAAAGATTCAAATAGCATTCAGTCGGTATTTTATCACTATATCCCTTATGAATGACTCAGAATGCAACAGTGGGTAACTGACCAAATCATAGCTAACTTAAAATCTACATCTGCATATAACGGTAAAAAGAAATCTCCATCCTTCCTAGAAATGTCTCCGACATTACCAGGACTGCTAAAGTAAAAAGATGTCAAAAACAAAAAAACTGTTAAGCATCTCTGCCTCTACTCAATGAACGGTGCTGAGACTCCTGAACCCGCACGCTGAAGAGACAGACTTCAGGCCATGGTACCTCGTTGCAGCCACACCAAATCTCGTTGCCACCAGCCAGGTGAAACCTCTCCTCAGAGAAGCAGATCCCACACCACAACCCATCTCGCCTCGTCCCCACCCGCGACCATCCCATTCAAGTAGTGCATCCCCAGCCTATGATAAATGGAGAGGCCTGTTCACCTCACGGCCCTGCTGTGCACCAGTAACAAAATTAGGTGCTTTTTCGTCCTATTGAGGGGTGCGGAGGGGCCTCGGAGGGATGAGGAGGCCCAGCGGCAGCAGGCTCCAAGACGGGCCCGGAAAGCCCCCCTCCCATCGCCGGGGAAGGATAGCTCGGGAAGGCAACGAGAAGGGTGGGCGCCACCGTCCCTGACCCCTCGCAGAGCCGGCCAGGCCTATCGCCGGGCCCGTCTCCTCCCTGGGAGCCGCCAGCATCCCCAGGTACCCACGGCGGCAGCCCGTGATAGAGGGGCTGGGGAAGGGGGCGGGGAGAAGCCAGGGCCCACTGTGTACCGAGCCGAGCGCCGCGCTGCAAGCCGCGCCCGACGCCTCCGACCTACCGCCAGCATCTCCCTTCATGGCGCGGTCAGGAGGGGCCGGTCGTGGCCCCGCGAGTGCGTGAGGTGTTAGGGTTGTGTGCCTGCCGGGTACGCCGTCCTCCACGCGGTGGATCGGGGCGGCGGGGCCCGCCTGGCAGTAGCGGCGGCAGCCGCCCTCGGTCTCTCGGCAACGGCGGCGCGGGCGGCCGCGGGGACGGGGCGGGGGAAGGCCGGGCGGGGCGGCCGCGGGCCGACGCCGGGGAAGGAGCAGGTGAGGAACAGAGAGTCCCGGGCGCACACACGCGCATTACGAACCCAACTACCTGCCAGCACGGGCTGCTAAAGCTTCCTATCTAAGAAGAAACAGGCCTTAGCGGTTCAGGAGCCAGGCCATGCCCCGGCGGTGGCCGGCGGTCCAGTCACAGAAAACGCTCCCGCAGCGACTTGGAAATGTGTTCGCTGCCCCTCGAAACACTTAAGTGATGAGCGAAATGGGGAAGAGACCAGCTAGGATTACCCCCTGACTGAGCAGGCACGGCCGCTGTCCAAACAGCCGTGCAGCACTAGAGCATGGCTTTGTGCGTCAGTTTCATGGGGTTTTGGGCTGGACTTTGTGCAGGTGGCGGTTTTTGTGGGTTTTTTTGTTTGTTTGTTTTCCAAAGGTCTTGAGACTTTGAAAATTGTGTTCTTCAAGTATAGTTTTCATATTTTGTTCAGAGCTCCCATGCGTACACCTCAATGCTTTTACAGTATTCATGCACTTACTTGCTGCTGCAGAGCAGTGCTTCACTGGTAATACCAACAGAGTGGACTGGTTAATTTCCAAACGATCGAATAGCCAAATAAAGGCTCGTTCTTCAGCTCCACAGTGAAATAAATTACTAAAATAGTATCACTGTTGTAAAAGTGACACCACAAATAAATGAATAAATAAACAAAAAAGTACTTGTGAAGCAGTTTCTATAGATGAATGTATTTTTATCATCTTCGGCCAAAAAGTAAACCTCTGTAAATTATAATGCATCATTAAATAAGAAATTATGTGAGCCTCTAGACTTCTGTAGCATATAAAATTAGCAAAATTTAAGATCTAATCCTGCAAATGCAGTTGCTGACATGATGGCATTAAGACATGGAACAGGATTTGAGAAACAAAACCCTTAGGAAAAAGTAGAAGGAAAACCTATGGCATAAATTGTATTAGGTTCCTTTAGATTGTATCTGCTTGACACAACGAAAATTAATAAGCCAGTTAAGGAGCTGGCCTCAGGATTATGAATATAGTCCTGCCAGGGCTTACATATTGTGCATTATCAGCATTAACAATTCCAGTAAATTTAAGCACCTGATTTTTAGTGTTGGCAGGACTGGCATCTAGCAGCAAGTCATCCAGCTGATACCTTATGGGGAAAAAAAGAAAACAAAGCAGTTTTAGTAGGCTTACAAACAATGCTCTTCACCTTTTGTTTTTTTCCTCCCTGATTTTTTTTATTATTTTTATTATTTATTATTAAATAATAATAATTATTTAATATAATTTTTTATTTAATATAATTTTTTATTATTTATTATTATTTGGGTTAAGTTGCTAGGTGGCGTTATACTGTTGGTGATAGAGTCTCAAATGAAAACTGACAGTTGCAAACAGTGAAAACATCGTAACTATCTAAGCAAAAACATTTGCCAGTGGATGTGACTTTGTGTACCAATTTCTGTGGATATACTGGCATAAGAAAATACAATTCTTGATAGACCAATTGATGTTGGAAGACCAATGAGGAAGCCATCTAGTCTTACCAGTCTGCTAGAACCAAGCTCAGTTATGAAATCTTTGCACCTTGCTTAGGGCTTTGTCTAGCTGAGTCTTGTAAACTTCCCAAGACACAGTCTGCACAGGCTCCCTGGGCAGCCTGTTCCAATGCTTGACTCTTCTCATGGTGAGAGACTTTCTCCTAACCTGTGGTTGGACCCTCTTTTTTCTACTATCTCTCCTCCTGCCATGCACCCTTGGGGAGAGCCCAGCATCATCCTCTTGACAACTTCCTTATAGACCCTTACAGACCGCTCTCAGGTGCGGCCAAAGCCTTCTCCAGACTGAGCAAGCTAAGCTCCCTCAGCCTGTCATCGTGGGGCAAGTACACCATCTGCAATCACCTTGCCGGCCTACCATTGAACTTACATATTGACACCTTTCATATACTGGAGAGAGGCTCATCATTGGATGCAGTATTTTAGATACACTTCCTTGCATAGATAGAGATTACATTAGATATATTTCCTTACATATAGATTGTATTATAGAATATGTGGTTTCTTATGTATTTGAAACTTCTGCTTGTACCTGGTGTTATATTTGGTAACACAGTGTTAAGCTTTGCCCTACCTGCCCACATCAAGCCTCTATGAATTACACTGCTAGTGGGGACCCATAGTTTAAGAGGAAGGCTGGATGCATGAATTTGATCAGGTAATGCTAATGCTGGAAAAAGGATTTAGCCTTGATTTACCTGCATATGCACAAGGGAAAAGTGTCTTCCTTTTAAAGAATTGGCCACGCAGTTAAGGCCTGAAAAAACACTTTCTTGCTTTGCTGTTTCACCCCAAATTTACTTTCACATCTGTCACATAAAGAGCAATTACAAACTATTAGAACTTGAGTGATGTCTGTGTCATGTACATAAGGATAAAATGGAAAACTTAGGTATTTATAAAATTGCTGATATAATTTTGCAAAGAGTCTACCAATCATTTAAAGTCTATGCCATGTCATTTATACTGATTTAGAAGATTCCCATCGGCCTAAAAAGCAAGCCATAAACACACAGATAAGGACTGAATTTGAGAGCTAATCTTAATATGTTACTTTATGGTAGTGTGAAATATGTCAAAAGGAAGGGGTTTTCATATTAATATTTTAGCTCTTATCTCTATAATTCTGAAACACATAAAGATATTTCCTTATTTGTTCTTCAAACTTCAACACGTGGCTGAAGCTTTCCATGGGGAAACTTCCATTTAGAAGAAAATATTTGGAAATTCCAGAAGACTGACTGAAATTCGAGGGGAGAATTCTCACCTTACCTATCACTTTAATTTCTGTAACTTGCTCTGCAAACTCAGTAAAATCTTCTAAATAAAAGATAATTAACAAACCAAAGTTTCCTAGATCTCCTTGCTCAGTAAGCCCTGAAGAGAAGGAGGGAATGAAAAGCATCTACTCAGTTTTGTATGCTTCATTGAAGAATTTGAATAGTTCTTGAGTCCTGGTTTTGGTAGGGTGTTTTTTTTGTTTTGGTTTTGTTTGTTTGTTTTGAGGGGGGGGTTGTGGGTTTTTTTTTGTGAGGGTTTTTTTTTGGTGGGGGGGGAGGGAAAGGAGTTTTTTTGTTTGGTTGTTTGGTTGTATTTTTGTTATTCAGGCATGGAGTTAATTCAAGGAATTAAAGAATAAAAAAATGTGTCAAGTGTTTTTTAGAATGCACCAAAGTAGCCAAGTAAGGAACATCTTCATCATCCCCATTTCCAATAAGGAAGAGAAGAGTTAAGAAGAGACTAGTAGATCCTCACTACAGGTTGAGGATCAACTGTTCTGTGTTATGAAATCCAGTTGTTACTCTCCCATTGGCCAACATCTGCATAAATATGCATGTTTCCACAGTAATAGATTTAATTGTGGTACTGTGGCTGAAAAGAGCTAAAGCCACCTCTGAAATAGTGAAATTATGGATTGATATTTCTGAATTTATTTCAGCTTTATTTGTAGCTCTCTTATCCTGACTTTCCATAAGTATCTCTTGAGTTGAAAAGTAAGGCAAATAAATTTTTAAAGCATCCCAAGGAGTGGAGTTTCTTGGAAATGTCATTGCTGGAGTTTGGTTTACAGCTTAGGAAAGAATGCAGAGATTATTAAGATTTCAGGGACTTCACCATGAGTAAAAGAATTAATGAAATACTCGTATTGAAATGATGCTTAATCTTTTCAAAAAGGTTGCAAAATGTCATTTACAAACTCAGAATTAAACATCAGACCTAAAGAAAGATGTAATCATTTAGGAATAGAGTGCAAGTTAAAATTTACTCTCTTTCTGCTTTGTTGCTGTATAGTCTCAGGGCATACAAAGTCCTAGGTGGATACCACAAAGTTCTCCCTTAATCTGAAGTCATGCTCTGCACACATTGAGCATGTAAGACCAAGATTCCACATAATTCAAAGCAACCCAGCAGTTCAGCTTTCTTCCATATGTTTGCTCTATGTGTCTCAGTCTGAGCAGTGGTCTTGCTCTGAAGCATATAACTGAAACAGATGAAAAAGAATGAAGGACATGGAATATGGTTTCAAAATTTCAGACATTAAGGAGGTTCTTAAGTCAACTAAATTTATATTAATTTGCTTTCAAAATGTACTAGGTACTTAGAAGAGGGAGGAAACCAGTGTTCCTTCCTTCTTAATTTCTCTCTCTCCTTCATTTATGGTTTACTAAGAAGCAGCAGGACCCTGTGCAAGACAGGACATTGAAACCAGACAAGATACTTACTTCTGCCTGTGTGCATAAGTTCAGCTCATGCACTCAACTGAATTATTGCAGTTTTACCTCTAAGAAATTTCCAACTTTTTTTAATTTACTGTTTTCAGAAGTAACTCCTTGGTTAAAAAGATGTGAATGAATTTTCATTTCAGTTCCTTCAGGTGACTACTTTTAAAAAATACAATATCCACAAGCATTTTATTGGTTTTCCTACTACTTAAAAATGTGCAACATTCACAGCAGCAAAGAGCGTTGTCCTTTTGGGAAGTTAGGCACAGTGTGATTACAGAGTGAGAATTTATGCTGGCAGATGACGTAGCCATTTATTTCCTTTCTTTGTCTCTTCTACAATGCTGTTAGCTTGGATTATACCAGACAGTGATTTGCATTCTGAAATGAGCACTGATTGGTTAAGAATCACAGGATCACATTAGGAGGTTGGAAGGGACCCAAGGAGATCATCGAGTCCAAATCCTCTGCCAGAGCAGGATCACACAATCTAGCACAGATCACAGAGGAACACATCCAGACAGGCCTTGAAAGTCTCCAGAAAAGGAGACTCCACAACCTCTCTGGGGAGCCTGTTCCAGTGCTCTGTGACCCTTACAGTAAAGAAGTTACCCTCTGTGTTAAGGTGGGACTTCTTGTACTGCAACTTACACCCATTGCTCCTTGTCCTATCACAGGGAGCAATGTTTTAGTGCAGTATTAAAAACATATTATTAATGTTGGCATTCTGAATTGTTTTGCAAGCTCATAGTTAAAAATCTTACGCTTCCTTAGGGCCTCTGTGAAAGCAAGGTATTTTTGCTGTGTAGAGGAATTAACTAGTAAACATTACACAAACACAAGATCTTCCTGCTATTTAAAGTTTCAACTGGCATCCAAAAGAGTAAGCTAAGGTTTTACACTAGAGCATAACACAATAACATCTCGATTAATGTTGGCCATGAACTGTTTGGGTAGCTTATATTCACTACTACTCAGGCCAGCTACATTCAGACCAGCTCAGTTTTAATCTTGTTCTAACCTTGATCCTATAATACCAAAAGCTATTTCTACTCCCTGTGTGATACCATCAGCTGTCCTAGATTCCAAGTCATGTCAGCAAAATGAACACAAGATTTTCTGTTCCACACAGCTCTTATATACTCAGTCTCTTGCTCCCTTCCATGGATGCCATCGGCTAACTCAGCAATGATTCTCAACAGCTGCATACATTTCTGAACACCTTAATTTAGACAGATTTTGGTTAACTCTGGCAATTGTTTTGGTCAATGGGTGTTAAAAGTGGTTTGTCTTTGATCTTTGCATCCATTTACCTGAAGTCCTGCCTAACTGGGAAGGCGCCAGCGGACTGGAGGGTAGCAAAATGTAACACCTATCTACAAGGAAGGAGGAAAAGGAGAATCTGGGAAACTATAGACCTGTCAGTCTGATCTCAGTACCAGGAAAGGCCATGGAGCAGGTCATCTGAAGCACCATTACACACCATATAGGGAACAACCAGGAGATCAGGCCCAGTCAAACCTGCCTGACAAACCTGATCTCCTTCTACAACAAGATGACTCTACTGGACAAGGGAAAGGCTGTGGATATTGTCTACTTAGACTTCCAAAAAGCCTTTGACACTGTTCCCCACAGAAGTCTCATGGACAAATTATCTGCTCATGGCTTGGAGGAGCACAGCTCTGCTGGGTACAGCATTGGCTGAACAAAAGGGCCCAAAGGGTGGTGGTCAGTGGAGTTAAATCCAGCTGGTGGCTGTCACAAGTGGTGTTCCTCAAGGCTCAGTGTTGGAACCACTTCTGTTTAACATCTTTATTGATGACCTGGATGAAAGCATAGAGTATGTCATCAGTAAGTTAACAGATGACACAAAGTTAGATAGGAGTGTTGATCATCATGATAGTAGGGAAGCTCTACAGAGGGACTTTGAAAGATTAGTTTGATGGGCCAGTGTTAATGAAAGGAGTTTCAACAAGGCCAAATGCCAGATCCTGCACTTGGGCCACAACAACCCCAAGCAACACTATGGGTGTGGGGAAGTGTGGTTGGAAAACTGCCTAGCAGAAAGGGCCTTGGGGGTTGTAATATGAGCAAGCAGTGTGCCCAGGTGGCCAAGAAAGCCAACAGCATCCTGCCTTGGATTAGAAATTCTGTGTCCAGCAGGAGCACAGAGGTGATTGTCCTCTTGTACTCTGCTCTGGTAAGGCCACACCTCAAGTATTGTGTTCAGTTTTGGGCACCTCATTACAAGAGGAATGTGGAGGTGCTGGAATGTGTGCAGAGGAGGGCAACAAATCTGGTGAAGGGCCTGGAGGATAAGTCTTATGAGGAACAACTGAGGGAGCTGAGGCTGTTTAGTTTGAGAAGAGGAGGCTGAGTGGAGACCTCATCTCTGTCTACAGCTACCTGAAGGGACATTGTTGAGAAGTTGCTGCTGGTCTCTTCTCACAGGTAATTAGTGACAGAACAAGAGGGAATGGCTTCAAGCTGCGAATGGGTAGGTTTAGACTAGATATAAGGAAATCTTTTTTTCACAGAAAGAGTGGTCAGGCACTGGAATGAGCTGCCCAGGGAGACGGTTGAGTCACAGACCCTGGATGTGTTTAAAAGTTGCTTGGATATGGTGCTTGAGGATATGGTTTAGGGTGAACCTTATTGAGTAGGGACATAGGTTGGACTTGGTGATCCTGAGGGTCTTCTCCAACCTGAGTATTTCTGTGATTCTGTGATGTTATCTTTGACACAACTGATCAACCACTGGAAGCTTCCAACTCTTCTCATTTCATGTTTTGTGAGGAAATAATAATTTGTGTGATATGTTGGATTTTCATCTCCTGGTTAATTTTAAATAATTGCCTCTGCAATGTCTCCATCTTTATAAACCTGTGGTGTTACTAAAACAGCTTCCACAGAAATCCAGAAGGATTATTTGACTTCTTTTTTGTGGTCTCTGATTATTTTTTAAGCTTTGACTGTTTACTGGATATGCATTTTGCTTTGTTTAGTTAAAAAAAAATAAAGCATGAAATATGGTTTGCAAACCTAATAATGGCTTTGTTGAAACGACAACAAAATTAAGTTGGCCACAAAGAGGATGCTATAAAGGAGTAGGCAGAATCCATCTGCCTCACTGAATAAAATCAAATTTTGTTCAGTGCAAAGCATGTAGTCAGAATCATGGAATTACTGAATATTTGAGGATGGAAATGATCTCTGGAGAAGACTAATCTAACCCTCCTGCTCAGATCAGGGCTGCCTAGAGCCAGCTACCTAGAAGATTATCCAGGCGACTTTTGAGTATTTCCAAGGGTGAAGACTCCACAGCCTCTCTGGGCAATCTGTTCTAGTGTTAGACCACTCCTACAGTAAATAAGCTTTTTATCCTGATTGGGTTTTTCTTTCTTTGCTTGTTTGTGTGTGGGGGTTTTGGCTGGTTGGTTGGTTGGTTTATTTAAAAAAATAAATCTGATTCACTTTCTCACAAAAACAACTCTGACAAACTTAAGGTATATTCTTCCCCTGTACTCAGCACTGATCAGGCTGCACTTTGAGTACTGTGTCCAGTTCTGAGCTCCTGAGTTCAAGAGATGTTGAGGTACTGGAACGTGTCCAGATACGGGCAACAAAGCTTGTGAGAGGCCTGGAACAGAAGCCCTATGAGGAGAGACTGAGTGAGCTGTGGTTGTTTACCCTGGAGAAGAGGAGGCTTAGGGGGTAACCTCATTTCTGTCTACAACTACCTGAAGGGAGGTTGTAGCCAGGTGGGGGTCGATCTCTTCTCCCAGGCAACCAGCAACAGAACCAGGGGACACAGTCTCAAGTTGTGCCAGTCACCATGTCAGATTTTTATTTAGAAAGAGATGGGCTCCTTGTATTTAGAAAGAAACGGGCTCCTTGAATGTGCAGTCTGAGACCCAGATCGCTCCACATCATGTGCATATATATACATAAGCATACATGTATGCGTACAATCATTCTGGACTTAAATGACTAAATAATAAATCTGAGTGAAGGTAAAAACTGAGTGAGGGAGCACTGAGATTCTGTATTAGAAGCACACACACACGGTAGCAATTATTAAATTTAAGCTCTGGGTGCACGTTTTAAATGCTGCACCCTTGGACTGTGTAACTGTGCCTTCCTCAAATTCAAAAGGTCTGCAGTCAAAAAGTGTGTTTTACATAAAACCTTCACAGATGTAAATAAGCTAAAAAAAACCAAACAGAGTGATAAGGTCAACATATCATGATGGATGTCTTCTCCTAATACATTTGAAGTTATAATTTACAAGCTGGCTGAATGTCCTGTGAATACCTATCAGTACCAGTCTGCACAGGAAAAAAGGAAGAATATGAACAGATGGCACTACTTTAGTTTGTGGATTAAAGATAAATTCTATGACAAAAGGGAATTACAATTGTTTAAAATGCAAATCATAGAATCAACCAGGTTGGAAGAGACCTCCAAGACCATCCAGTCCAACCTAGCACCCACCCCTATCCAGTCAACTAGACCATGGCACTAAGTGCCTCATCCAGGCTTTTCTTGAACACCTCCAGGGATGGTGACTCCTCCACCTCCCTGGGCAGCCCATTCCAAAGGCAAATCACTCTCTCTGCCAATAACTTCCTCCTAACATCCAGCCTATACCTCCCCTGGCACAACTTGAGACTGTGTCCCCTTGTTCTGTTGCTGATTGTCTGGGAGAAGAGACCAACCCCTACCTGGCTTCCGCCTCCCTTTGGGTAGTTGTAGACAGCAATGGGGTCCCCCCTGAGACTCCTCTTCTCCAGGCTAAACAACCCCAGCTCCCTCAGCCTCTCCTCATACAGGGTTTGTGCTCCAGGCCTTTCACCAGCTTTGTCACCCTTCTCTGGACACATTATCTTTCTTTAACTTGAAACTCCTGTCAGTACAATTTCTAACACTCATATTGTTTTTCAAAGTACTTCCTTTTTTAATATAAGGGGATTAACTTTATTTTTTTTTTTATTGTAGCACTACAAATAAATTTGGAGAAATAATGTGTTGGTAAAAAGCATAGTGCTGCATTAAGCATGGACTTCAAAGCTCAAGGAACGTCAGAAATAAAAGCCTGCTAATATTACTTACCTTTTCACTATATCCATCAGAGGTTAGTAGAACTGCAAACACTGGCAAGAATGAGATCCACAGATCACTCTAGCACAGGATCTTTACCAACTGCATTGCAGAAGAAAATTCTGTAATGTATTTGCAAATTAGTATACCATATGCAGCAGCTATGTATGGGACTTTCAGGTTTTTTTGCATTTTATTTTACTTGCTTGTATTTGAAGGCACTACAGGTTGATAACAAAGTTTTACACCTCACAAAGTTTTACACCTTGCAACTTCATGATAGTCTATTAAAACAGGACCAGAGTCTTCTGCTTTACTAGTTCTTTAGAATTGTTTTTGCTTTAACTTCTATATCTTGAGTGAATAAGAATGTGGATTTATGAATATGCCAAAACACATTTTGTCCACTTTCTTCTTTTGTGTTTCAATGAGAGTTTGTCCTTACGCTGAATGGGTACTGCCATAAAAATATATTTTGCAAGTGTTGAATTGGATTTTAAAGGTTCTTTTGACACCTATATAGGGCCAGCAGATGACTTTCACAGGAATATCACTAGCAGAACTAGATGTGTTAGCAGGAATCCTCAGAATGGTCCCCTTGAGTTAACTATGTAAAATGCAAGACGCCTAATTACAGCTGCAGGAAAGGCAACATCAGAGTCAAAGGATTTTTAACTAAATGCACATGGGCATTCCTGCCAAATCATTATTCGTTTGTAACTTACTTTTAATGCACTTCCAGTCTCCCACTGCTTGGATGAAGTATTGTGCTGTGTGTTTTAATGAGGCATTCAGAAGCAGCTAATAATATTTTTTAATTTGCAGCCATCCAGTCTGGTGTAGGTTGCCAGTTCATGGTGTCACACAGTTCAATGCCATGCGCAGGTAACTCTGGAGAAGAGAGGGTAGAGGAGGGATCTAGGAAGGCATGCGGAGACAGATGCTGCAGTAGCCAGACAGGGATGCTGCAGCTGGTGAGCACTGGTCCTGTCTCCTCAACCACTCGCATTTCTCCCACCATGTTACACAGATTATCCCAAGCAGCCATCCATCAAAGGACAGGGGGATACACATACCTCAAATATTTACGGTGCCTGCACTTTGGGAATGAGATAGTTCGTTCACATCTGTGAACAGGCTGTTTTAAAACATCAAAATAAACCATGTGGCTGTGCAACTGTTTCTAATTACTTTCCTGCCTAGACTGTAAACTTCAGGGTTTGGCACCGGCCTCTCTCCCAGAGCGCTGCCCAAATCCTGCTCCCAGGCAGCTAATCAGAGCCACTGCAGCACAGGAGGAGCAGCTCCAGAGCTGGGCTTGTCCAGCTTGCAGCTTTCTGCACACCAGCAGGTCTGTCCTGCCGTCTATCCGACTGTCTGTCTGACTGCAGGAGCACTGCAGGTGCTTCCTAGGGCAGCTCACACTATGTACATGCAGGGGCTGCCAGGGCTGGTGGTACTGCTGTTGATCACCTCACTGCTGGCTGGTCACCCTGCACTGCCAGCTGGCCTCCCAACCTCATGGTAAGTGTGGCTGTGAAGCGTCTCGGGAGTTATGTCTGATTTAGGAGATAGCAGAAGTGTGGAGGCTGGGATTGTGGAGGGGGGTGGTGGAAAGGTTTGTGAGCTCTTCTTTTGCTTGCTTGAAAGTGCTTTGGGTCACTGGGAACCTAAATAGGTGTTATGAAAACTGGCGGGGGGGGGGGTGTAGGGGTGGGGGTGTTGTTGCAATGATGTGTTTTATGCCTGAGATGCAGACACTTAAAGGAGCAAAAGAGGAAGAGCTGGATGGTGATGAATCTTCACATCCAACCCTGTAAATTCTGCTGCCTGAGCAGAGCAGGCACCTAACCACAACCTGCTGTGTTCCTGCTCTTTGGTGCAGTGGCCCAGCAAGGCTCACTCTCCTTTGCTCTTCTCCACCAGGGCCAGCACCTGCCTCCTCTGAGAGCCACCAGCTCCTTTGCTCCAGAGCCTGCAAAATCCAGTGTCTGAGAAGTGCAGGCACAGAATTCTCAGTGTTCCTTAGAGTTGTGAACACCTATTTTTGTTTCAGCCAGTCCTTTGTTCTTTTTTTGCTACAATCCACCTCCGGATGAGGCAACTTTTGATTTTCCCTAAGTCCTGAAATTCTTGACATCTGTGTGTGTACCAGTGCATTATACAGCTGCGTGGCAGAGCTACAAATCTTCAGATCTAGCATCCAAATTCTGCTGTCCTTACTAACACCACAGCCACAAACTATACACTAATTTCATGGAAAGCAGTGATTACTTCAGTTTCCTTTTCTGATGAAATCATGTGGGTCCCTATATATCTAACGTCCAGAAAGATTACTTTGGCAAAGACGTTAATTAGAATCAACCATATGTTTGCTTTTTGTATCTTAAATTCCCACTATGCTACCTGGATGTTTGGATATATACATATGTATTTTCTAAACCTTTTGGAATAATTAAAATCAAAATGTTTCATTATAATAACCAAACTATGCATATATATGCATATATACCAGATATGCATAATGACAAAGAAGATAAGCTTAATGCAATTAACAAGGTAATTGAAATACAGTATTAGCATTCTTGCAGGCAGCAATGAGATTTCTGATGAAAAAGAACAAAACTGGGCAATTTGGGGCAAGCAATAATTTACAACCATAACTGAAGTGGTGACACTAGAAACAGTATTCTGGGAACTGGCTAAGGCCATGGTGGGAGAGTTGGCTTCTCAGGAGCCTGGCTCTGATGTGTTTCAAACTGCAGCCCCTGGCTTTCATCACACATGTTCTATTTGCTGTCCTCTGCAGGAGTGGTTTGAGTAGTCCTTCTTCTTGCCTGCTCACCCGGACTGAGTCAGAGCTCAGGTGCCATGCCCCAGGGGGGAAGCTGTGCAGTGGCAGAGGCAGATGTGAGTGTGGAGTCTGCATCTGCCAAGTGACTGAGTCTGGCAAATACTACGGACCGCTCTGCGAGTGCCATGACTGGGTGTGTGAGATCTATGATGGGAAGATCTGTGCAGGTAAGGAAGCTGCTATGGTGACAGAAGCTTAGAAAATTGAGAGTATATATTATAACAAAAAATATGGTGGGAATGCAGCACTCTGATACAGCAGAGATACAGTCACGTGTGTGTCTCTGAACCATCCCTCTAAACGGGATGGTGGGTGCATCCAGAGATTTCACCAGATAAAAGGACTGTCAAGTCCAAAGCTCTGTCTCCACCATAAAATGAGACTTTGCCCAGAGCGAGCTTCATCTGCTGCAGAAACAAAAGCAGGAGTTTGGTTGAAAACTCTGTTTTGCATCTGATACAGGACACAATATTGTTGCATTTTCCATAAAATATTGCTTCATTTGGACTGCTTGCCTAATGATGCATGTGGTATCTACCAAGGATTTGAACCATCTCTGAACAATTTTGTCCTGTTACTTATTTATTCTTCTCCTGCTACAAGGAATCATGTCTGCTGTAATGGGTGCCACACTGAGGGCATATAAATATGAAAACTCTGTTTTTCTTTAATGATAATGCTTTGCAAATAAAGATATGAACCAATGTAATTATGTTGTGGTTTCAGATATTTCCCCACTGACTCTCTAGTCTTTAACAACAGATGAAATAACATACCTTTCTGGGACAGAATTTAGTAATTTAGTTGTTGCCAGTTGTTGGAACATGTTGCTTGGTTTGCATCTAAACATTATCAGGTTTTCATCTTTCCAGCTGCCTTTACTTAGGTTTGTGGGCTATTTCGGTCAGATTTTTTTTTTTTTTCCTTTTAAGCAGCTTAAAGTAGGATTTTAGAAAAAGGCAGGGAGAAGAAATGCTGCCACATTCCTAAGGGGATTCAGCCTGGAGCTTGATGAAAGGGGCCAGAAGCATACTTCATTTCTAGCATCCCTACTTCAACAGCTTTACCAGATTCAGGCAAACGTGTCATCTTTTCAGGCCAAACCCAGTAATTAGGTCAATGGGAATGTTACAGGAATTCTTCTGGTAAGAGGATAATATAAATGCATTCCAGCAGTGGGTTTGGCAAATTTTGTAGGAAAAACAGAGTAACTTATTTTAGCAACAATGTAGCTAAGAATTCCAATAATAACATGAAAAGATCAAGGATGGGATTATGAGAAAAATATTTGTATTTGGCACCTATGATTTTAGAGTTTTGTGGAGAAACTGATTTACAGGTTGTCTGTTCAGCAGTATTAAGTCCAGTTGCGAAAGAAATGTTTAGGGTTCACTGATCATTTCAGCAATTTTCTGTCCCAAATGTAAATTTTCTGATTGGTGGTGTGAGTTAAATATACTTACTATTGTGCTGGGCTTAAATCTCCTTCAGTTTTAATGCTCTGCTACAAACTTATAGAATCAACCAGGTTGGAAGAAACCTCCAAGATCATCTAGTCCAACCTAGCACCCAGCCCTATCCAGTCAACTAGACCATGGCACTAAGTGCCTCATCCAGGCTTTTTTTTGAACACCTCCAGGGACAGTGACTCCACCACCTCCCTGGGCAGCCCATTCCAATGCCAATCACTCTCTCTGTGAAGAACTTCCTTCTAACATCCAGCCTATACTTCTCCTGGCACAACTTCAGACAGTGTCCCCTTGTTCTATTGCTTCACTACTATCTTTATGTTAATATCAGAAGCAGAGGCTGCAAGTTTTGCCAGTGCTTTGGTGGGAAGGGGTGCTGACAGGGTAAGCAAACCCAAGAGATTTCTAACAATATTTAGTTTTTCTGTAGCACTTAATTTGGCAGTTGAAAGATGTAAACATGAAGTGATTGAATGCTTTGGGTTTTTTTTTAATAATTGTTTGTAATTGTTGCACTTTATAGACGGGATATTGAAGCCACATTACCACTGAGATGTCGAATAATTAAAATTCACTCTTCTGAAAAAGAAAAAGTAGTAAAAAAAAAATTGTGAAGTCACTAAGAGGGAAAGAGCTGTTAAAAGCCTATGATTTTTGCTTGTTTGGTTTGGGGTTTATTGTTTTGTTGTGTTGGTTTCTTTTTAATGGTGACTTTACCAGAGTCTGGGGCTGCCCAGGAGAGTGGCCCTGGGTAAATCCTTTGGAACTTGGATGGAGTGTCTGGATCCATGTAGTGAAATTTCTCCTTTCAGGCTTTGCTTACTACCCTATTCAGTTTTCTTCTGCATTTTTAATAACTTAACCTGAAGTTGTGTGTATATGTGAGAAGGGGAGGATAGGAAAGATAGTCAGATCTAGTCTAACTGGCAGAAAACTGGTCCTTGTGTTAGAATCATAGAATCAACCAGGTTGGAAGGCACCTCCAAGATCATCCAGTCCAACCTAGCACCCAGCCCTATCCAGTCATCTAGACCATGGCACTAAGTGCCTCAGCCAGTCTTCTTTTGAACACCTTCAGGGACGGTGACTCCACCACCTCCCTGGGCAGCCCATTCCAATGCCAATCACTCTCTCTGGGAAGAACTTCCTCCTAACATCCAGCCTATACTTTCCCTAGCAGAACTTGAGACTGTGTCCCCTTGTTCTGTTGCTGGTTGTCTGGGAGAAGAGATCAACCTCCACCTGGCTACAACCTCCCTTCAGGTAGCTTTAGATAGCAATGAGGTCCCCCCTGAGCCTCCTCTTCTCCAGGCTAAACAACCCCAGCTCCCTCAGCGTCTCCTCATACAGGGCTTGTGTTCCAGGCCTTTCACCAGCCTTGTCACCCTTCTCTGGACATGTTCCAGCATCTCAAGATCTCTGTTGAATTGAGGGCTGTTGTATGATTATCATAGAACCATAGAATCAGTCAGGGTTGGAAGGGGCCACAAGGATCATCTAGTTCCAACTGCACTGCCATAGGCAGGGGCACCTTGATTATCATGCCCACTCACCAACGATTTGCTGAACTGCACCTCCTCATGTTTCTTATTATGCCACCAAGCTGCCCATGTATGACATACTCCCCTTTCTTCTTTATTTTTTAGTTCATTTTTTGCCTCAGTGATGAAATTGTCTTTCCTTCAGGTGAATGGCCGAAATGCCATATTGCAGTCGTATTCTTGTTTCCTGCTTCTTTGAGTTGTTCGTTTGTGAGGGTTTTGTCTATTTTTATTTTGGTATTTGCTATTTTATTTTGTTGCAAGTCTTGCCTCTTAAGTACAACAACAACAGCTGATTGGTACCACATGTAGAACTAACCTAATTTTACTGTAAAGAACAAGTGAAGTACTTTTCGAGCTGACAGGGCAGTATCTTTTTCAAGTGACTGATGTCTAACCACTGGTGATGTTCATATTCAACTCAGAAACAACTGATTCTGTGGTTCTATGAGTGCCAAAGATAACTGTGTTTCTCTGCCACTCAGTTCAGACTATACTTCCACTTACTTCTCTCTCCTGTCCCAAGAAAAACAAAATACTCAGTTGCTCAATATGTAGCTCAATACTTTCAGGGCACTTTCTGGACCAGCCATTGGACACCCATTGTCGTAGTTTGAGGGGTCCTAGGTTCCCCTAAGGAAACTACAGGGACCAAGACCCATCCCAGGGGATGGATCTGGCTGTCCCAGGATATTGTAACATTCTGTTTTCTGATATTACAGCTTAAAAGCCAGTGCCTGATTGATACCACTCTGTGTCCCTCCCTGCCTCTTCTCCCTTCACTTCTTCTCGGTGTTTCAGGCCAGGCAGGATGAGGCTGTGGCCAGCCTGGTCTATGGTAGGGTGTCTCTGCCCACGCGGGGGGGTTGGAACTAGATGATCCTTGTGGTCCCTTCCAACCCTGACTGATTCTGTGATTCTGTAATTCTGTATTCCTTCTTGTCTCATGGTTAGTGGGGGGGGGATGGCTACTAGCTGGCAGGGAATTGTGAGCTGCGCCATGTGGCCTACTGAGGCCTTGTAGGCCCAAGATGGGAGGGGAGCAATTGTGGCCTACTCTCAGGCCTGCCACGGGTGGAATGGGTGGAAGACTCTAAACGGTTTTAGTCCAATAGATTTGGCTTAGCTTGCAGATGTATTTGTATAACCATGTTGCCTTCTGCATATATGCACTAGTAAATAGAATCTCTCTTTAAACTTCCAATCAGTGTGCAGTATTTTCATTCTTACTCTCCAAAAGGAGTAAGAGTCACTCCTACCATCCAGTTTTGGGTTGTTCATTGCCTCTAACTATGGCACCCATACTCTGAAGAGGCAAGGCCTGAAGATAGAGATGCTGTCCATCTCTTTATGATGTGCTTACATATTGAGATACTGGAACGTGTCCAGAGAAAGGCAATGAAGCTGATGAGAGGCCTGGAACACAGCCTTTTGAGCAGAGGCTGAGGGAGCTGGGGTTGTTTAGCCTGGAGAAGAGGAGGCTCAGGGCAGACCTCATTGCTGTCTACAACTACCTGAAGGGAGGTTGTAGCCAGGTGGGGGTTGGTCTCTTCTCCCAGGGAATCAGCAACAGGACAAGGGGACACAGTCTAAAGTTGTGCCAGGGGAGATATAGGCTGGATGTTAGGAGAAAGTTCTTCCCAGAGAGAGTGATTTGCCACTGGAATGGGCTGCCCAGGGAGGTGGTGGAGTTGCTGTCCGTAGAGGCATTCAAGCCTGGATGAGGCACTTAGTGCCATGGTCTAGTTGATTGGACAGGGCTGGGTGCTAGGTTGGACTGGATGATCTTGGAGGTGTCTTCCAACCTGGTGAATTCTATGATTCTATGATATCATACCATGAAAAATGGAGAAAAGCAGGTGCAAATGTGTCTGTCCTTTTCTTTTCTGTAAGGCTTCTCTGCTGTATTACTTTTTCCACAGTGTTTTCAGGTGCTTTAGAATGAATTCTGAGCTTTTTTTTTTTCCTTTATCCCTCTGAGAGTGATAAACCAATAGGTGATCTCTAATGGAGTCAAAACAAGGAGGAAGAAAGAAATGAAGTGCGGTAGTTTGAATCACTGAATCTTCTGTCTTCCTCAGTGGCCTTTCTGTCTGCCTGCTGTATCCTAAGGTGTAGTGGAAAGAAGAGTAGAATGGCAGTACTGTAATTCTGTTAGCAATATTGGTGACATCTTTATTTTATAATTTGCTGCTGGTCTTCAGGGAGGTGAGCTAAGAGGAGGAACACTGAATCAAATACTGAATCAAAACCCCAAAGGGTATATGCTTTATTCAGGGCAGACAATATATTTGTTGCTGTTTGTTTGCAAATCGCAGTTCCAACCTCAGATGGTTTTGTATTGCCTCAGGCTTTTCTTAGCATGAGGAGAACCTATGTTGTATGCAAAGGGGAATAGAATGTAGCACTAACTTCTGTCACACCACTGCTTGATACCTATTTTTATTGTAGCTTTGCGGCATAGAGGAAAATCAGTTTTAGTGGTTCAAGTTTTTTTAGTTAATCTTATTTTATTGTGCCTGTGATTAATGAAGATAGGAAAAGTAAACTAAGCATAGACTTACGTGGCCAAGTAAGAACACTCTAGACACTACTAGGACTATGGAAGTTGCCATCTGAAACACAACATGAAATGATTGCACTGCTCAAAGTTGATGAGATCAAGGGGCAGATAGAATTCAGCAACAGTATATAGAGTACATAAGAAAAAGGGTCCTCTTTGCTCAGATCTGTATTTTGTTTTTTTCATAGTTTTAAAGATTTTACAAACAATTTTTCTTCAAAACTGAAATACCTTTTACACCTACTTAATAGCAGTGGCACTGCGTGATTTACTGCTGCCATAAGCAGTTGCTGAGGAACTTTTGTTGCTTCTGTTCAGGATAGTGAAAGATTTTTTCTTTCTCCAAAGCTGTAGTTACTGTAAGTGCTGTATCTATTTTAAGACCAGTTCAGCAATGTAATGGCAGTGTTAGTCATATGTTTTCACAGCCATAAGTGTTATCATAGTTGTATGAAGGACAGAAAGATACCAGTGCCATTATTTTTCACACTGCAAGGCTTTAAACTATGTGGAGAACACAAGTGAAAAATGAACTTGACAATGAGTGGATGTGGAAATGTGAGGTAAATCCAAATTAAAGTGTCAATGAAATACATAATTATATATCCATCTTAGTTTATTGGTTATATGGACCTATAAATCTGTTGAAAAAAGTTAGGAAATAGAGAATGAAATTTGGAGAACGTTTTGAACTGAAGACTGGTCTTTGCACAAAAGCTGAATAGTTGAGTTGGAAATGCTCTAACAACTGTCTCTTTGTACTGAAGGGAAGTCTGACACACTGATTTTTCATTGAGCAGTGTTCCTTGCTAAAAGTGTGAAGAAAAGACAGTTTGTGACCTGCATTGACTGCCGTTTGATCTAAAGCAAAAATCAAAGCCCTGGATTTTAAGAATAGGTGTAAGCATCTTCCCTGTCAGAGGCCACGTTTGGGAAGACTTCAGCTGCGGAACAATTGGTCATTGGAGACACAACCTCCTAAAAAGACTAAGTTAAAAATAGGGCAGGAGGCTACTGATGAAAACGGAGGTTGCAGTTCTTCTCTGACCTGATTTGCTTTAGCCTGGATTTCATAACTTGATTTAAGTGACATTTCCTCTTGGAGAAGGGATTTGCAGGAGTGATAATAGCATAAATTTTCATCTCAAAACAAGTCCCCCAATTTCTAGTGATGCTGTGATAGCTTAGACCTCATTTTGGGCTTGTTGCCTTGTTAAGTGCATAAGGTCCTGACAGACTTAAAAGCACAAACTAAAGCCCATGTTCTCAGCTTTATGCTGTTGATATCTGACCCAGGTGTACTCAAGCAGTCTTTGATATATCTACAATTGCTATAGTTCCAAATGCAGCACATACTTTTGTAGCAGTAGTGACTGAGGCATGAGGAGACAGCTCAGAGGGAGGTGCTGCAAGAGAGACTGCAGAAAGGGAAGCATTTCAAAAGTATCTCATTAATTAATTTGTGGCTAAATGCCTAGCCCTCTTCTTGAGCACTTTCACTGCTATGTCCCTTTCAAATTAAACCACTCATTTCTAGCTATTACTCATATGAAATATGTGTTAGCTTAAAAACTAAAAGTGGGTGCACTGGCTATGTGGAAGAAGAGGTTTTTTTGCATCATGTGGCAGAGCAGGAATGCAGCTCATCTAGCCATTACTAATGGCTAAACAGGTGGGAGCACCATCACCTTCAGCTTTTGTCCTTCTTCAGGCTAGACTGGTATAGAGAAAAAGCAAACATTTGTGCAAATTTTGAGAACATAAATAAATGTTTTGAAGTGGGTATGAATTTTTATGCTGTTCATGGACTGATAATAAACTGAAGTGTTGGTTTATTTATTTATTTTAAAGTATGCCCTTTATGGCACAAAATCTTTTACAGCCATATTTTGGATGCTTGTGTTTCATTATCAGATTAATATGGAAAATATATGAGTGATAAAAAGTACAAGATTGTGATGGTTTGGATGTTATCTGCCCCCCCACACTTAAGAAAATTGACCAGACTAGACTTAGCAGATGGAAATTGGAATTAAGCTTTATATTTTACAGATTAGCACAACATAGAAGGAGAGATTTACAATATATACAGCTATATACAGAAATATACAAGTTGAAAACATAATACAGAAACACAACAGCCCTCCCAGAAACCTGAGTCCCCAGGAGGGGCTCCCAACCACCCTTCCACCTTCTTTCCACCCCTCTACCTTATCCCAGACCTTGCCTTATGTTCAAGCTGAGTTTGGAGAATTGGCCAGAGTGGTTAGGAAGCAGAGAGATTAGTTAGACAGCAATTTAGGGAGAGAAGGGAGGCAGCCAGAGCCAGAGAGCAACTCTGTTATCTGTGTTTGTGTTCTTGTTTTTATACATCTCAGCAAGCCTATAAATGAAGTAGACATCGCCATTGTTACCTTTTCACAGTTTATAATCTAATTCCTGTCACTAAAATAGCCCAGCTAGGCTCAAACTAGTACAAAGATGTATTTAGTGTTATAGAAGACTGTGGTAATGATCTTACCTGCTTCATCAGTGAATGATTTTCAGTAAGTGTTCTTGTGACAGCATTTGTCAGACAAGCTGCCTGGATTGGTAATATTTTCTGTATTTATTTAAAGCTTTATCCTTGATAGCTGGTCCTGTAGAGGGCTTCAAACATTCATCACTTTTCCTGAAAGCCTGTAGACATTTCTGTGTAGGTGTCAGGCAGCTTGTCCTGACAAAGAACATTTCCTTTACTGTTGGAAGGAAAGAACATATTGCTAGTGCTATCTCAGGAAAAGGGGCAATNGCTGGGGATTGGCTGTGTGCTTCGCGCCTAGGAAGTGGTAACTCAGCTCTTTGTCTAGGAAGGGTATAAATACTGGGGGGACTTCCTGCCTTGGGGTTCCCACCTTGAGGTGTTCCTGCCATGGAGTTCATTCCTGCCTTGGAGTTCTCCCCCTGCCTGGATAGCTTCTGCACAAGGAGCCCCTGATGCTCCGAAAGACAAGCTCCAAAGGACTGCGTCCGCCTTAAGCACCCCCTTTGTGCAGCTTTAAAGCTCTTAACGACCCTCGGAGGCTTCTGAAAGACCTGCAGGGACAAGCCTTTGGACTGCCCTTCCATTCAAGCCAGCCTGATTCTGCTGTGAGTAGCTTTGGCTCAGCCTTATCTTGATAGTGGGGTAACGCTATATTTAATAGCTCAAGCCTTTTCCAACTTCCGAGTTCTAAAATAGTCAAGTCTACCTGTGGCATCCGTGCAAATATTCTCAACCAACTAAGAACCTGCTAATTAAAACTAAGTTAACTTCTGTATATAGCTTTGGGGGCGGGTTTTTGGGAAAATAAAATAACTCTATTTTTATATAATTTCCTGGCTCGGCCACATTAATTCCCTGCCTCCATAACACTGGAACGATTTGATTTTTTTTTCCCTCTGATTTTTTTCCCCTCACTTTTCTGTAGCAGGAGGATTGGTTTGGCCCTAACCACTTGCAAACCTTGCTCACGGCAATGATTACATATTGAAAAGACACATGGCCAGACCCAGTGAGGTGTATTTTCCTCCACTCCTCTCTCCATGTCCAAGTGCATAGTGAAAAAAATGTTCTTGTAAACAGTATTTTTAAAGGCTATTTAGAAGCTTCGTTTCCTAGTGATGGAGTGAATCTTTATTTGCATAGAATTGAGCTAATACATTGGGATTTGGATGGAATACCAACGCGAGCTGTTAAGTGATCAATTCTTTTCTGAAGAGGAGTAAAGATTCAAGAGAGTTTAGTTTCAGTTGCACTTGCCCCTTTTCTTGAAAGAGCAGATACATTCCTAATATTCCTAAAATGTGCTTCAGCCTTCTTCCTTTCCACCTGAGTAGCAGCGGTGATACACTCTGGAGCATTTTCTTGTCAGTAGCTTAAAGAGTGGCAGTTAGAGTCTCTGATCCCTGGGGGACTCCACTGGTTACAGCTCTCCAGCTGGCCCTAGCACCATTGATCACCATTCTTTGAATTCTATCCTGTGACCAATTCCTAATCCACCTCACTGTCTGCTCTTCCATCCCACACTTCTTGAGCTAGCTCACTAGATTATCTGCTAGATTGGTGGCCATGGAAGAGGCTGGGAATAGTCAGACTGCAAGAGTGAAAGTCAATAGATTAACTCCCTCCCTGAAATGC
>WAAF01006907.1:0-33054 GCA_013400475.1 Tricholaema leucomelas | reverse complement strand
CTTCATAAGATTTATTCTCCAGGCCCTTCCCCAGCTTTGTTGCCCTCCTCTGGACCCACTCCAGCACCTCCACATCTCTCTTTTATTGTGGTGCCCAAAACTGAACACTGCACTCAAGGTGTGCCTCATCAAAGCCAAGTCCAAGGGGACAATTCTGCTGGCCACATAATTTTTAAGCCAAGACAGGATGCCACCTGGACACACTGCTGGCTCCTATTCATCTGCCTGTCTATTACAACCCCCAGATCCCTTTCTGCCAGGCAGCTCTCTGGCCCAAGCCTGTATCACTGCTTGGGGTTGTTGTGACCCAAGTGCAGGAACCGGCATTTGGCCTTTTGAAAGTTATCTCATTAATGTTGGGCCATTGATCTAATCTATCCAAATCCCTCTGAAAAGCCTCTCTATCCTCATTCAAATCAACACCGAAGTAAAAAAACACAAAACCAACCAACCAACCATTTTGGTGCTATCCTGAGTTACATTTACCATTAAGGTGCCTGCATGAAGCCAGACATCTAATTAATGACATTGGAAGGGCACAGGTTGAGGGAGAAAGGGAACACAGTACATGATGAGATTAGGTTGGTGATTACATTTAGCGTGATCTCTCACTAAACCATGGCATTAAATCCCATATAGCTATAGGAGACAAGCAAGTAGAGTTTTGTAAGCTCCATGCTCAAGATGCTTACTTGCAGCTCAATAAATGGTAAAATTCTAGTCCTTTCTTGTAGTTAGTACACATTCTGCTTCAAATTCTACTTTATGTTGTCATCAATATGTTCAAAGATATTTGTGTCATATTGTGTGGAGCAGAAGTTTTCAGGCTTTTAAGAGAATAAGGGTGACAGTTTCCTCATAATTTTCATTTGTAGCTCGCTGGCTGTTTGTGCTTTGGAAATTACTATTGTATGGCTTGGTCTAATGAGAAATGCCATTGATAAAAACTTTACTGTATAAAAAGGGGAAAAAAAATCTTTAAAAGTTATGACTATATTTTAAGAGCTTTTTAAATATGTGTGTTAGTCACCAAGAAAAAAAAAGGTGAAAACCAAACAAATTATTTTGTAATAGTTCGTTATACAAAAGAATTGAAAAAATTCTTTTACCTTTACAAAATTAAAGACATTTGAACATTGTTCATATCACAAATACAGATTTGTTGTTTTTTTTAAATTGCCTACCTTATCCTCACTCTGCTTTTCTTTCTTTATCGTATTACCAAGTGCTCTAAACCTGCACTCTGTGTAAGGTTTTCTGGCCCTTTTGTGGGTATGTGTGTTGTTTGTAGGAGTAAAGGATGTGACAAGAAAAATAGTAAAGGCAACATCGAGAGTAGCAAGAACACCAGGCAAATGTTAGATGGAAGAAGGAGCCTTTGTTCAAAGCACTGCTCATGATTTTGACCAACTAGAAAGAGACTAATAAGCAGTGAGTGGAAATTAAAGTTGGAGGACAATGGAGCTTATATCTCTCACCAAAACAGGCAGATCTGTTCTACAACTGCACATGTATAATTTCATTTGCACCATGAAAACGAGATAACAGCCTAGTTATTTGTGGTTCTGGGAAACTTCCTGCTCTCTGATAGTCAGTCAGGAGATGGAATAAGGTTAATGGAGCTAAATCATTTATGTAATGCCTCAACAAATTTCCAGCAAATGAAAGAGTTTCTGATGCTAGTTCCATTCTTCAGAAAGATTCATTAGTCCTAGTATTGATATTTTTATTACTGCTGCCTGTGTTGACATGAAATTAAGTTGTACTCTGGCATCCTGTCTGGCTCTTTGTGGTTTGGGAGCTGGAGTTTAGTTAAATGTGTTTTCTGCATGGAAAATACAGTCTTCTTTCCTTCATTGCTACTTGAAATTCTTTATTCCAATCACAGCTCTATAGAACTTTTGGCCCAGCTTGGGCAGTGCCATAGTCACCATCTCTGCCTCATTCACAAAATCAGTACACTAAGAACATCTGAGATGCACCTGTGTTTTGGAAACAGTGCAATATGAAAGCAGAAAAGAGTTCTCTCCCTTCTGGTAAGAAATTCAAGGTAATATCAAAATGTTGTAGGGATTCCTTCAGGGAAAAGCAAATCAAATAAGCAAACAAGAAATAATCACAGAATTACAGAAATATTCAGGTTGGCAAAACCTCTCAGGATCACCAACTCTAACCAATATCCCTATTCTACAAGTTGCACTTTAAACCGTATCCCCAGGCACCACATCCAAATGACTTTTAAACACATTCAGGGTTGATGATGCAACCACCTCCCTGGGCAGCCCTTTCCTGACCACTCTTGCTGGGAAATCTTTTTTTCCTCAAGTCCAGTCTAAACCTATCCAGGCTCATCTTGAGGCTGTTCCCTTTTGTTCTATCACTATTTACCTGTGAGAAGAGACCAGCACCAACCTCTCCACAACCTTCTTTCAGGAAGCTGTAGACAGCCATGAGGTCTCCCTCAGCCTTCTCTGATTCATACTAACCATCTCCAGCTCCTTCAGTCACTCCTCAGCAGATTTATTCTCCAGGCCCTTGCCCAGCTTCATTGCCCTCCTCTGCACTGGCTCCAGCACATCTACATCCCCCAAAACTGAATCCAACACTCAAGGTGTGGCCTCACCAGAGCAGAGTCCAAGGGGATGATCATCTCCCTGCTCCTGCTGGACACAGCATTTTTAATCCAAGCCAGGATGCCATTGGCTTTCTTTACCACCTGAGCACACTTCTGGCTCATACTCAGCTGCTTGTCAGTTACAACCCCCAGGTTCTTTTCTGCAGGCAGCTCTCCAGCCACACTGCCCCAGGCCTGTAGTGTTGCTTGGGGTTGTTGTAGCCCAAGTGCAGGAGATGGTATTGGGCCTCAATGAAGCTCATGCCATTGACTTTGGCCATGGATCCAGTCTATTCAAGTACCTCTGCTCTCATGCAGATCAACAGTGGCATTCAACTTGGTGTCTCTCGGGGAGGGGGATTCTGCCACCTACGCCGATTTGTGGCGAAGGGGAGAAATTAATTGGTGCGAGATAATTATATATAAAAATAGATATTTATTAAATCCAATATTCTGAACTCTCATCACCCCCAACAACTATATTTAATATTAAAATGGATTATTTTCACGGTTATGGAAGGACCTTATGGGAAAAATAACACAATATGGCTTATTATAACTATATTACAATATCTAGCATACAACTATTAACAGAGAGAGGATTTTTTCCCCGCGGCTCAATGCCGTTTGGAGTCAATACACTATTTGCCCAGCAGAGGGGGCTGAAACACCTTCTGCCCTATGGCAGGAGGCTACAAATATTACAGATAGTACAGAGGCTTTAGAGTATTTACTCACAATTCTGATTAATTATCAATGATCATCAATCATCCTCCTGGGCTACGTCAACAGCCTATTTACCTAGCGTCCAAACCTCAGGGGAACTTTGCCCGAGGACTGTGAGGCTGGAAATCTTTCCGGCTCTGGGGAGATGAATAACCCTCCTGGCTTCTGGGGAGAGGATGCAGTCTTGCTAGTCCCCAGCTATCTGGGAAAATGAATACAGTCTCTGACCTTGTTCTCCTGGCGAGGATGCTTTGTCTGCCTTGTCTCCTGGCTCCTTCTGGATGCTTTTTCCAGGGACTGGTCCAGAGACTGTTGGCAGGACCTCAAGTGTAGAAGGATACCGTGCAGTCTGAGCACGGTTCTCACGCTGGCTAGCAGGCTGATTGCGTGCAGAGTCTGTTCCCTGGCAACTCAGCAGCAATGGTGTCCCCCAGGCAATGAAGGCAGCAGGTGTGCAAGGTGTGCACGGCTGGCTGGGGAGTCTGATCTCCACAATTATATAGGCAGGCTTAAGTTAGCTCTGCAAGTGAATAGGGGGGCCAGAGAACGGGGCCTGAGTGTGAGTGTGAGCATGCTGGTGAAGTGAGTGCAAGCAGGTGAAGCTTCAGGTGAAGACAGAGCTAGCAGAAGCTAGAGTATGCATGCAGAAGTGAGAGCACGTAGAAGCTCGTAGAAGCAGAAGCTAGCATGCAGAAGCCAGTAGAAGCAAAAGAAGCTAGCATGCAGAAGCAAGTGAGAGCTTCCATTTATGAGCTGTGGGCCGAGATGAATTGCCTGTTGGCCACTAGTGACCAATCAGGGTTTGGCATTCAGCCAAACAATACCATAATAGGCTAAATCACTTGCCTGGTACCTCCAAATATGGAGAGAGCATAGGCTGGGCCACATGCTGACAGTGTGGGCTTATGCAACCCGTTTACAACCAACTTATATAACTTGTTTACTACCTGGGCCTTAGGCAGGCCAGACTTTGTGGCACCTAGGCCTATTGTAACCTTTTGTGCTTTTAATGTGTTTACCCCTGGTTTGAGCTTGTTTATCCCTGGTTTGGGGACAAAAACATGTTTGGGCAGACAAGGCAAAGTAAGGCATGGAATAAGCCTATTT
The DNA here is from genome assembly GCA_013400475.1 of Tricholaema leucomelas. Classification (NCBI taxonomy): domain Eukaryota; kingdom Metazoa; phylum Chordata; class Aves; order Piciformes; family Lybiidae; genus Tricholaema lacrymosa; species Tricholaema leucomelas. The sequence goes on along the minus strand of WAAF01006907.1, from coordinate 28,607 downwards.
TGTGGCCTACAGGCCCTCCACGACAGTGTCATTTGCAAACTAACTGCTGACACACTCTGTATCTGAATCAAAGGCATCAACAAAGATATCAAATAGAAGTGGTCTCAATGATGAATGAGGACAGCGCTTGTGCACAGCTGCCAGATGGGTTTAACTGCATTGACCATCACCTTTTGGGTCCTTTTGACCAGAAGTGCTTTATCCAGCAGAGTTGTGCTTGCCCAAACTAGTGGCAACCAGCTTGTCCCTGAGAATTCTGTAGGGAGCAGTGTCAAAGGGTTTTTCCACAGTCTAGGTAGGCAATACCCACAGCTTTTTCCTCATCCAATAGTCAGGTTATTTTGTCATAGAAGGAGATCAGGTTGGTCAGGCAGGACCTGCTTGGTCTCTATAAGGTCTGTGATGGCATTTGAGATGCCCTGCTCCATGATCTTCCCTGGCACTGAAGTCAGACTGACAGGTCTATAGTTTCATGGATCTTCCTTTCTTCCTTTCTTGTAGACAGGTGTCACATTTACTACCCTCCAGTCCATTGACATCTCCCCATTATCCAGGATTTCAGATAAATAATGGAGAGCAGCTTGACATAGCACATCTGTCAGCTCCTTCAGCAGGCAGTAGAGACCATGGGAGGGACTCCCATTGAGTAGCTGTGAAAATTGTCATATGGACCACCAGAGAACTTCAGCGTGGAAGAGTAAACACAAGTACACAGCAGCAACTTGATTTTCTCCACTGTAAAATTATTTATAATTAAGAGAGAAGCAAGACATCTGCTTTTTTTCCCACTAACCAGGCCATGTTGTGTTCACACAATTGTTTTTACATTTATGGAACTGATGTCCTCCAAAATTAATTTTACATCTATGTTGCTTTAAACAGCACTGTAAGTCAGTCTTAGCATATGGTTGGAAAATGAGTACCTGGAACAGCTTAAACGACCTAGACAGACAGCTTATGCAGTTCACTGTTGGGCGTTCCTTGTACAGGTCAGAAACCAAATGCTGTTCTGAACAGGAAGATTGTTTCTCTCCATACTTGTCTTTCCTATGCTCTAAGTTGAAGCCTGCAGGAGCTGCAATTTCTGCTTCCTCCTGAATGCTTCTACTGCAGTACAGACAAAGAAACTCTGTACCGAACTTCAGCCTTCAGTGCAAACAGCTCTGCAAAAGATGTAGAGTGGCAACGAAAGCGATGAAGAGGATCACTGACATCCTAGGTCATTGAAGCAGGAAGAAGAAATTTCTCAGACAAAATCATTAGAACTGTGAAGTGAGCAACTGACTTCAAACCATGAGAGAAGACAAATATTTTGAACTGCATTAATAAGTATTCTATCTCTAAAATGAGCAATATTTTGCAATATTCACCTACTTTTGCCCCTGACAAAAAATGAACTCTAAGCACTGTCAGGATCAATAATGCTATTATAACTTCAATCTACTAAAAGTTGTTGAACTGAAAACTTTTATGGTTTTCACTATACATTTTTGTATGTTGTTCAAATTATGTGAAGTCAAAAGGAAACTTAATGTAGCACAAAAGGCAAGAGGTACAAAGAATATAATTAGCTAAACAAAATGACAAGGCTTGAAAAAAAATGGGGAAAAATCAACTGCTTACTCTGAGTTTAATTGAGGAAAATCTGGACAACACATAGATGATGAGAAGGAAAAATTTGTAGCTGAAATTATGAACAAAAGACACTGCCTTCTAGCAGCAGAAGGGTAGAAAGCTGAACTAGTAAGCGGGGAAGGTCTAGTTACTTATTTTACATTAGAAAAAATAGTATCACAGTATCATCAGGGTTGGAAGAGACCTCACAGATCATCAAGTCCAACCCTTTACCACAGAGCCCAAGGCTAGACCATGGCACCAAGTGCCACGTCCAATCCTGCCTTGAACAGCTCCAGGGACGGCGACTCCACCACCTCCCTGGGCAGCCCATTCCAGTGGCCAATGACTCTCTCAGTGAAGAACTTTCTCCTCACCTCGAGCCTAAACTTCCCCCGGCGCAGCCTGAGGCTGTGTCCTCTCGTTCTGGTGCTGGCTACCTGAGAGAAGAGAGCAACCTCCCCCTGGCCACAACCACCCCTCAGGTAGTTGTAGACAGCAATAAGGTCACCCCTGAGCCTCCTCTTCTCCAGGCTAAACAATCCCAGCTCCCTCAGCCTCTCCTCGTAGGGCTGTGCTCGAGGCCTCTCACCAGCCTCGTCGCCCTTCTCTGGACACGCTCAAGCATCTCAATGTCCCTTCTAAACTGGGGGGCCCAGAACTGAACACAGTACTCAAGGTGTGGTCTAACCAGTGCAGAGTACAGGGGCAGAATGATCTCCCTGCTCCTGCTGGCCACACCATTCCTGATGCAGGACAGGATGCCATTGGCTCTCTTGGCCATCTGGGCACACTGCTGGCTCATGTTCAGGCGGGTAATTTTATTTTTTTTCTACTCATTGCAACTTTGGAGATGTTCCTCACTGTCTTCCCCTGTAACTTACAGGCTCATTTCAGTTCTTACAGGCTCCACATTTACTGGCTTTAGCAATGAATTCCTTTAGCAATGAATTCCTTTAACAGGGGCCCATCCATTTGCCAAAATGCTGTAGTTTGCGTCACTTCCGTCAAATGATTGACACAAAACTTTAAGCAGAACTCCTCTAAGTCCTCTGCATCATATCTGACAGCAGCAGAGAGCAATGAAAATGCATTTTCCACGGTAATTCTCTCTTGATAATGTGCTGACACAGTTTTTTCAGTCTGTTTTCACAGTAGGAAGTAGCCAGATCCAAAAGCCCTATTGCATCTTCAGGCGGAAGGTCACACTGTCTGTATACAAGTACTCAAGAAAGGCACGATACACAGGGTAAGAAAACTGGTCTACTTCTATCACTTCCTTCATATCCTCATTCCAGTATGACTGGAACATGGTTCTGAAGTGTTCACACCTGATTTTCAGAACAGCTTTATGGACATGAATGTACTTTCCATCCACACGGAACGTTAGGTCTGAGGTTTCTGGACTGTCAAACTCTTTCTTCAGAGACTCTGCTACCGTTAAAAAATCTTCATGTTCTACTGAGAGAAGACGCCACATAACAGCAGGGGTAGCAAATGTTTTAATGGGTTTGCTTTGACAAGCTTTACTGATTCAAGATAAGGCAATTTAAGAGGTTATCACCTCTAGCTGTCCATCACATTCCTTGAGTGCTGCTTATAAGACCCCAAACTGGCCAAAGACTCATGGGTCTGGTCCTAAGGTGCAGCAGTTCAAAGTCTAGCATATTAATGCAAATCATCATTGATTTTAGTCTGTGTTAGGACACTGATCTATGAACTACCATGGCTAGAAACTCTTATTCATGATTGAGGATGGTTTAGCAGCATTTAGGGGTAGAAGCTAACTCAGATATCTCAGCTGAGAGCCAGGAGAGGCCAGGAGACTAGAGAATGACACTATGAGAGGAAAATGGTTTATCTGACCCGCCAGACTCATGACTGAAGTCCCTAGGTGTGTGTAGAAGAGCTTTGCTTATACTTCCAGGAGGCTTCAAGTGACGTATGATAGAACAAATAGGGGGCAGGAGGGAAGCCGTTGGTTTTGCACAGCACACTGGTTTAAAGCCAGCATGGTATCAGCTTTCAGTAGCTCACTTACTATGGTAGCTCTGTATACATGAATTCTTCACCTTCTGTTCTATCCAGTTATCACAGAGTCACAGTTGTTGGAAGGTCCCTCAAAAGACCTAGTCCAGTGCATCATACCAATGCAGGGTCACTTAGAGTAGGTCACACAGGAATGTGTCCAGGTGGGTTTTGAATATCTCCAGTGAAGGAGACAACCTCTCCGGGCAGCCTGTTCCAGGGATCTGTCACTCCCACAGTGAAAAAGTTTTTTCACGCGGAACCTCTTATTCTCCAACTTGTGCTCTTTGCCCCTTGTCCTGTCATTGGACATTATTGCAAAGAGCTGGGCTCTGAACTCCTGACGCTCTCACTTCATATATTTATAAACATGAATGAGTTCACTCCTCAATCTACTCTTCTCCAAGTTAAAGAGCCCCAGCTCCCTCAGCCTTACCTTCTTGATATATTGTTATGCAGCAGTGGGTTTGCAGGTTTTTTCTAGGTGCAAAGTAAAGTCTGTGTTTGGTTAATTACCTGACACTTACAAAACCACAGAATCACAGAATGTCAGGGGCTGGAAGGGAACTCATCCACTCCAATCCCCCTGCCAAAGCAGGATCACCTAGACCAGATCACACAGGAATGCATGCAGACAGTTCTTGAATATGACCAGACAGGGAGACTCCACAACCTCCTGGGCAGCTTGTTCCAGGATTCTGTCACTCTCACAGGGGAAAAAAAATTCCTCCTCATGTTTAAATGAAGCTTCCTATGCCTCAGCTTCCACCCATTGCTCTTTGTCCTGTCGTTGGGCATCACCCAGCAGAGCCTGGCTCCAGCCTCCTGCCACTCACCTTTGCATCTTTATAAGCATTAATGAGATCACCTCTCAGTCTCCTCTTCTCCAAGCAGCTCAGCCCCAGCTCCCTCGAGTTCTCCTCATAACAGAGATGTTCCATTCCCTTCATCATCTTTATGGGTCTGTGCTGGACTCTCTCAAGCAGTTCTATGTCTCTCTTGAACTGGGGGGCCAAGAACTGGACACAGTACTCCAGATGTGGCCTCAGCAGGGCAGAGCAGAAGGGCAGGAGAACTCTGGACCTACTAACCACAGCCCCAGAACGACATTGCCCCTCCTGGCCACAAGAGCACATTGCTGGCTCATGTACAAGCTCTCATCCACTAGGTCCCCAAATCCTTTTCCCCTTTGCTAAATGCAAACAAGTCAGTCCCCAGCCTATACTGATCACTGTGGTTATTCCTCCTCAGGTGCCAGACTCTACCCTTGCCCTTGATGAATTTCATTAAATTTCTTGACTGCCAGTAGACGATCTGCTGGTTTCAGGCTCAGATTGGCACAGTGTTCTTGGAGATAAGCTAGACTATCTAGCTCACAGTGTATGCTTTCAAAGCCACAACTTATCCACTTCATTCCAGATGGATGTTTCATGCAGTATATAGAGCTAGCATTTCGATACTTGCAGGCTTTTTAGGTTGGTGCGTGGACCTGAAAAGAAAAACAAATCAACCAAGCAAAAAAGATGTTATGAAAGATAATACATTGCACCAGAAAGTTCATGAGGTCAGGATGTCCAAAACTTTACATCCCAACAGTAGTGATAATGCATTGCTTCCTTCATAGAACAAATTTAAATGGAGGGAATATATCTTTTTGTAAGGAATAAAGTCAAACAAAAAATTAGAGTTGTTGAAATCTTAGCAAAATAGTTCATGTTTTACTTTTCAGGGGTTTTTTTGTGGATTAAAGATAAGTAGATAAATGTGAGTTGAAAATGTTGAATATTTACTGTAATACTGGCACTGGAAGACTCTTGTTGATAAAGCATTTCATTAAAGGTGACTTGAGAGTGGGAGGAAGAATGTAACTTCTTACATTTCACAACATACAAAGATGGACTGGGAATACTGCTAGTACCTCATGGACAGCAGCTCTGAGAAAAAGGAGCTGGGGGTCTGGGATGATGAAAATCTCAACAGGAGCTGGCAGTGTGAGTGCAGCCCAGACAGCAACCATGTGCTGGGCTGCAGCAAGAGCGACATGGCCAGCAGGGCAAGAGAGGGAATTCTGCCCCTTTGCTCTGCTCTCCTGAGACCGCACTTGAAGTACTGTGTGCAGTTCTGGAGCCCCCAACACAAGAAGAACATGGAATTGCTGGAGCAAGTCCTGAGGAGGCCACAAAAATGCTCAGAGGGCTGCAGCAGCTCTGCTATGAGGACAGGCTGAGAGAGTTGAGGCTCTGCAGCCTGAATGCTTCAAGGAAACCTTGGTGTGGCCTTCCAGTACCTGAGGAGGTCTAGAGGAGGGCTTGGGAGGGACTATTGACAAAGTCTTGTAATGACAAGATGAGGAGTAATGAGTTTAAACTGACAAAGGGGAGATTGAAAGTGGATGTTAGGAAGAAGTTCTTTCCAGTGAGGGTAGTGAGACACTGGCTCAAGTTGCCCAGGGAGGTCGTGGCTGCTTCCTGCCTGGTCAGGTTGGATGAGGCCTTAAGCTTCCTGTTCTAGCGGGAGGTGTCCCTGCCTATGGCAAGGGGTTGGAACTGGATGAGCTTTGAGGTCCTCTCTAACCTAAACCATTCTAGGATTCTATAAATCTAATCACAATGTAGCAATGAACTCTGTCACGTAAAAAGTGGTGGCAGCACTTGCAATTATCGTTGCAACTGGCATGCCAAACACTCTTTTCATTGAAGATGGCAGAGATATTTTTTTTTTTTGTTCCTCAAGGTCAGATTTGTTTCCGTTCTGTTCTTTGTTTGTTCCCCAGAAGATTCTTAACTTTGCAGAGAAGAGATTTCCTTGAAATGGCTTGCCTTTCACTTTCTGACCCCCTCTTGGTGTGTCATTATTTTTAAAGGTTTCTCTTCATCTCACTAACCAAACCGCAGTGACAAAGGTTGTGCTGCTTCACACCTTTGCTCCTGCTATTGATTTTCCCAAATACAATTTCCTGTTGTTATCTATCTCTACAGCTGTGCCTGTGTAATAATAATAATTATTATTATTACAACATGTCAGATGTTTCATAATGTGGAAAAAAATGAAGAAAGACTGGCCTAATAGGATCATGTTCAGTGAAAAAGTCACTCTCAGGTCACTGAGATTTCTTCTTGAGGATATTTCTGAAACATGAAGTCTTTGAGGAAAGCGGAGGTGTTGGCCAGCATGGCACATTGCTCTGGATTGGAAGTGTCAGTACAGTTCCAATTAAATTGGAGCTTTATGACCACATGTTTATTTCAGAATTCATATAGTGAAAAGCTTTTGTCTTTTTTTTGCTTAGGAAAGGTGACTGTTAAAAGCTCCATAATACCCAGAACTCAGAATCAAATGACAGAAACTCCTTAAATGTTAGCTTTTATGTTTTTCTAATGTGAGGTTAGTGAAGAGTGGCATTTTTAAAGGGATTGCCTTTGCCTAATTGGAAGCTTCTCCTACAGATCTTTAAATTAATAGTCTGCATTTTTCTTTTCTAATATAAGAAAAAATAATATTAATAATATCACAAGAGAACATAATTATTTGTTGTGTTATTTGTGTAATACTTAACATTTTTTCCAAATCATAGAATCACAAAATGGTTTAGGTTGGAAGGGATCTCAAAGTCCATCCAGTCCATCCAGTTCCAATCCCCTGCCATAGGCAGGGACACGTCCAACTAGAACAGGTCACTCAAGGCCTCATTCAACCTGGCCTTGAACACCTCCAGAGAGGAATCAGCCACAACCTTCCTGGGCAACCTGTGCCAGTGTCTCACCACCCTCACAGGAAAGAACTTCTTCCTAATAATCCACTTTAAATCTCCCCTCTGACACTTTAAACCCCTTACTCCTCATCCTGTCATTAACAGACCTTGTCAAGAGTCCCTTCCCAGCTCTCCTGTAGCCTCTTTCGAATACTGGAAGGCCACTTCAAGATCTCCTCAAAGCCTTCTCTTCTACAGACTGCAGAGCCCCAGCTCTCTTTATCAGGGCTAAAGTCAAGAAAACCCAAGTTCTAATGATGTGATTTAACTACGTACATGAATATAAGGCAAAATAACTTCAGTTACCTCAGAGAAAGAGCACATGTATGTAGGCTTTTAATGGAATGGCCAAAATACACTGAAGCTAACTCTCACTAATTTGTTTGTGTAATTGCACCCTTAGGCTTATCAAATTATAACAGAGACTCATTCAGAAGCTCTGATTAGCTTAGAATCAAGAGGCTTGTCATTTTTCATTCCACTGAGAAATGCTGCTTTGTAGTCCAGAGAACAAAGTAAAGAAACTTCTGGGGGAATTTTGAAGAGAAAAAGGTGAATTCACTAAATCTGGGAAGAGTGATACATTCTGCATATTTACCTCTGTAAGAATTCTTCAGATTCTGGAGATAAAGGTAATTTCAGTGTACCACAATGAACATAGGTCTTTCATTTTCTGATGTAAAAATCTGCCATTACTACTTCATTAAAGGTAGTTCAACTGAACATTACTGCTTCAACTGAAGCATTGCTATACCAAATGAAAATTTGCATATCATTTTCAGATGTGAAAATACATTTTTCTTCAGTGTTATGGAAACAGAATACAGGGATTTGGAGTGAAAGTAGAGATTTCAACAGATTTGCTGGGGAATATGCTGAAGCATAACCACAATATTTTGTATTGTCAGCGGCCAGCGTAAAATAATTACATATACGAACTCTAATGTTTAGCTCATCTGATGCAGCCCAAACAGTCTCTTCCAGCTTTTATTTATTCTTTTGCTTTCCAGTTTTTGTGATATTGTAAGGATTACACTTATGTAAGGATAACTCAGAAGAACCAGGAAAGATTTTAAAACTTAGTGGAGGAGTAATGCATTTCAGCAGGTCATGCATTTGATTTTGGGATTTCCTACAGGCTGCTTGCAAATGGTGGAAAGCAGCCCTGAGGAAAAGGACCTGAGGGTCTGGGGTGATGAAAACCTCAACATGAGCTGACAGTGTGAGCACAGCCCAGACAGCAACCATGTGCTGGGCTGCAATAAGAGCAGTATGGCCAGCAGGGCAAGGGAAGGAATTCTGCCCCTTTGCTCTTCTCTCCTGAGACCCCATCTAGAGTACTGTGTGCAGTTCTGGAGCCCCCAACATAAGAAGGACATGGAACTGTTTGAATCAGTCCAGAGGAGGCCACAAAGATGATGAGAGGGCTGCAGCAGCTCCACTATGAGGACAGGCTGAGAGACTTGTGACTCTGCAGCCTAGAGAAGGCTTCCAGGAAACCTTGGGGTGGCCTTCCAGTATCAGAAGGGGGCTACAGGAGAGCTGGGGAGAGACTATTGGCGGGGTCTTGGAATGACAGGATGAGGAGCAATAAGTTTAGACTGGCAGAGGAAAGATTTAAAGTGGGTGTTAGGAAGAAGTTCTTTCCAGTAAGGGTGGTGAGACGCTGGCACAGGTTGCCCAGGGAGGTTGTGGCTGCTCCCTCCCTGGAGGTGTTCAAGGCCAGGTTGGATGAGGCCTTGAGTGACTTTTTCTAGTGGGAGGTGTCACTGCCTATGGCAGGGGTTTGCAATTGGATGATCTTTGAGGTCACTTCCAACCTAAACTATTCCACGATTCTATGAAATTCTTCTAATTTATACTTTCAATGAATATCTCTACCAAAACCTGTGTGTCTTGATTGTTTATACATAGCTAATAAGAACATTGTAAAATACAGCACTCTGGCTGTTACTGACACAGCTTCTGTGACACTGAATGTAATGCGAGGCCTTTTGCCCTGTGGTTGAGTGTGGCTGGATGTCTCCAGATTACAAAATCACAGAACCATCCAGGTTGGAAAAGCACCTTAGGATCTCTAAGTCCAACCTTTAACCCTACTCTACAAGATCCACCTTAGACCACATCCCTATGCACCATATCCAAGCCACCCTTAAACTCATCGAAGGTGGGTGACTCCACCACGTCCCTGGGCAGCTCATTTAAGTCCCTGACCACTCTCACTGTGAAAAACTTTTTCTTAACGTCCAATCTGAACATCCTCAGTCTCAACTTGAGGCCATTCCCCTTGTTCCATCTCCAATGACCTGTGAGAAGACACCAGCATCAGCTTCTCCACAACACCCCTTCAAGTAGCAATAAGGTCTCTCCTCATCCTCTTCTTCCTCAAATTAAGCATCAGCTCCCTCAGTCACTCCTCATAATATTTAGTCTCTAGGCCCTGCTAGTCTGTGAAAATGTGAGAGGTTCATGCATATGTTCTTCTCTCACAACCACACTTTTCTGCCCCAAATATAAAGACAGAAAAAGGCTGTTTTGCTATTCTGTTTCTTTTCTAATTCATTCTGCAGAAGAATTTACCCTATCAATTATTCATTACAGGGAAATCAACCATGATCTTGAAGCTCAAAAGGAAAGAGTAGGAAGAATGTAACGTTAACTAAATTGTGAGCAGAAGGTTACACAGTAAATTAACTCTCGAAACATAAAAGTTCTTGAGATGGAAAGAGCATTGATGAATTGTTTTATGTGAGAACGTAAGACCAGGGTCGCCTAATAAAAAGTCCTGACCCATACATGTTCAACAATCTGCTGATCTCAACTGAGCATGAAGATTGTCTGATTTAAAATGCACTGCCCAAGTGATTGAGTCTTATTTCCAGAATATACACATGGTGGAAATAACTCTATTAGCATTCTTATGATCAAAACTTCTGTGTTTTATAAGTCTCTTATTCAAGGATCTGGAGCAAAACTGTTGCCACAAGATGATGTTAAGAAGCACATTAACATACATTGCAAAATAGGTGCAGCAAAAGTATCAAGGTTTAACAGGGAGGAAAGTGGATATTTAATTATGGTACAGTGTCGTGGAGGGCCTGTAGGCCCAAAAAATGACTTACTTTGCCTTCACAGTATCACCAAGGTTGGAAGAGACCTCACAGATCATCAAGTCCAACCCATTACCACACAGCTCAAGGCTAGACCATGGCACCAAGTGCCACGTCCAATCTTGCCTTGAACAGCCCCAGGGACGGCGACTCCACCACCTCCCTGGGCAGCCCATTCCAGTGTCCAATGACTCTCTCAGTGAAGAACTTTCTCCTCACCTCAAGCCTAAACTTCCCCTGGCGCAGCTTGAGGCTGTGTCCTCTTGTTCTGGTGCTGGCTGCCTGAGAGAAGAGAGCAACCTCCTCCTGGCTACAACCACCCCTCAGGTAGTTGTAGACAGCAATAAGGTCTCCCCTGAGCCTCCTCTTCTCCAGGCTAAACAATCCCAGCTCCCTCAGCCTCTCCTCGTAGGGCTGTGCTCGAGGCCTCTCACCAGCCTCGTTGCCCTTCTCTGGACACGTTCAAGCATCTCAATGTCCCTCTTAAACTGGGGGGCCCAGAACTGGACACAGTACTCAAGGTGTGGTCTAACCAGTGCAGAGTACAGGGGCAGAATGACCTCCCTGCTCCTGCTGACCACACCATTCCTGATGCAGGCCAGGATGCCACTGGCTCTCTTGGCCACCTGGGCACACTGCTGGCTCATGTTCAGGTGGGTATCAATCAGCACCCCCAGATCCCTCTCTGTTTGGCTGCTCTCCAGCTTTACCTTGCCCAAACATGTTTCCCTGCCTAAACCAGGGGTAAACACATTAAATGGGTAAACAAGCACAAAAGGGACACAATAGGCCTGGTGCCATAAAGTCTGGCCTGCCTAAGGTCCAGGTTGTAAACAGGTTATATAATCTGGTTGTAAACATGTTGCATAAGCCCATGCGCTCAGCGTGTGGCCCAGCCTATGCTCTCCCCATATTTGGAGGTACTAGACATATGGTCTTGCCTATTATGGTACTGTTTGGCTGACTGCCAGACTTTGATTGGTCACTCTAGTGGCCAAAGGGCTACTAATCTCGGACCACAGTTGATAAATAGAGGCACACAGGTAAATAATGGGCTTCTGCTAGCTCTGGCTTCACCTGCCTGACTCTCACACTCTCTTGCTCCACCAGCGTGCACACACTCACGCACAGGCCCCATGCTCGGGCCCCCCCCCTGCTCACGATCACTCACATTCAGGCACACCTGCTCTTTATTGGATTTAGACTCACCAGCCCTGCTTATGCCTACTTGCTTATGCTGTTATTACAGAGACAGAATCTCCTAGCCAGCTGTGGTGAGTTAGCAGGAGCAGACCCCTTCTTGTCTGCACATGCGATCAGTCTGCCAGCGAGTGTGACAACGTGCTTAGACAGCACAGCATCCTTCTCCTGCACCTGAGGTCCTGCTGACAGTCCCCAGACCAGTCCCTGGACAAAGCATTCAGAAGAAGCCAAGAGACAAGGACAGAGATTGCATCCTCGCCAGGAGAACAAGGTCAGAGACTGTCATTTACCCAGACAGCTGGGAAGATTGCATCCCTTCCCCAGATAACTGAGAAGATTCTCCTTTCCCCTGAAGCCGGGAGGTTTCCAGCCTCAAAGTCCATGGGCAAAGCTCCCCTGAAGGTTGGACACTTTATATAGGCCGTGATGTAGCCCCAGGGGGTGATTAATGATTATTGATGATTAATCAGAATTGTGAGTAAAGCTTTAATGCCTCTGTAATATCTGTAGCCTCCTGCCATAGAGCAGAAAGAGTTTCAGCCCACTCTGCTGGGCAAATAGTACATAGACCCCAAGCGGCATTGAGCCACAGGACTCTCTATTAATAGTTTGTGTGCTAGATGTTCTAATATAGTTATAATAAGCTATATTGTGTTATTAATCCCATAAGGTCTTCCATAACTGTGTAAAGATCTGTTTTATATTAATATACAGTGGTTGGGGGTGCTGAGAGTTCAGAATATTGAGTTTATTAAATATATATTTTTATGCATATTATCTTGCACCAATTAATTTCTCCCCTCGCCACAAATTGGCATAAGTGGCAGAATCCCCCTCCACGACATACAATAAATCCACATTTCAATGTTTTGACTGTAAGGATCATGCATTGTTATCTTGTTTTGCTAAATTGCAAATAAATGGAATAAATTTCAGCATTTTTAAAAGGAGGGAAGTGGTTGGACTCAAGGGTCTCTGAAAGTCTCTTCCAACCTCTAACATTCTGTGGGTATTGAAAAGTAATTCAGAGTTCATCTGACAGTGGATAAAATAAAGATGCTTTTTACACCTGAAAGTTAAATTCATGTTTTTAGTTGCTTTGAGTGAAGTTTGATGAAACAAAATGAATTGAAATGAAATGTAATGAAATGAGCCCGGACTCAGTGGTTTTTTTCATAGCTTGAAGGTATTCTCAGCATTTATGTTGACATTTGGAATAGGTTTAGACTTTTGCAAGCTGTGTAACAATAACCTGTCAAGAAGCTGTACGAGCATATTTTCACTGAACTACAGAAACATTCAGGATGGAAAAGCCCCTCAGGATCACCAACTCCAACTGATAACTCTACTCTACAAGGTTCACTCTAAACCATATCCCCAAGTTCAGTTAACCATGAAGTTATACAGGTAGATCATTATGAAGAGCTTTATTTTAAAATCGGAGTCTGTTGAAACTTCAGTGGTCTTATCTCTTTGAAAATACATAGTAGCTGTTTGTGTTCCTTTATCTAGGTGGAGAAAATGTAGAATGTGGCAGCAAATGGTGTGATAGAGGCAGGTAAATACACCAAAGCGGTGTTGTTGTGCTGGTTTGAGGCTAATTGGAATATTTAAATCAGAGAACTTAGATAATTGGTTGTAAAAAACAAAATAATGACGAAGTCCATATCATCCATTGGTTTGCTGAGAGGAATAAAAAGCCAGAAAGTAAACAATTTTTCCCATTCTCTCCAACCTGATCTTGCCTCTACAACCTGATCTCCTTCTATGATCAGGTGACCCGCTTGGTGGATGTGGGGAGGCCTGTGGATGTGGTCTATCTGGACTTCAGCGGGGCCTTTGACACTGTCCCCCACAGCAAACTGCTGGCTAAGCTGTCAGCCCACGGCTTGGATGGCAACACTCTGTGCTGGGTTAGGAACTGGCTAGAGGGCCGAGCCCAGAGAGTGGTGGTGAATGGTGCCACATCCAGCTGGTGGCTGTCACTAGTGGTGTACCTCAGGGATCAGTGCTGGGCCCCATCCTCTTTAACATCTTCATAGATGATCTGGATGAGGGCATCAAGTCAGTCATCAGCAAGTTTGCAGATGACACCAAGCTGGGGGCAGTTGATGCTGGGTTGGAGGGCAGAAGGGCTCTGCAGAGGGACTTTGACCACCTGGACAGATGGGCAGAGTCCAACGGGATGGTATTCAATAAGTCCAAGTGCCAGGGGCTGCACTTTGGCCACAACAACCCCTTTCAGCTACAGGCTGGGGTCGGTGTGGCTGGAGAGCAGCCAAATAGAAAGGGATCTGGGGGTGCTGATCGATACCTGCCTGAACATGAGCCATCAGTGTGCCCAGGTGGCCAAGAGAGCCAGTGGCATCCTGGCCTGCATCAGCAGGAGTAGGGAGATCATTCTGCCCCTGTACTCTGCACTGGGTAGACCACACCTTGAGTACTGTGTCCAGTTCTGGGTCCCCCAGTTTAGGAGGGACATTGATATGCTTGAGTGTGTCCAGAGAAGGGCAACGAGGCTGGTGAGAGGCCTCAAGCACAAGCCCTACGAGGAGAGGCTGAGGGAGCTGGGATTGTTTAGCCCGGAGAAGAGGAGGCTCAGGGGAGACCTTATTGCTGTCTACAACTACCTGGGGTGGTTGTGGCCAGGGGGAGGTTGCTCTCTTCTCTCAGGTGGCCAGCACCAGAACGAGAGGACACAGCCTCAAGCTGTGCCAGGGGAGATTTAGGCTGGAGGTGAGGAGAAAGTTCTTCACTGAGAGAGTCATTGGACACTGGAATGGGCTGCCCAGGGAGGTGGTGGAGTCGCCGTCCCTGGAGCTGTTCAAGGCAAGATTGGACGTGGCACTTGGTGCCATGGTCTAGCCTTGAGCTGTGTGGTAATGGCTTGGACTTGATGATCTGTGAGGTCTCTTACAACCTTGGTGATACTGTGATACTGTGATACTGTGTGATATTCTGGTCTGTGACGCTGCTCCTGTTTGCTTCCTCTTCACTCTGCTGTAATCTCTCCACTAACAAATAGCAAATGTAAGCTTTACTGGTTGTTTTCTTTGTCTGTCTGGGAAAGTAGGGGGAGAAAGAGAGGGTAGAGAAGGTAGTTTTAAGTCTTTCTGGGCAGTTTTCTTTGTCCAGGAGGGAGTTTGGATTTCTATATTATTTCTAATTTGTACATAGTTGTAAATACTTGAAATATATTGTCTACATATGCTTGTAAATTTAGTTTTGATGTAAATAGAGCTTCATTTTACTCTTATCTGTCTGAGCTGGTCTGGTAAACTTCTGTATTATTTCTAATTTTATATAGTTGTAAATACTTGTAGGTATATTGTGTGTATGTATATAATGTGAGTTTTTTTCTTTGCTGTAAATACAGCTTCATCTTACTTCCAAGCTGTTTGAGCTGGTCTGGTAAATTTCAGTGGGGGAATGGGGGGTGTAATTCCTATCTGCCAGAGTTGTACATGTCCTGGTCTGCCTTGTCACAAAAAGCTAAATGGCCACCTCATTCCATGAAGAATGTGAGTTACTAATGCTTGTGAGTTTATAGTGCTCTCACCAGTGACTTCTCTGAGCCGTGGCAATCCTTGACTGCTTCAAATCCCTTAGAGAGTCAGAACCCTTTGCAAGAATTTGAACACTTTATTTAAATCCTGAAAATGAAAGAAACTGTTTATATTCATGTCTCTAAATTCAGAAGCTTGAGCCATAATCCTGTGTGATCTGGTATGAGTGATCCCGCTCTGGCAGGAGGGTTGGACTGGATGACCTTTCAAGGTCCCTTCCAGCTCCTGACATTCTGTGAGTCTGTGAGTCTGTGTGTTGTGGAGGGGGATTCTGCCGCCTACGCCGGTTTGTGGCGAAGGGGAGAAATTAATTGGTACCAGATAATATGTATAAAAAAACATATTTATTGAATCCAATATTCTGAACTCTTGTCCCCCCCCAGCCACTATATTTAATATTAAAATGGATCATGGTTATGGATGATCTTATGGCAATAATAACACAATATGGCTTATTAATAACGATATTACAATAACTATAAACTATTAACAGAGAGAGGAGTTTTCCCCGCGGCTCAATGCTGCTTGGGGTCAATATACTATTTGCCCAGCAGAGTGGGCTGAACAGTCCTTTCGGCCCTATGGCAGGGACACTACAGGTATTACAGAGGTATTAAAGCTTTTACTTACAATTCTGATTAATCATCAATAATCATTAATCACCCTCCGGGGCTAAGTCAACAGCCTATTTACCTAGCGTCCAAACCTCAGGGGAACTTTGCCTGTGGACTTAGAGGCTGGAAATCCTCCCGGCTTGAGGGGAAATTAATATCTTCCCAGCTTTAGGGGAAATGAATAATCTTCCTGGCTTCTGGGGAGAGGATGCAGTCTTCCTGGCTCTCTGGGGAAATGAATACAGTCTGTGACCTTGTTCTCCTGGTGAGGATGCTTTGTCTGCCCTTGTCTCCTGGCTCCTTCTGGATGCTTTGTCCAGGGACTTGTCCAGGGACTGTTGGCAGAACCTCAGGTGCAGGAGTATGGTGCCGTGCAGTCTTGAGCATGGTTCTCATGCTGGCTGGTGGGCTGATTGCATGCAGGGTCTGCATCCTGGTATCTTGGCAATAATGGTGCTCACCAGGAAATGATAACAGGCATACACGGCTGCACAAGAGTCTGTGCTCCTTGTAAGTCACCACAGCTGGCTGGGAGATTCTGTCTCCATAAAAACAGCATAAGCAAGTAGGTAGGTGAGTCTAAATGTAATAATAAGCAGGTGTGCCCAAATGTAAGTGACCGTGAGCAAGGGGGGCCCGAGCACAGGGCCTAAGCGTGAGTGTGGGTGCACTGGTGAAGCAAGAGTGCGTGAGTCAGAGCAAGTGAGAGCACGTAGAAGCAGAAGCATGTTATTCACCTGCGTGCCTCTATTTGTGAACTGTGGGCTTGAGATGAATAGCCCTTTGGCCAATAATGACCAATCAGGGTTTGGCAGTCAGCCAAACAATACCATAATAAGCTAGATCACTTGCCTGGTACCTCCAAATATGGGGAGAGCATAGGCTGGGCCACACGCTGACAGCATGGGCTTATGCAACATGTTTACAAACAGCTTATATAACTTGTTTACAACCTGGGCCTTAGGCAGGCCAGACTCTATGGCACCTAGACCTGTTGTACCCTTTTGTGCCTTTAATGTGTTTACCCCTAGTTTGGGCAAGCAAGGCAAAGTAA
The DNA here is from genome assembly GCA_013400475.1 of Tricholaema leucomelas. NCBI lineage: Eukaryota > Metazoa > Chordata > Aves > Piciformes > Lybiidae > Tricholaema lacrymosa > Tricholaema leucomelas. The sequence continues at coordinate 11,667 of WAAF01006907.1, read as the reverse complement.
GGCATAAAATAAGCCTATTTTCGGGCCTACAGGGCCTCCACAACACTGTGATAATGTTACCTGGTTAGGCTTTAGGATGCAAAAAATGTACATTTCAACTTTCATTCAGACCCATCAATCTACCACTGAATTTTCTGGGGCCTGGATCTGCTAACCTGCATGACCAATAGGACATGCTGCAAAGCTAACAAGTTATTTTTCAGATTTCTCAGACTTGCATGATTACTGGGATTAAGTCCTAGAGTTTGTTCTAGGTTTGAGAAGGGTTTTATACAAGGTATTCTTAATCAGAGATGAGCACATGAATTGTCACTGAAATGTTTAGCAAAATGAATGCTCTGATGGACCAGGCCCAGAGAGTGGTGGTGAATGGAGCCACATCCAGTGGGCAGCTGTCACTAGTAGTGTGCTCCTGTTCTGGAACATTCCAGATTCCTTCCTTCCCCTCCCCACCCCCCAGCTCCAGGTTTGAATGGGGAGGAGAAGAAGGTGCGAAAACTGCTTTTCCCCTGCCCCTGTGGACTTGAAGGGGGAACAGCAAAAGACACCTTTCCACACATGTACTGACCCATGTGAAAGCCTGTGCTGGAATTGGGCTGGTGGATGACTGAGTTTTTGTGCCCAGTATAAAATGGAAAATGGACACTTTGTCTAGAAAAGCATAAATAGAGCAAGGGGAAAAGGTGTGAGGTGCCCTCCTTGACAGAGCTCCCAACAGGACAGGCTCCTGTCTTGACAGAACTCCGGCCTTGACAGAGTTCCTGTTTTGGACCATCCTTGTTTTTGGATGGCTCCTACATTTTACATGTCTCTCAATTTTTGCACTGTTCCTGATTTTGGATGGTTTTCCCCACTTTTGCACCATTCTGTGCAGATTTGCAAGCTTGGCAAGTCCTGGGGTTGATTTGAGAGAGAGCTGCCAGTGGCATCCAGACCTGACTTCTCTTGGACCATATTGCAGCCTTGATTTCCTGGCTGCCATTCCGAACTGGGGAGACTAGCAGCCTGGCTCTCCCCTGCCAGTGATGAGGTAGTGTTGCTTCCACAAATCTCACAGGAAGATGTGTCTTGATACACTTCTGAGTTTGGCAACTTTTCCAATTGCCTTGGACTTCTGCTGCGTGGATCCAGACTGTTGGATATTTCTTGTGCTGTCAGAAGGCAGACAAACTTCAGAGAAATCCAGCTAGCAATCATATCTGAATACGTCTCACTTCCATGAATAAAGCCTTCTGTTCCCTTAATTCTCTGCTCAACCTGATTGATAGTGAGGTAAAGCTGTGTTTATAGCTTAGCCTTTTCCATTTTCTGCTTCCTAAATCTCTAAATCTGCCCATAACATCCTGTGAAGTTTTATCCCAAATGAATTAGAACCTGTAAATAAACCTAAACTAGTTTTGTATATAGTTTAGCAGCAGGGTTTTCAGAGAAATAAAATAATTCTATTTTTATTTTCTATCTTTTATTCCTGACTTGGCTGCATTAATTCCCTGCCTCCACAACAGCCCCATGAATCAGTGATAGGCCCAGTCCTACTTAATACCTTCATTGATGATCTGGATGAGGGGATTGAGTCCTCCATCATTAAGTTTGCAGATGACACCAAGCTGGGAGGAAGTCTGATTCTGTTAAAGGGTAGGAGGGCTCTGCAGAGGGACTTGGACAGGCTGGACAAATGAGTCCAGTCCGATGCCATCAGTTTTAACAAGTCCAAGTGCCAGGTTCTGCACTTTGACCATGACAACCCCATGCAGTGCTACAGGCTAGGGACAGAGTGGCTAGAAAGTAGCCAGTCAAAGAGCAGCCTGGGGGTTGACAGCTGAACATGAGCCAGCAGTGTGCCCAGGTGGCTAAGAAGGCCAATGGCATCCTGGCTTGTATCAGGAATAGTGTGGCCAGCAGGACCAGGGAAGTCCTTCTGCCCCTGTGCTCAGCACTGGTTAGGCCACACCTTGAGTACTGTGTCCAGTTCTGGGTCCCTCAATTCAAGAGAGATGTTGAGGTGCTTGAAGGTGTCCAGAGAAGGGCACCAAGGCTGGTGAGGGGGGTGGAGCACAGCCCTGTGAGGAGAGACTGAGGGAGCTGGGGGTGTGCAGCCTGCAGAAGAGGAGGCTCAGGGCAGACCTCATTGCTGTCTACAACTATCTGAAGTGAGGCTGTAGCCAGGGGGTGTTTTTCTCTTCTGACAGGCATCCAGTGACAGAACAGAGGACACAGCCTCAAGCTGTGCCAGGGCAGGTTCAGGATGGATCTTAGGAAGCTCTTCCCAGAAAGAGTGATTGGTATTGGAATGGTCTGCCCAGGGAGGTGATGGAGTCACCATCCCTGGAGGTGTTTAAGAGCAGGCTGGATGAGGCACTTAGTGCTATGGTTTAGTTAATTAGAAAGTGCTAAGTGATAAGTTGGACTTGATGATCTCAGAGGTCTTTTCCACCCTGGTCAATTCTGTGTTTCTGTAAATTTATCTAATTGGAACAGCCCCTGTATTTGATCATTCTGTAGAAGCTAATACTTTGTATTTGTACTGGAAACTGGATGAGGAGGCAGCAACATCTTATAAAAGCCTGAATAAACCAATCATGATACTTAAAGGCACTTTTTAGCAGAAACATAAAGGTCACATACTCAAACCTGACTGAATAATCAACCCAAAAATTATTGTAGGAGTATGTGTGCTTTATTTTTGCCAAATGTCAAATGGATAAGCAAATGTTCCTTTAGCTCCACGGTATACTAGTTATCCTAAAATTTGATGTGTAGTGGAAAGGTTCTCAGGAAATGTACAGTTTGGTTAACAGGAAAATGACAATGAAATGGAAATTGGGTTTTTCCTCCCCCAAAACAAGACAATGTCAAGTATCCTTCCAGAGAAGAGTCAACAGACACCTTGGGAAAAGTTGAAGGACACAGCTATAACTTTTTCATTTCCAATTACATGACTTTTATTTTGGCAGAGCAAGTGTGTTTCACTGATAAGAATGACTTCTAAAATATAATTGAATATTTTAACTTTTAGTATATGCATAAGTTGGTTTATTATTCCTCCTGAGCCATAATATATAACATTTTACATCAGGATTACATTTTTTTTTCCAGACCAGGTCTTTTATAATCAAACCTGTTTCACAGTTTAATCTTATCATTATATTACAGTCCAGTACTCTTAACATTTTTTTTTCTAATCGGAAGCTGGCAAGATTCTGTATCATGTAGCTCTTCCTTGCTTCAAAACTACAATATCCCAAACAAAAAAAAATGAAAAAAAAAATAAACCCCACCTCTCCAGGATTAATAATCATTCTAATACAGAAGAATAAGCCAAGGTAGAAAATAACACTTTGGTAATCTGATTCAAAGTTATAAAATTCAAAAATTTTGAGAAATGTTATCTACAGTGCTATATTTAATTGGATAACTGCGTGTGTATCTTAGATGATGCATGCTGGTATCAGACGTAAGTGGAGAACTCTATACAGTTCTAAAGCCCCCAACACAAGAAGCCCCCCAACACTCTGTTGGACTGAGTCCAGAGGAGGCCACAAAGATAGTGAGAGGGCTGTAGCAGCTCTGCTATGAGAACAGGCTGAGAGAATTTGGGCTCTGCAGCCCGGAGAAAAGAAGGCTTCCAGGAGACCTTGGAGTGGCTTTCCAGTATCTGAGGGGGGCTACAGGAGGGCTGGGGAGGGACAATTGATAAGGTGTGTTAATGACAGGATGAGGAGTAATGGGTTTAAACTGACAGAGGAGAGATTTAAAGTGGATGTTAGGAAGAAGTTCTTTCCAGTGAGGGTGGTGAGACACTGACACAGGTTGCCCCGGGAGGTTGTGGCTGCTCCCTCCCTGGAGGTGTTTAAGTCAAGGTTGAATGAGGCCTTGAGTGAGCTGTTCTAGTGGTAGGTGTCCCTGTCTATGTCAGGGGATTGGAACTGGATGATCTTTGAAGTCCCTTCCAACCTAAACCATTTATTGCCATTGGAATGGGCTCCCCAAGGAGATGGTGGCGTCGCTGCCCCTGGGGCTGTTCAAAAAAAAGCCTGGATGAGACAGTGCCATGGTCTAGTTGATTGGACAATGCTGGGTGATAGGTTGGATTGGATGATCTTGGAGATGTCTTCCAACCTTGTTGATTCTATGATTCTATGATTTCTGACGTTTTGGGGTGCAAGATGAAAACTGTCAGATCACAATTAAATCTGTTCTGCAGCTGAAGTGGTGGCACTAAGACACATAAAGAATCAATACTATTGCCCTAAATAAAACCCAGATCATTGCTGCCACCATTCTGAGACCTCTAACACTATAGTCCCCCATGGGTAGCATCTGTTCAGCTGATTAAATGTGAAGTTTAAAATCAATTGCAAAGCCATATAAATCTACTGGGTTTGTCTACCTAAAGGCAATAAAAAGAAGTCTCAGGTGTAACCTTGATAATCTGAAACTCAGTAACATTCTCTTTTTTAACTCCACATTATCTGATACAGCAGAAGTTAATAGGTCAGGAACATACAGTCTTAATTAACTCTTAGAGAAATTATACCATGCTTTATCTGCAAATGCAGATACATGTACTGTGATAACTGTTAACAGATTTTACACTTGATACTCATAACAAACTCCACAATCAGCTTTCTTGGCCGATTAGAAATAGCCTAAAATGTCATTTTTCATTTATCTACAACATCAAAAAGCTAAGTGTAGACTAAACCTTTCATAGCATCTTCCTTGGGAAATCAGTGTGTCACTTTCAGTGCTCCCTGTGGTAGGACAAGGAGCAATGCATGTAAGCTGCAGCACAGGAGGTTCCAGCTCAACTCAAGGGGGAACTTCTTGACTGTAAGGGTCACAGAGCACTGGAATAGGCTTCCCAGAGAGGTTGTGAAGTCTCCTTCTCTGGAGACTTTCAAGGCCTGTCTGGATGTGTTCCTTTGTGACCTGAGCTAGATTGTGAGGTCCTGCTCTGGCAGGGGGGTTGGACTCAATGATCTCTTTGGGTCCCCTCCAACCCCTAACATCCTGTGATCCTGTGTGATCCTGTGATCCTAATTCTTGATAGGTTTTTGTACTGTAAGCTTTAGTATAAGATTTTAAAAGGTTCAAGATGACCTAGAAAACACAGATTTGTTTTGGTTTTTTGGGAGGATTTTTTTGTTGATTTTGACAAAAAGGATAAGTTTTGGCAACTCTAAATTTGCCCAAACCGAATCTTGTAAAAAAAAAAAAGAAGCTGCCCTAGTGAGACTACATCTGGAATACTGTGCTTAGCTTTGGGCTCCCTAGTTCAAGAGATACAGGGAGCTGCTGGAAAGAGTCCAGCAGAGCCATTAAGATGGTTGGGGGACTTGAGCCTCTCCATTACCAAGAGGGACTGAGAAACCTGGGGCTGTTTAGTCTGGAGAAAAGACTGAGAGGAGATCTGATCAATGTCTACAAATATCTGAGGGGTGGGTGTCAAGTGTCTGGGGCCAAGCTCTTGTTGTTCAGCAGCAGTAAGATAAGGAGAAACAGCTACAAACTGGAACAGATAATGTTTCAGCTCAACATGAGGAGAAGTTTCTTTAAAGTGAGGGTGACAGAGTCCTGGAATAGACGGTCCAGAGAGGTTGTGGAGTCTCCTTCTCTGGAGACTTTCAAAACCCACCCGGATGCATTACTGTGTGAACTACCTTGGGTGATCCTGCCTCAGCAGGGGTGTTGGACTTGATGATATCTGGAGATCCATTTCAACTTCTAAGGTTCTGTGATTCTGTGATTCTGTTGAAGAACCATTTACTGCCAATAGATATCTCACACCTGGAATATAATTGGTAGTCATAATCTGACTATGCATTGTACCTTTTGATATGAGAATATACATTCACATTTTTTTTCAAGTGCAAAATTAAATGCTGTAAGTTAGAAGAGCATTGAATATGTGATGCTAGAGCTGTACCACCTAATTTTCCTGTTATGTTTTGTTTGCTCACAGTGTGTGTGAAACACTCTGGCTTGTCACATTTCAAAGTTCCATAGAGGCAACAAGAAAGCAAAGCTGGAGGTAAATACACTTACACACACATATGTGCACATGTTATAACATGTGAGAAAACCATCACCAATGGCAAACAGGTTAGACAATTTTTTATTCATATTTAATGGTGGCTTGAAGTGATGCCCTCTTAGTATCAGTGACTCTGGCTGTAAGACTCTTCAAATTAGTGATCTGCAGCAACCCTACTGTCTTGAGGCAAGAAGAGCTGCTTATTTTTATCAAACCTCCTCAAATTAGAGTGACTATGTTGATAATTTTGAGTTTTATAAACATAAAATTCTTGGAATGTTTCATATCTTCCAAAGATTGATCACCAAAAATCACACAAAGAATCACACAGAAACACCCAGGATGGAAAAGCCCCTCAGGATCACCAATCCCAACCTATAACCCAACTCTAAAAGACTCACCTCAAAACATGTCCCCAGGCACCACATCCAAACGACCCTTAAACACATCCAGGGTGGATGACTCCCTGACCACTCTCTCCATGAGAAACTTTTTTCTAATGTCCAATCTAAACCTACCCAGTCTCAGCTTGAGGCCATAAATATCACACAGAGATTACACAGTCGTAGGGAAAGCTGACTTCAGGCTGCTTTGAAACTTCAATTTACCTGAGGCCTTTAGATCCTGTTCAGGATCCAGAATGAACACCCTGGACACCCTTATTTAGGCTCATCGGGATGAAACAGAGCTGGGCTTTTTCTCCTTTCTCACAACAAGCTGCTTCTGTATCTGTTTATATATGATTGTAGTTAATTCGTGTGACATGTAGATATAAAATTGTCAAACAACGTAGTATTTCTGTATTTAGCAAAAGGAGAACATGAAAAAATCAATCAAAATATCTATTTTGTTATGGTAAATATGTATCAATACTATCCCCATTTAAAGTGAATAGAGTGTATTTATGCTGCTATAAAAATAAGTCTGACCTATTGAGTGGAAAACTTCTGTTTGTTACAGGTTGTTGGTACTACTGAGTGATCTCATCACTTACAAATATCAATAACATCAAATTTCTTTCCTTTAGCAACTCAGAATTCATGTGGATATGCTGTGATGAATAAACATGGAGCCTGCTGATATTTTCTGAGTGATGAGAATGTTCTAGTGGACCTCATTATTCATGAAATAAAGATAAGCTTAACGTTTATTAAGTTCAGCAAACCAGAGGGAAAATTGAACCTTAATTTAAATGATATGAAAATAAATGGATATAAAATAAACTGTGAGTAACCGCACACAATCGAGAAGGATAATCTGGGTCTTATTCCTTTAAACATGAGATTATTTAATATTATATTGAATTCCCATTGATTTAAATTCTAATCAAGTATATAAATTTCACCATGCTCCAGGTTCAGCAGGGGTTCTTAACTTCTATTTACATTCCTAACCTCCTGCTGAAATCGTGTGAGCAGACGTTTACAGTACCAGACTCTTTCACGTTGTTTTCTATACACATAGTTTATTTACTCTTTTGATTGCAGACCAAAAAAATGGCTTGTTATCAAGTCCAGGTGTTCAGAACCAATGAAGTGGTTAAAAGCTCAAGTCTTCAGCTGAAAGTTATAAAATACCAGGTCTTTATATTTTTGTCGTTGCCTTTTGTTCCAAGCTCACATACTTACATGTAGCAAGAGGGCCCTTAAGAAAACAGATTTATCTCAAATGAACTGAAATAATTCTGCATCTCTTGTCTCACCAGCCACCATGCAACTCAAAATGTGCTGCATACAACCTTACATACAGAAATTCTGGAAAACATTCTCTTTTATTTACTCTCCGATACCAAATTCCCCATTTGCTGTTGCAATGTGAGTTGGTAGACGTGAGGATGTTATAGAGTCATAGAATGATAGAATGGTTTAGGTTGGAGGGGACCTCAAAGCTCATCCAGTTCCAACCCCATGCCACAGGCAGGGACACCTACCACTAGAACAGGTTGCTCAAGGCCTCATCCAACCTGGCCTTGAACACCTTTAAAGAGGGAGCAGCCACAACCTCCCTGGGCAACATGTGGCAGTGTCTCACCACCCTCACTGGGACAAACTTCTTCCTAACACCCATTTTAAATCTCCCTTCTGCCAATTTAAACCCATTACTCCTCATCCAGTCATTTCAAGACCTTTTCAATAGTCCCTCCCCAGCATTCCTGTAGCCCCCTTCAGATACTGGAAGGCCACTCCAATGTCTCCTCAAAGCCTCCTCTTCTTCAGGTTGCATGAGCCTCAACTCTCATAGCCTGTCCTCATAGCAGAGCTGTTGCAACCCTCTGAGCATCTTCATGGCCTCCTTTGGATTCATTTCAACAGTTCCATGTCCTTCTTGTGTTGGGGCTCCAGAACTGCAGCCCTGCCCTCTAGCAAGCTGACTGTGCCACACAGCTTGGTGCCATCTGCCATTCCTCATTTATTGTTGCAATAGGTGTTTTGGTAAAGAACAGAGGACATCCACATATACTTTAAAAACTCCTTGCGTAGAACACTAACGACTGATCAATTCCATCATCTTCTCCCTTTATGCAAGGCTTAAGGGTTGAGTCTGAACAGAGAGTCTAGTGGAACCTTTGATATTCCCTTCTCTCAGTGCTCCTGATTTGTTTGCATTTCAATGGCTGGTAATAATAGTTTTATTTCCCATAATTGCTGGTTATGGCCACTTCAGTGTCTCCATACAATCCTGCCTTCCTTAGCAATAGCACTAATACAGAACTCTATCTTTCATGCTGTTGTCGCTGCTACATGGATACAAACACAATCTTCAGTCTCATGAGAAGTGGCTTGCCTGATGGATTCAAAAGGGTCCTTTGACTAGCAATAAGGAAAAAAATGAAAAGTTATTTGGACAAATGTTTGGTTTGTAACCCACAGACTAAAGCTGCCTCAATTATATTTTGCTCTCCTTGCCTTTTACCAGTGCTGTAAAACCTTTTATCATTTGTATTCTAGATATTTCCAAAATAATGATGTTTCTACTTAAGAATAATAAGCCTTTGTTGTTGTTGTTTTTGCAGTTCTAGTCTGGTTTATTCTAATTATATCATAGAATCATAGAATAGAACCATAGAATGGTTTAGATTGGAAGGAACCTCAAAGAGCATCTTGTTCCAACCCCCCTGAGATTTCCAATGTCCTCAAGATTGTCCCTTTTTCTGATTTTCTTTATACTTAACACTGCAGACTGACTCTCTTCTGTGTATTTAAGCTGTATCTTCATCTCTTCAGACATTACTCAGTCTTCTAACTCTGGTCACATATTTCTACAAAGTTCTCATCTAATGTATTAAAGGTGTGAATCACCACGTTTAAGAGAACCTAAAAGAAAAAGAAAACATTTAATAATAAAACAAAATAGCATCAACAAAATAACTTAAAATGACTTTGTAATGCTTCAGTAGCCCCATCTCTCTGCTATCAAGATAAAGGGAAATTTGAGTCATTAATTATTTTTTTTTTTTTTAATATGTCCTGTGAAAAACTAACCCTGGGACCTGATTATAAGTTTGAAAGAGAATAAATTAGACTGAAACACATTCAAGTGTCTTACATTTTTTCAGTCAGATACAGAACAAGAAATAGCAAACTGATTTTTTTTTTCTATGTATCAAATTCCTCATAGATTTTTCTGTATATGCTACCAGATAAATCTTTTCATCCATAGTTTTGCAGATATAAGAATAACTGCAGATCTGGAAACTACAGACTGCATGGAAAAAATAAGTAAGACTTGGTTTTTTAGCTTATGCTTAACTGTAAGTTAAGGAAGTAGAAAATGCAAATTTTATAACTGAAGTGTAAATTGGAACAGCAAAGGCATACATGAAATATAATTGACAAGAGATGCCAGGGTTAGCAGCAAGGATTGGATGTTGTAATAAGGAGAAAGTGCAAGAAACTATTGGTCCAGTACTTGAGAAAATGCTCAGCAAGCAATGTCAATAAAAGCTGATCATCCAATTTTCAGTTTCCACTAAGAACATATCAAGTTTGTGCATTTACTGTTGATTTTAAGAAGAGAAGTCTCAAGACTGTAATTACAAAAAAACAAACTGAGGGAAATTTAAGTTAGTTCTGTCAATCTCACTGAGATTTATCAGCTTCATCTTGAGGTTATCCTGTCTTGATACAAAGCTTTGAGCAGCAGTCAGGACTGGAGACATCTCGAGTTCCCTCTCAGCCAAGGGTGTCATAGACCCTGTTCAGTGCCTATGATTTTAATGTGCCTTACTTGAAGAGCCTGAATGACACAGATTGCCTGAACTATAGAATAGACAAAAAGGAACATATGACTAAAAGAAGGAGTCTAAAAGGTAAAAAGGAAGAAATCAGAGATATTAAGTCTAATAAAAAAGACAGTCTCAGATGTTTCTTCCATGTGAAAAAAAAAAGGGCTGAGAGGGGACTGTTGACGAGGTCTTGTTATGACAGGATGAGGGGTAATAGGTTTAAACTGGCAGAGGAAAGATTTAAAGTGGATGTTAGGAAGAAGCTCTTTCCAGTGAGGGTGGTGAGACACTGGCACAGGTTGCCCAGGAAAGTTGTGGCTGCTCCCTCCCTGGAGGTGTTGAAGGCCAGGTTGGATAAGACCTTGAATGACCTGATCTAGTGGGAGCTGTCTCTGCCTATGGTGGGGAGTTGGAATTGGATGAGTTTTGAAGTCCCTTCCAACCTAAACCATTCTCGGATTCTATGATTCTATATTGCTTGGAACAGTGAATGCTGTCTTGATCACTCACAAGATCCCTTTTCATTTGTTTCACTAAGAGACAGTATACTATGTTAAATGCTTCTCTGGGTTTTAAGGAGCAAGGGGTGAACTTCTTGTGGAAGAAAGTCAAGTGATTCAAGTAGCAGTGTTTGATGGTCATAAATACCCCTAAGCAGACAGCTCCACAGCCAGACTCTGAAAAAAAACAAGCTCATGATGTATTTGGAAAACAAGCAGGAAATGGAACAATAGATGGGCAGCAGCATCTGTGGGGTCACTGGAGACCATTGTTTTTTTCTCATTGACAGATGATGGTACAATGCTAAAGATGTTAAGATGAAAACATAATTATATTCCTTTAAGCTAAAGGTTTACATTCACTTACAGCTGCCCTGTGGGTAGCAAAAGGAGTCTCTGTTGCTCTCCCCACTTCATTGTACAGTGAGAACAGGGCTCAGGGGGTCATTCATTTTCTACTGATGAGCTAAAGCTAAAATATTGAGAGCCATTGTTCAAATTAATTTGCCTTCACAAGACAATCCTCTGAAACACAAGATGCTTGATTTTCTGGAGTTGCCACCAAATTTAGGTGAAAATGATAATTTTCTGAGGAATGCTGTATAAAATTCTGTGTAGAGTTAGGCTCTTTACTCAGCCTGTTAAATTATGCTGCTGGAAAGTAACTATTGGTGTTTCTCTCTGAAAGCTGAAATGCAAAAGTCACAGTGACATAGCTGCAAATGTGCCAGCATGACAGAGATACAGAGATATTTGACCTCTTCTGTTTTGTGAGCCTACCAGGGGGGCAGCTCTGCTTGACCTGCTGCTCACAAATAGAGAGGGGCTGGTGGGGGATGTTGTGGTTGGAGGCTGCCTGGGGCCCAGTAACCACGAAATGATACAGTTTTCAATATATAGAGAAA
>WAAF01006906.1:3591-23204 GCA_013400475.1 Tricholaema leucomelas | reverse complement strand
AACTTTGGAAATCACCCAGACTAGACTCAGCCAGCTTTGGAAATTTGAATGAAGCTTTATATTTACAGCTTAGTACAAGATGCAAGCAGATATCTACAACATATATACAGAAATAGACAAGGTAAAAGGTAATACAGAAACACAACAGCCCTCCCAGAAACCTGAGTCCCCAGGAGGAGCTCCCAACTGCCCTTCCACCCTCTCCCACCCCTCTACCTTACCCCAGACATTGCCTTGTGCCCCAAGGAAGAATGGGGGGTCGGCCAGGGGGGTTAGGAAGCACAGTGGATTAATCAGAGAGATGGAGGGTGAGGTTAGAGAGGAAATGCAGCCCACAGCTCAGACGAAGAGCGACTCCCTTATCTGTGTTTTGGTTCTTGTTCTTATACATCTCAGCAAGCCTATGAGTGAAGTAGACCTCACCATTTGTTTCTCTTTCACAGCCTGTGATTTAATCCTTCTCACCAAAACATTCTAGCTAGCTTCAAGCTAGCACACACACAAAAAGGCCTTGCAGGAGGAAAAAAAATAAATAAACCCAAGCCTGATCTGCCATTTTGTCCTAATTCCAAGCAAACTTTGGTGCCAAGAACAATAAAAACATCTGCTGATTTTTTTCTTCCCCAGGAAAGGCTTTCTGCCTTGCCCTGGTACCAGAACGAGTCCTGAATTTTTCTCCCCAGCCCTTGCAGTCGTTCTCCTTATTCTGCCACCTAGACATGTCCTGTGGAGGTCTTGTGGGGGCACAGGGGAGCAGCTCTGCAGCCCTGTGAGTGCGCAGGGGAGGTTGCTGCTGCTTCCCTCTGTGGCGTGACTGCCAGGGGCATTGCTGTCGTATTTTACACATGGCTTGGTCTGTATTTGCTGGGTTTCGTGCTATGTATTTTCATTACTGGAAAGAGCTGAGGGCTAAGGGCACTTAAACTGTAATAAATACATAAATTGTTGCTGAAGACTCCTAAACACCGTGATGGAGGCCTGGGGAAGACACAATTACCTTACAGTGTAATTGAAGCCCTTGGAGAGGTCACTTTATTTCCATAGCCCTTAATTTTTTATGAAGAATGGTTCCTAATATGTGCCTGACAAAGATGCTCATAGAGTGTTGCTAAGTGAGAATATGAGAAAAGGGAGGCAATGTGATTACAGTGCTGCAGCGAGCAACATGCCATCCTTCATGGCCCCGACGCTGATGGCTCCGTGCTAAATCCACACTGGGCCCCCAGCGGGCAAGGAGCAGGCTGGCTGTGGGGGGCTGGGGCCCACCCTGTGCAAAAGAATGCTGCCAGAATGACCACGCCAACTCTGGGGATCCTAAATTGCCCCTCCTGACCTGCCAGAGTGGTAAGAAGGAGTGGGTGGACCCATCACGTGGGGCAGGTGCCTCCAGGGACACCAGTGGGGACTGTGGGGTGGCTGCCAGTCAGCAGTAGGGATGCAGTCAGCCAGAACTGGCTCCTGGCAGTGGTGGCATATGCTCACCCAAATGGTCCTTTGAAATCTTCCAAACAACTAATTAGTACAACCTGGAACGTGTTTGTCTCTAATTTGTGAAGGAAGAGAGGGAGGAGAAGAGGGAAAGCAAGGGGAAGTGACAAGCCAGCCAGGGGGACAAATGTGTGTCCTAGGAAGCCAGGGGAATGCAGTGTTGTCCCACAGGACCATGTGATGTGACCACCTGTTTTGGTGGGGGAGAATGCTGCTGGCAGAGGTTTGCACCTCTGTTTAGGTGGGCAAAGAACCTCTTTGCTGCTCATTCCCTGAGAGAGGGAGATGCTCCAGGGATGCTTCACCCAGTGCATCCTGGCAGGTGTGGGCTGGGATGGAGGAAACCTCCTCCCTTGCAAATGCAGAAGCTACTTTTGTGGTGGTGCTTTAGCTGCTGAATTAACTCTTCAGGACCACGAGTTCATAGAATGATAGACTCAACCAGGTTGGAAGAGACCTCCAAGATCATCCAGTCCAGCCTAGCACCCAGCCCTGTCCAATCAACCAGACCATGGCACCAAGTACCCCATCCAGTCTCCTCCTGAACACCTCCAGGGATGGTGACGCCACCATCTCCCTGGACAGCCCATTCCAATGGCAAATCACTCTCTCTGGAGCTGGGCAGCTGGATGGGACTGACAGCTCCATTTCTCAGAAATTTATAGCCCCTGAGTAATTGTATGACCCACTTTGGTTGGTGGCTCTTTACCTGCTCTTTATTTAGCTGTAAATCTCTGTCCAGGAGCTTTGACTTGTGGGCTATCATATAATTTGCTTCTCTGTATTTGTTAGCACTTTCTGATATTGCAGTAAAATAGTTTTTGTGTAAAAGTAACTATTCATTTCCTGCAGTAAGTGTAAAACACAACCATTGTTACCCATAAAAATAGCAGTCTATTTCAGCAGCAAGTGTCTCTACAGGAGGAGAAAGCATCATTGCCAGGCCAGCTGCCTGGCATGCTTAGAAAATGCCCTCTTCCAAGGGAGAAGCAATGTCCTGAATGGGTGCTGCTCTGTTCTTGTGCAAAGGGGACAGCTGGCACCACTCTGCTGAGACCCCACCTGGAGTACTGCATCCAGTTCTGGAGCCCCTATTACAGGAAAACTATGGATGTGATGGAATGTGTCCAGAGAATGATCAGAGGGCTGGAGCTCCTCTGCTATGGAGACAGACTGAGAGAGCTGGGGCTGTTCAGTCTGGAGAGGAGAAGGCTCTGAGGAGACCTTATTGTGGCCTTCCACTATCTGAAAGGGGCTACAGAAAAGCTAGGGAGGGACTTCTTAAGGTGTCAGGTAGTGATAGGACTGGGGGGAGTGCAGCAAAACTAGAAGTGGATAAATTCAGATTGGATATTAGGAAGAAGTTCTTCACCATGAGAGTGGTGAGACACTGGAACAGGTTGCCCAGGGAGGTGGTGGAAACCTCGTCCCTAGAGGTCTTTAAGGCCAGGCTGGATGTGGCTCTGAGCAGCCTGACCTGGTGTGAGGTGTCCCTGCCCATAACAAGGGGTTGGAACTGGACGATCCTTGAGGTCCTTTCCAGCCCTGACAATTCTATGGCTCAGACTGTGGCAGCTCCCTGGGGACCTTCCAGCTCCAGTACCTGGGGACCCTGGTGGCAAGAACATCGGTGCGTTGAGACGTGGAAGCGCAGGAGCTGAGCCCCTCTCAAACCGTCGGGAAAGGACACACTTTGTGCTTCCTCTCCTCAGCCCGCATAACCACGACGCGGTGTGTCTCCAGGCTCCTCTTCGCGCTGTTTGTTGCCGTCTGCCCCTCCGTAACCACCACTTTCCATGCACCCCCAGCTAATACATGACCGACTCCGTTAATGGGCTCGTTACCGAGGCAACTGCCTGACGCTCTCCGGCGTGGACCGACGCCGTCCTCCCCCTTAGGCAGCAGGGTGGATGCTGCTGGCATGGGGTTGCCAGTGGCTCCCGGGATGCAGGCAGCCTCTCTGCACCCAGCTGCAATTAGACATGCAGAGAGGGTTGATATCAGAGGATGTAATTCCATTCCCACACGTTCCCCAGAGAAATGAGCGTTAAACAATGAAAAGATTGATTTTCCAATGAATGCCAATTTGTTTTCTAACCGGAATATCAAATTACAGCGGGGTGGGAGGAGGGGAGCACGGCACAGTGCGAGAGGGGACTTGTTTTAAATGGGCAAACAATTAATTCCCAGATTCATTACAGCGATTGTGAGCAAGGGTACATGAAACAGTAACTGCATTTAATTTGGAGCCCAGCATTTCCCCTGATGGGATCGAGGGCTTCAGTGTGCTCTTGCCGTTGGTGAAGCTTCTCTTCCCTTGCAAAATTTAATTACCTCTTCCTTACTACAGGAAATTGATGGGAGACTGATGTGATGCTGGAAACTTCGCACCACACTCCTCAAATCACCTCCTCGACCCTGCTCTGAGGGCTGTTGAAATGAGACTGGATGGGACATCACAGCCCCTCTGGCTTATCTCCCTGTCTGTGGGTAGAGGTGAACCCTCACTGCCTTAGATGTCTAGGGCAGGGTGGGGATGGAGATGCTGGCCAGACTAGGGATGGATTTGCTGAGCTGCTGGCAGGTAGCATAATGCCAGCTCCTAACCTTACCTTGATGAGGCAGGAGGCTCAGAGGGCAATGCTGAGCAGGGATGATGGCATCATTGTGGTACCGGTCAGACAACCCTGCTGATGGCTGGTCAGGGTCCAGCTGCCTAGACACCATCCTGTGCAACTTGATTGAGGTGAACCTGATTAACAGGAGGATCGGACTACATGACGTCCTGAGCTCCCTTTCAACCCCTACCATTCTGAGAGAGTGATTCTGTGACTGCTCTCAAACAAGGAGAGCCCAGGTCCTGCTCCCAGACCAGGCAGCACCCCACAGGGACACCACCTCCCTGACACCAGTCAGCAGACACTGATTGCATCCCATCAAGGGTAATGAGAGTGAGATCATTTTTCTCAGGTGCTGATTAACAGGTTTCAGAGCTGGGCAAGAGCATGTGGCCGCTGTATCCTTCCTACAGAGCCCCAACACTGCCTCCAGCACTCTTGAGGTGCTTTTCCTGAAAAGTCAGCTCGACAGAGCTGCTCTCTGAAGGAGAATGGAGCATCCCTCCAGCCCAGACACTTTTCCCCAGATACCTCAAATCTGCTGGTGCATGCTCTGGATGGGACCAACGGCTTGAAGCCTCCCCCCTTCTGTGCTCCCCAGCACACACCAGTACGCAGGGCAAACCTCAGCTGAGCTTGCAATTGCCTGCCCATATCTGTTAAGACAGATGATCCTTTCGATGGGCTGCCATAAAAGCACAAGGAATGTACACAAATCAGGCAAACCTGCCATTTCCCTGGAATGATCCTTTCTTCTCTCAGCACCCGTGTGGAGCCTATTAATGGTGCTCCTTGGAGACGGGGTGATGCTGGGAAAACTGCCAAAGCACAATGCCCACCTCAGGGAACTGCCTAGAAAGGACTCTGTGCAGTGGCTCTCCCAGTGTGCATAGGTCCTGGGGCCTGAGGCATCACAGAAACACTCAGGCTGGAAAAGCCCCTCAGGATCACCAAGTCCAACCAATATCCCTACTCTACAAGGTTCACCCTAAACCACGTCCCCAAGCACCACATCCAAACGACCTTTAAACACATCCAGGGTTGGTGACTCAGCCACCTCCCTGGGCAGCCTGTTCCAATGCCTGAACACTCTTGCTGGGGAAAAAAAAATTCTTAATGTCCAGCCAAAATCTAGCCAGTGGCAGCTTGTTCTATCATTTGTTCTATCACTAACTACCTCTGAGAAGAGACCAGCACCAACCTCTTCACAACCTCCTTTCAAGTAGCTGTAGACAGTGATGAAGTCTCCTTTCAGCCTCCTCCTTTTCAGACTAACCATCCCCAGCTCCTTCAGTTGCTCCTCATTAGATTTATTCTCCAGGCCCTTCCCCAGTTTCGTTGCCCAACTCTGCACTTGCTCCATCACCTCCAGATCCCTCTTGTACTAAGGTGCCCAAAACACTCGAGGTGTGGCCTCACTAGAGCTGAATACAAGGGGACAATCACCTCCCCGATCTGGGGGCTTGGAAATCACTCAGGGTTTGGGAACTTTCATTATCATTTATTTTGCAGCAAAACAAATGGTGAAACTGCCCCTGAAGTTCTTTTCCTGACTCCCCTCAGCTTTGTGTTTCAGCTTCCAACCACACAGGTGCATTGAAACCTTCAAATCTGAGACAGCAAGACATGGTTCAGCAAGAACCAGCAGCACCTTTTAGGTATGAAATTAACAGTGTGCAATTAGAGTGGCAATAACGAGAGGTTACTTAATAATTAATTTATTCTGATGAATTATTTGATGTGTGCTTAACTTCAGGGCTGCTGTGCTACTCAGCAGAGAACATCTCCAGAGCCTTCTCTGGGCACCCTCCAGGTGCTGCTCACTCCAGACCCTGCTCCCCATCAGCTCCCTGAGGGCCAGTGGAGCAGCACAGGGGAGCTCTTGCCTGCTTTCAGGCTTCCCTAAGTGCATCTCCAAGTGCAAATCTTTCAATACACAGAAAAATCTTATTTCAGGCAACACTGCAGTCACAAGAGACTTCTGTGGAAGGAGAGACCTGTTGTGCACATGCCCATGCTTGTGGTTTGAGCCCTCATTTGCTCTTGTTAGCTGTAAGTTACTAAATTTACAAGGAAGTTAGGAAATCAGCCTTGGCTCCTTCACAGCAGCACAAGACATTATCTGCAGGCTGGGTTAATCTCACAGAGGATCTGAGCTCAGCTCTCAGAATAAATGAGTTTTGACTGGAGCCAAACTTAGAACCCAGGGGAACTGTAACCCTGGAGGCTCTTGGATGCTGCCTGCCAATGCCAGCCATCACTCTGCCTGCAGCCTGGGCATCCCTGGCCAGCCCTGCAACCTGCCCCAATCTTTACCGGGCAGCAGAATCACCTGGGCTCTCTAAGCCTCACAGCCCTGTTCCTTTTGACAACAGCTTCCCAGTGAGGTGCTGACAGCAGCAGTATTATCTTTGATAGCATTTCTTGCCCAATGTTTTGCCTGGCCAGGTTAGCAACCCGTGTCAAGGCTCATCTTCTCTGAAGCAGAGCAGCTTCTCCTGTGGGGCTTGAGCACACCACTAAAATCATCACCAATTACCGACTCAGCAACGCCAGACCTATTTCTCTGGCAGAGTCTGGCTGACTACCTCCACTCTCCTGACCAATTAGGTAGTTGGCTTAGAAGATTTTTGTTCCCTCAGAAACCCTAAGCCCCAGGGTGCTGCAGGCTGCAGGCAATTGCTGTTTTGTACACCCAGCTCCAGTGTTTTTTTGCTGGAGGCTCCCACGTCAGGAAGAGCCAATAGGTGTACCTCACCGTCTCCAGCCCCGTGCTTTGACCTGGCCCCACCAGAACCTGGCCCCAGCTTTGCAGAGGTGTTTGTGGTGAAATGGAGCAGATTCCATCCTCACATACCTATTTTATCCATCTCTGGGTTTTCAGCACACAATACCGTGCTTAAATCTGATGTACTGAGGACTGACTGCTGAGGTTTTCCCAGAGCTGCTCCCAGACACGTCCCTCCTGCAGGACACTCCAAATCCCTGGCTGTTGCTGCTGCTGAAGTAGCAAGGGAGTTTGTCCATCACAGTGGTACCTGCCTGAAGATACAGCTTGGCAGAAGGAGCTGGATGCTTCAATCACAAATAACTTTAAATTCACAGCTTTTGCTATTGAGCAAAACCCCCATGGATTTCCATCGCTTAAGTCTGCTGGCACAAAGCAATCAATACACTTCAGCCTTTGCTTTGCCTGGCTGGATCCCATGGAGAAGATGAGTATGGAGCATGGGAATGCTCTTCTAGTCTCCAGTGCGACGGTTAGCACAGAACAGCATATTGCGTGCTGGAAATGCACAGCTATGAAGTCGCCATGATGCCCTGAGCAGCTGTCAAGATGTGACTCACCTGCAGAGCATGCCAAAATCAGCTCAGTCTGTTCCTGCCGTTCTCTCCTTCATGTGTCTCTCCATTTTCAGAGCTCTTAGAGGGAGATCACTCACCTCCTGGCCTTGCAAGGTGAGTTGTGTTGGACGTTTACACTAGGATATCGTTAGTTCTGAGCAGTGTATTTTCTTTTTGATCCATGCTTTTCATAGAATCATAGAATCAGCCAGGTTGGAAGAGACCTCCAAGATCATCCAGTCCAAGCTAGCACCCAGCCCTAGCCAATTAACCAGACCATGGCACTAAATGCCCCATCCAGTCTTTTCTTGAACACCTCCAGGGATAGTGACTCCACCACCTCCCTGGGCAGCCCATTCCAATGCCAATCACTCTCTCTGTGGAGAACTTCCTCCTAACATCCAGGCTAGACCTCCCCTGGCACAACTTCATTTTTGTGAAGTGAATTTTCGTTTCATTTTGTGTTCTTTGGCTGATGAAGAACAACATTAAAATCAAGATAATCCCAAGAGAAAAAGGTCATTTGCAAAGGTAGAATTTTATTTTTTTTTCCCTACTGGCAAGGATTCAAAGAGCCACCCCCAGGCTGGTTTCAATTTGAGTTTAACCAAGTACCAGTAAAGTGCCTCCTCCTCCTGCAGGGCTTGCTCTAGCAGACATCTGTGCCACGGTAAACACATTGACTCATAGAATGGCTTGAGTTGGAAGAAATCCTAAAGAATAGAATACAATAGAGTAGAATCAGCCAGGTTGGAAGAGACTTCCAAGCTCATCCAGTCCAACCTATCTCCCAGCCCTATCCAGTCAACTAGACCATGGCACTAAGTGCCTCATCCAGGCTTTTCCTGAACACCCCCAGGGACGGTGACTCCACCACCTCCCTGGGCAGCCCATTCCAATGCCAATCACTCTCTCTGGCAAGAACTTCCTCCTAACAGCCAGGCTAGACCTCCCCCGGCACAACTTGAGACTGTGTCCCCTTGTTCTATTGCTGATTGCCTGGGAGAAGAGACCAACCCCCACCTGGCTACAGCCTCCCTTCAGGTAGTTGTAGACAACCTGGCCTGAAACACCTCCAGAGATAAGGCATCCACAACTCTGAAACCCATTCCAGTGTCTTGCCATCCTCTAGTAAAGAGCTTCTTCCTCATGTCTGACCTAAACCTGGTTTCATACCGATGCCCCTTCTCCTGTCACCACAGGCCCTTATAGATTGTCCCTCTCCAGCTTTCCTTTTCACCTTGCTGCCAAGGTGAGATGCTGCGTTTTGGTGAGGCACAAGGTCCCATGTGAGCACCTTGCAGCTGCAAGGCTCAACTGCTGCCATCTTTTGCTGTATTAGTCGATGCAATACTGACAGGTAGTGCCTAGGAGTAATTCTCTGCACACCAACAGAAGCACCAATTTCCGATGTTCAGGAATACATCTCCTCTCTCTCTCTGAGAGAGTGCAAAGGGCATCTCATCCAGCGAGAGCAAAGATAGCAGCTAAATCCACTCCAGACACAATTAGCTCTTCTCCTTCTGTTAGCCCCTCCTCACTAACTCACTGTCATGTTCTGCCTGTCCTGATCCCTTGTTTTCTGCTCTGCAATCCCATTTCTTCTTTTCAGGACTGCCTTCTAGAAACATCCTTGTGACCAGCTCTCCAAGCAGGTGTGGCTCCTCAACAGCGTTTCTTTACAACAAGCATTTCTAAGCTACTAAATGGAAAGGGCTTCCTTTTCCCTTCCTTTCCCCCCCCACTGCTTTTCCTGCAGCATCCTGCTGTTCCCTTCCTCCTGAGTTTATGCCTCTGTGACTGCAATAAATTGCAATGGAAATATTGCTCCACATTTCCAGGAACTAACCAGGCAGGATTGTCTGGCAGCAAAAAGCCAGGGCACCTGCTTGGATAGGTCAGTTATGTGGGAGGCCCAAGCCTGGTGCCTNGACCCCCAGGTCCTTCTCCTCAGGGCTGCCTGTGGGAGGCCCAAGCCTGGTGCCCCTACCTGTACTTGGTCAGCAGTGAGAGTGGGATTGATGGCAGCTCCCCTGGCCTCCAGCCTTGCCCCGCTGACTAAAACCAGCACTTTAAAGTGCTAGGTGTCACAAAAAAGGCTGTCTCTCATTTTACCAAGGTTTAGCCTTTTGTGTCATCACAGAATCACAGAAACAGAGCCATTCCAGATGAAAATTTATCTTTGCAGGTGACCCTTCCCTGGCACATTGTATGGTGTGAGGTGAGCAGCTCAGGAGAGCACAACTTCTGCATCACCACCTCAGCCCAATCACAGAAACATTCTGGTTGGAAAAGCCCCTCGGGACCACCAAGTCCAACTGATATCCCTACTCTACAAGGCTCACCTTAAACCATATCACCAAGTCCAACTGACATCCCTACTCTACAAGGTTCACCCTAAGCCATAGCGCCCAGGTACCACATCCAAACAACTTTCAAACACATCTGGGGTTGGTGTCTCAACCACCTCCTTGGGCAGCCCATTCCAATGTCTTACCACTCTTTCCATGATTTTTTTTTCCCCCTAATGCCCAGTCTAAACCTAACCAGTCACAGGTTGAGGCCATTCCCTCTTCTATCACTAATTAGCTCTGAGAAGAGATCAGCACCAACCTCTCCTCTTGGAGCTTGTTGCAGTCCAGGCTTGGTCACCCCATGAAGAACCTTTGAGCAGGGCTTGCTACCAGGGAGCTGTGAATATCAGGACCAAGATGAAACAGTTTGGCGAGTTATGTACATTGGTGTCAATCATGCTTCCCTTTGGTGCTTCTCTCCCTGCAGGGAGGTGCACTAAATCATGCACAAGAGAGAGCAAACCCATGCTGCCTGGCCTTGGAGGTGAAAGACAGAGCCCAGGCACCATGTGGGTGGGGAAATGCAGGTACTCCTACAAACAGCAAGGAAAGCACTCAGCTGCAGCTGGTGTAAGCCAGCAAATCCAGTCACGCTTGATCCAACCCAAGGTCCTGTACAGCCAAAAAGAGGCTTTACAATGTCCTGGGGAGGAAACAGTGATTCAGCTTGCTGTGTCTAAATCCAGGATCATGTATTATGTATTTCTCACCAGAGTTTGCATGAGATCAATGAGATCACATCCATCAGCAGCCTGCTCTTTGATGAGCGCGGTGGTGCAGCTAGAGTGCAATGGCAGTGGCTGGCAGCAGAAGCACAGGTCGGGGCAGAGGGCGACTTAAAAGCAGAAGGAACAGAGGGAGAGGAGGAGCAGGAGGACCACCTAGCCCGGGGCTCTGGGCAGTCACTGCTGCAAATTCATGGCAGCCCAAACGTGGTGATCAGCTTTCCTGGGTTAAGGCACAGAACTGCAACCCTGTGACTTCTGAATTCTTTACTCTTATTTGTATGCTCTTCCCCCCCACACTCTTACTTATACACACAAATAAAAGCTAGGCAGTGACCCACTGCCTCCTGAAAATTCCCACTGTGCCCATCTGAACTGATTTAGTGCCAGCTAAATAGTTTTCAGAAGACAGGCTTAGGGCTGCTTCTGTTTCTGAGAAATACAGCACTTTCCTGGGCCACAGCAAACCGCCTTCCCTCCAGCATCTCCTTTGCCACAGGGAATGAATTTCAGAGCTCATTATTCTAAGCATTTCCCGTTAGGTGTCTGATTAGCGTTTCGCAGGCTGCGTTGTGCTATAATATCTCCTTCTGACGTGGGCTGCGGCAGCCAGAAGAAAAATCCATTGCATTTTAGATTGAGATAACAACTTAATCTGATCTGTGCTTGGGAAAGAATAATCTGCCAGGGATAGTCCAAGCCCCCACAGGCGGCGTATGAGGCAGAGGTGCTGCTGGCTCCCATAACCTTCCCTGCAGAGAAGTGACCCATTCTCAGAAGAAAGCCCTGGGAAGTCTTTCTCGATGGCCATATTTCAAGCCAGCTTTATGCCTGCGATAAGCCTCACGAGCAAGCTCTGTGCCATGAAAGGAGAAATCAAAGCTTTTCCCAGCTTTGCACAGAGCTTGATGCTTAACATAGAGAAACCTCTGTGCATTTGCAAGTGCTGCAGGAGTAGCAGCAGAAGCAGGTTGCCCTCATGAGAAAAAATAGCCTGTGTTCTGGAAGACCAGGCACGAAACAAGGCAAGGACCCCTGCCTGACTAGGAGAAGGACTCTTCCCCTCACATGCAACACCAACAGATCACTCTTTGCCTGTCTTAAGCACTACCACATTTATGACAGCCTTGAAACCTGTAAGTTGGATTTAATTTTAAGGCAAGGTTAGCCAGGAGCAGCAAAAGCCTGTAGTCAAAAGTTTTAAAGCCTGTTTTCCTGTTTGCTGTAGTTGTATAGAAAGCCCAAACCAAAAAAGCAAGCACAGTTTCTGATTAATCACATCTTATGTTTGAAGAAGAAACACTTTGGTTTTTGAGTTCTTCTGAAAACAGAGTCCTTCCATGCTGGGCAAACAGAGTTACCCAGCAACAAGGTAGGGAAAAATAAAGGGAATGGAAGGTGAGGAGAGAGAGAAGCAGAGGCTGCTTTCTCCCCGATGTCCTTGGCAGGCTCAGTGTGCAGATGCAAGGGTAGGTGTGCTGAAAAGCTGCATCTCCTGGGCCATCAGCTGCTGCCTCCCTGACACTGCTATGCAAGGAGTCAGCTCAGTATGGGAACAATCCCTGGCCTTCTGTAGATGCTCATTGCTTCAAGGAAGGGCACCCGCTCTGAAGGACGCAGCACTGGGCGTTGCTCTGACCTCCCTGAGCATCATTTTCTTGTTGCAGCCAAGTAAGCAAGAGGTTTCACCCTTAGCTACACCCTAGCTCTTTGAAGAGTCAACAAAATCTGGCTCTGAAATGCTGCATGATGGAAGAGCTTGCCTGGAGTTGTGGTGGAACGTCTGAGGGTCAATTACACTCTCTGAATAAAAGCATTAGGGCATCCTGTCCTTAATCTTTTTTATGGCTTTGCCTGCTGGATTTAAAAGCCCTGTATACAAACAAGCCCTTAAATAAATAGACCTGGAAGTATATTCTTCTCACATAGATTCTTACAAAATCGTGTTCAAACCATCTCAATCTTCAGACAAACTAAATGGATTGAGACCATTAGGTTACTCCCCATAAAGAGGCTTTTAGAGATGACCCTTCTCTGAGCTCTCCAGATTTTCCTATCTGTGCTTTTAGATGCGTAGGCAAGTCAGTAAGTGCCAACAGCAGCCTATCTCTCTGCTCAGCTTTCCCTTTTTCATTTGTCCAAGGATCTCATCAGTTCATTTGTGCTTCTCACGAGCACTCATAATTCCTCCGTGTCCTGACAGTGTCTTCATCCACAACTGCACAGCACTTTGGAGGGATTACACTGTGTTTGCTACCTGGCTGATCATCTCCAATCCCTGATCATTAATAACAGCCTGCATGATCAACATCCCACTGAATCATCAGCGAGGCATTTTTAGAGGGATAATCCTCTAAGGGAGGTTTTGGGGCTAAGCTACTCTCACCCAAGCACCGTCTGGGAGCTGGGAGTTTCTTATTCCTGACCAGGACAAAGTGCTGCTTCCACCCTTTGAGTGTTTTTCGCATTAGAGCAGTTGTAGCCGAGCCACAGTTGGCAGGGAGGTCGTGCACACGATTTATGGTATCAGAGTAGTTCATTGTAACTCCGGCTGGCAACTTTGTAAGCCAGGCATAACTCATCTTTCCATCTTGTGGCTGCTGGGAGTGCTGTCTAAAGAGGAGGAGATTGCACCAGGAGAAAACAAATGGAAGTGTACCAGCAAAAACCCATGTGAGGCACTCTGCCAGGTCATGAGGGGCAAGGGAAAAGGAGCACAGGCACACAAGGTGGTGGGAAGTATTGAACTTCACCTGGAATATTGCGTCCAGTTTTGGGCTCCCCAGTTCAAGAGAGACAGGGACCTGCTGGAAAGAGTCAAGCCACAAGGATGACCCTTCATTAGGTTATAGAATAGAATAGAATAGAATAGAATAGAATAGAATCAACTAGGTTGGAAGACATCTCCAAGATCATCCAGTCCAACCTGTCACCCAGCCCTATCCAGTCAACTAGACCATGGCACTAAGTGCCTCATCCAGTCTTTTCTTGAACACCTCCAGGGATTACTGAGGGATTTGAGCATTTTCCCTACGGAGACAGACTGAGAGCCCTGGGGCTGTTTAGTCTGGAGAAGAGAAGACTGAGAGGAGATCTGATAACGTCTATAAATATCTGAGAGGTGGGTGTCAAGTGGACGAGGCCAATCTCTTTTCAGTGGGCAGCAGCAATGAGACAAGGAACAACAGCTACAAACTGGAACATAGAAGGTTTCAGCTCAACACAATGAGAAACTTCTTTACAGTGAGAGTGACAGAGCACTGGAACAGACTGCCCAGAGAGGTTGTGGAGTCTCCTTCTGTGGACGTTTTTAAAACCTGCCTGGATGCATTCCTCTGCAGACTGCTCTGGGAGATCCTGCCTCAGCAGGGATGTTGGACTCAATCTCTGGAGGTCCTTTCCAACCTCTAAGGTTCTGTGATTCTGAGAATTTCCTTTGGGTCTGTTCTCAGGAAGCTTTCCTCTGAATTTCTTTGTGCTGCATTCTGCTGTCCTTTCAGTGACTCCTCAGGCTGTAGTTACAGGCAGCAGTTACATCCTCCAAGCCTTTTCTGAGCAGACCCACTACTTTTAGCCTCTCTTTGTCTGTCCTGTGCTCTATCCACCTCAATGTCTGGTCGTCACTGGACTCACTCCAGTATATCCACAGCCTTCTTGTACTATCATTTTTTTCTTATGTTGGTTCTCTCTCTGACTTGTTCTGCTTCCCTCTGAGCCTTGCAGCCATGTGTCCAGGCCTGGTTTGAGATGAAAGGCTTTCCTGAGAGCTGGCCTGAGACTGCTGCTCCTTAGATATTGGTGTGTTTCCTTGTGTTTGAGCCAATATCAATATTCATCCAAGCTTAAGGAGAGAAACATCATTACAGTGCACCAGTTCCGTTCCTCTCTTAGTGAAGAAAAAGTCATGCTGAAAGCAGCACATCAGGCAGAAACTTCAACTAAGTCTTTCCTGGAATGAGAACGTCCCTGAGCATCCCAGGCAGAGAGCCAAACTGAGGACTTCCAGGTTCAGTAGGGGCAGGATTAGCAAAGTCCCTTCTGGAGGAATGTGTTAGGGGCAGGGCAGCAGCGGCACAGGAACAGAGGCTGCTGTGTCACTAACTTGCCTGGCCCAGGCTCATGGTCAGCTGTCCAGCCACTGTGCCCGACCCAGCAAGGATGCCAGCAAGCAGCCAGAGCAAAATGCTCCAGAAATGGTCTTGGTGCAGAGCACACAGCTTTGTGGCAACTGATCTTTCAGCATGAGCTGAGCAACCTTGGCTCCTGTCCCCAGCCACCCTGTCCCAAGCTCTGGTCCCTGCATGGTCCCTTCTACACTTTCCTTTCTCCCTATCTCTCCAAAAGGATGGGTAACACTTTCCCTTTGTGTTCCCTTGGTTCCTTTGCTCAGTATCAGCTGCCTTCCCAGGGTTCATCACCTGCAGAGCTCTCTTGGGCAGCTGAATAGGTAGTCACCAGTGCTGCCTGATGCAGGGTCTCATCTCCATCTTTCAGCATCTGTGTGCCTCCTCCTCATCCCAGCCTGCCTAATGGCCTGAAAGCAAAGGGAAATTATCTTTCCAGTCCCGCAGAGAAGGCTAAGCATTTGTGCGTGGACCAATATGCAACTCAAAAGTCATCATTAGCCTAATTCATTAAGCCATTAACAATGCTAAAGCATGCAGAGTACATTAAAAACCTCTTCTTAAGTGGGAAATTCACCCTGTGGCTTTTAGGGTCAATGCAAGTTGATATGCACGACATTAGTGACACTGCAAGATTTAAGAGGTCTTGCAGACCGTTGGCCAGTGCTGCCCTCTCCTCTTAAGACCAACACACAGCAGCTTCTGGCCTGCAAAGCTGCCAGAATTGCTGTGAACTTCTACAGCAATCTGTCCTGCCAGGCTTGCCTGGCCAAGACATTTATTTATTCTTCTCTGCAGGTGACAGCATTAAGAAGTAACTTACAGTGCCAGGCCAGCCCAGGGAAATGCAGGAAGCACAGATCCAGATGAAGGTATGCTGGGGCTCATCTCTGATCCCCAAAGGCAGAAGATAGCTGCAGGAACTCAGGGCAGAGGCTGGGATGCCCATAGCATGAGGGACACCACACTGAGAGGGGTGTGGATGTGAGTTGACTGCAGGATGCCCACATTCCTAGGGGAGCACCAGGCTTGGATTGGAGCCCAGCAGGTAGGAAGAAGTTTTCCAAAGGGCTACAGCTTGTGGGTAGCACAAGGGCTCTGCTACTCTCCATCTGTATTTGGCAGCATTTCTTCTGAACCAAAGCCATTTGTCTTCTCCTGAGACAATGCTGCTGTTTCATCAGACTCAGCATGGTAGTTACCATGAGGTCTGAGAGGTTTCCCAGAGAGAGCAGACTGCCACCTTTGAAGAGCTTGAAGAGTTACCATTGGCTTTTGAATTACAGCTGAGTAGAGGCCCTGAGCAGAAGTCCACTTCCATCAGCCAAAAAAATCCAGCCACATCCTGTGGCTTTACCCTTGGTGTACAGAGAGAGGAGGCATGGAAGGAGGCAGCACCGGGTCTTTGTACGGCAGAACTTTAAGGGTCCCTCTGACATCCTTAACTTGGTGCTCTCCAAAGCTCTTTATCCTGATCTTTGAAGTTCCCTAACTCTGATCACCTCAGTAAATATCAACAGGTCTGTGTCAAGGGAACCATCTGAGAAAAAAGAATAAGCTTTTATGAGAATAATGTGTACAACATGCCAAGCTTCCTTTGGTGTCCTCTGTCACAGGCACCTGCAACAGGCTGAGATATCAAGGTACCTTTTTTCTCACCTCTAGTATTTGAAAGAAACACTAAAAGACAAATTTTGTCCTGCCTGAGAACCACAGGTGAGGCTGTTTTCGGCACTTGGGGCTGCAGCATGGGGCTGGCAGGACTAGCACTGCCTCAGGGTTCAGTGTTTGCTGTTGCTATCATCTCCTTGTCCCAGAGCACTTCTTTGGAGCAAGCAGCAGGAGGCAAGAGTAGAGTTAAGCCTGCGCTGCTTAGGTGATGCTGAGATTCTGTAGTGGTGCGCAACACCCCTGGGAGCTGTGACCCCAAACATTTCAGGGGAGCCCACCACCAGCTCAGATGCCCAGTGTTTGCACATGCTGCAGGCCAGCCACCACCAGGCAGCTCCAAACACAGCCCCAGCTCACAAGACAAGTGCAATCTCCTTGGCGAGGCCTCAGCAGCTTCTCCCAGCACGAGATAAAAGCGGTTTATTGCGCAGCACTAACAATGTGATTTGCTAACACCATTACCCAGGGGTGGCACAATCTGTACTGGTTAAAGGGAAATGTTAAAACTGTCACTTCAGCAGGAGACATTCGAATGTGCTAAATGGGTCATGTCGTTAAAACAAATATTCCCAACCAAAATTTATACAGTGCTGTAAAGGGACAGGTACCTGCACACTGCAGCAGCCACAGCATCTCTCTAGCTGGCAGCTGTGGCATCACTCAGGTGCTGGCACACGGATGAGGCTCCTTTTCCACGCACAAATTCCCATGCACAAGAAAAAGTGCACTGGCAAGGGACAGGGCAGTTGTGGGTGCTCACTGCAAACCAGGGGAACAGGTTGGAGGGGATTGACGGCACCAAAGTGCCTGAGGGGTGGTTGTAGCCAGGAGGAGGTTGCTCTCTTCTCTCAGGCAGCCAGCACCAGAACAAGAGGACACAGCCTCAAGCTACGCCAGGGGAACTTTAGGCTTGAGGTGAGGAGAAAGTTCTTCACTGAGAGAGTCATTGGCTACTGGAATGGGCTGCCCAGGGAGGTGGTGGAGTCGCCGTCCCTGAGGCTGTTCAAGGCAGGATTGGACGTGGCACTTGGTGCCATGGTCTAGCCTTGAGCTCTGTGGTAAAGGGTTGGACTTGATGATCTATGAGGTCTCTTCCAACCTTGGTGATACTATGATACTGTGAAAGTGCAGAAGCTGGATTTCATAGGGCTGCTCTTGGCCAGGGCAGGTGGGAGGGTAGGGGCAGGATGGAAGGCAGGGCCCAGAGACATCCCCCAGGGCTGGAAATGTATGATCATAACCCACACAAAGTGCCTGCCCTTGGCACTTTAGGATTAGAGAACAGAAAAGCTTAGCCTTCAGAATGCATGTTACTGTACCTGGTCAGAGGACATCTGGTTGTAGGGAAGGTTTACTGCTGCTGGGGCAACACTTGCCCCAGACTTTGCTTCCAGACAGCTAATCTGTAACCCTTGTGGGCATTTTGTCACACTCTGAGGCTGTCCCGGGTTAGGGTGGATCCCTCCCCCCAGTAGAATAAACCCACCACAACACAGATTTTTTTTTTGGAAAGTCAGGGAAAGATGAAATTGCATTTCTTGCAGTTTAAGTATAACAGTATAAAGAGAATTAAACTACTAGAGAAAAAACCTATAATAACCTTAAGGAAGATGGGGAAGGGTTCAAGCGACAGCAAAGCAGCACAAACAGCAGCAGCCAAAACAGCAGTGGGGGAAAGATAGCAGGCAGGCACAGCTCAAGCAGCAGAAGCCAGCAGGGGGGGGGAAGAACAAGCTGTGCTTCTAGACATAAAGCTCTTGATGCTCCAATGAAATTATATTAACTTGTCCATTGTTGCCATTCTATGGCCTATCCCTGGAATGTTCACCTCTCCGCTATGTCTGCGCTAGAAAATCAGCTCAAATGGCCACAGAAGCTAAGCCAGGTACAGATGATGTGACAAGGTGGCACCAGCCTGCAGGCTTGGCAGGGGTGTGGGTCTTCCAGGCAAAACAGCTGAAAGAACAGAAGAAGAGCAACAGCCTGTCCTCAGAACAGCCCCAAGCAGGACTGTATCCAGTTCTGGACTCCTCAATTCAAGAGAGATGTTGAGATACTGGAATGTGTCCAGAGAAGGGCAACAAAGCTGGTGAGGGGGCTGGAACTCAGCCCTATGAGGAGAGGCTGAGGGAGATGGGAGTATTTAGCCTGGAGAAGAGGAGGCTCAGGGGTGACCTCATTGCTGTCTACAACTACCTGAAAGGAGGTTGTAGCCAGGGCAGGGGTTGGTCTCTTCTCCCAGGCAACCAGCAACAGAACAAGGGGACAGTCTCAACTTGTGCTGGGGGAGGTCTAGGCTGGATGTTAGGAGGAAGTTCTTCCCAGAGAGAGTGATTTGCCATCGGAATTGGCTGCCCAGGAAGGTGGTGGAGTCGCTGCCCCTGGAGGTGTTGAAGAAAAGCCTGGATGGGGCAATTAGTGCCATGGTCTAGTTGACTGGCTAGGGCTGGGTGCTAGCTTGGACTGGATGATCTTGGAGGTCTCTTCCAACCTGGCTGATTCTAGGATTACTGCTCAGGTTAAGAAGGCAGTGCTGCTCAGAGATAGCCTAACGAGCCCGTTCAGTTGCCAGTCACCTGGAGTCTCTGGCACCTCCAGGAATACAGACGCCACCTATCCAATGCTGGGTTGATTAGCATGGCCAGGGCTGAGGGTCCGTGGGGGCAGGGACGCCGTGGGTTCAGTGCTCACCTTGCAAGCACAGGGCAGCAGAGGTGGGTGGTTGTTGCGATGCGCTGCACGTTCCTGCTGCAGCTGAGCCATGCTCTGTGAGACAGGAGATGTCTCTGCATCTCAAAAGAGGCCCGAAGGAGTCTCCTTGCAAAAGGGAGGGCTTCTTATCAACTCTGCTGGAAACATTTTGCAGAGAACTGGGCTCCAGAAATGACCTTGTTTTCACCAAACACAGACGTGGGGAGGGACTGGCAGGGTTCTCAACATTTCCTTTTCTCCCCAAACTCTTCCACAGTGCTATCCTCAGCTGACTGCTTCTGTGGCAAATAAAACACTCGAATCAGTGTCAGACACTGGTGCTGGCCTAGCCCGTGGTGCATCTTGCTGGGAGAGCAGAGACTCAGCCTGGAGCTTGTGTGAGTCACTGCTAATCTTCTCATCCTGGATATGGAGAGCCTGTGGCAGGAGGAGCTCTGAGACAACCCCATGCAGAGCTACAGGCTGGGGTCGGAGTGGCTGGAGAGCAGCCAGACAGAGAGGGATCTGGGGGTGCTGATTGATACCCGCCTGAACATGAGCCAGCAGTGTGCCCAGGTGGCCAAGAGAGCCAGTGGC
>WAAF01006905.1:932-29766 GCA_013400475.1 Tricholaema leucomelas | reverse complement strand
TGTGCTCGAGGCCTCTCACCAGCCTCGTTGCCCTTCTCTGGACACGCTCAAGCATCTCAATGTCCCTCTTAAACTGGGGGGCCCAGAACTGGACACAGTACTCAAGGTGTGGTCTAAGCAGTGCAGAGTACAGGGGCAGAATGACCTCCCTGCTCCTGCTGGCCACACCATTCCTGATGCAGGCCAGGATGCCGTTGGCCCTCTTGGCCACCTGGGCACACTGCTGGCTCATGTTCAGGAGGGTGTCGATCAGCACCCCCAGATCCCTTTCTGTTTGGCTGCTCTCCAGCCACTCCGACCCCAGCTTGGGGGTCTCCTTGTCAGAGATTGTATCAAAGCATTGGCTTTCCTTTTGCATGTGTTACCAGTAAAGGGTTTTCAATTGCAAGGAAAAAAATAAAAAGAGCTGGAATAATTTTTTCAGGTGTCAGGCCAAGTTGCCTGAGAATAATGTCTATTTATGTTTGCATGGGAGCAACTGGAGAGGATGATACGAGATTCTACAATTCATAATAATCACCTTTACCCTGGATTCTTCCTTTGTAAATTCAAGTAGTATTCAAGTACCTGACTTATTCTTAGTTTGAAATATGTTTTAAATAATGAAAGACTGCAGTTGTCCTCATTCTGTTGTGATACAGATTTGTGAGTTCTCTATGTGGAAACATCTACTTTAAAAAGTATCAAAAGCATGCTCTGTCAAGTATGACAATGCACCTGTTTTTGCAATCAACATTTGCTCAACATAAAGAGATCTGTGAGATTTACTGTATGGCAGCCATGAATGTGATAACCCCTTGCAAACACCACATCTTGAGATTAATAAACACTCTCCTGCTTTCAGCATCTGGAGTGTGAGCTCCATTTTGCATAGCATGACCTTGGTTGAATCACTGAAGCAGAAGTGTGTGTTACTGAAGTTATAACTTGTCATTAATATCAGCTACAGGGAGATAGCATGCCTTGCTGTTTTCTGCTTTCATACTTTATCAGTATTACTTTACAGCTTTATTCATCCAGGAGATATACAAAAGCACATCTGTACCTCTGTTGTTCTCAAAGCTGTTTCTTTGACTATCTTAAAAGAAGACCTAAAAGATGCCCTCATACAATCCTTTTTGTTCTAGGGCCAAAGTAAAAAGCTGATGATGTTAGCAGACAGATTCATATTGAATTCATTGAGTGCCTAGCCTTTTTTAACCTTTAGCCAGCAGGAGATAGTCACCATGGGTAACCAATTGCAATGCACAGCCAGCAGAAGTTACTTTTCACACAGAATCACACAGAATTTCTTAGATTGGAAAAGACCTTCAAGATCAGTGAGTCCAACCATTAGTTTCACACTGACAAGTCCTTGCCTAAACCAAATCTCTCAGCACAACATCTAATCACTAGGAATCACTATGGGTGGAAAGGACCACCAGGAACATCCAGTCCAGCCTTCATCCCAGCATCCTCAGTCACTAAGCCATAGCCTCAAGAGCCACATCCACTCTCCTTTTAAACACCTCCAGGAATGGTGACTCCACCACCTCCCTGGGCAGCCTGTTCCAGTGCCTGACCACCTGCTCAGTAAAGAATTTCCTCCCAACATCCAACCTAAACCTCCCCTGATGCAACTTGACACAACATGCATTATTGTGCGTGTTGATTTTCTGAGTTCATATGCTTCCATGATGGGTCTTCTGGATGTTTCCTTCTGAAACCATCCTTCCTTTCCTTCATTCGTTCTGTACTGAGAGAACAGACCCCCTTCACCAATTTTATAGCCAGCACTATTTTTATTGTTGCTTAGAAAGGGCTCCTAAGGGCATGACTGTTTTTTTTTTTTAAGGACATACTGTGTGTTTTCACTATTATGAATGATGATTTTGCTACACAAGTAGAAAAATTGTAATTGTCATAGATTTTTGTGGATTGCCCAAGTATTTTGATTTATTGTTGTAGTACCTTTCAAGCTGTCCTGAAGAAGGACAGAAGTTATATTCATTCTGTGTGTGCACTCTTTCTTAGAAGCTATTCATAAAATCTTTAGACAGTGTGCACATGCAGCCCCGACAGCCAGCTGTGTGCTGGGCTGCATCAAGAGAAGTGTGGCCAGCTGGGCAAGGGAGGGGATTCTCCCCCTTTACTCTGCTGTCATTAGACCCCACCTGGAGTACTGTGTGCAGTTCTGGAGCCCCCAACACAAGAAGGACATAGAACTGCTGGAGCGAGTCCAGAGGACAGCCACGAAGATGATCAAAGGGCTGCAGCAGCTCTGCTATGAGGACAGGCTGAGAGAGTTGGGGCTCTTCAGCCTGGAGAAGAGAAGGCTTTGAGGAGACCTTAGAGTGGCTTTCCAGTATCTGAAGGGAGCCTACAGGAAGGCTGGGGAGGGACTATTGACAAGGTCTAGTAATGTCAGGATGAGGGGGAATGGGTTTAAACTGGAAGAGGGGAGATTTAGACTGGATGTTAGGAGGATGTTTCCAGTGAGGGTGGTAAGACACTGGAACAGGTTGCCCAGGGAGGTTGTGGATGCTTCCTCCCTGGAGGCGTTTAGGGCCAGGCTGGATGAGGCCTTGAGCAGCCTGCTCTAGTGGGAGGTGTCCCTGCCTATGGCAGGGGGTTGGAGCTGGATGATCCTTGAGGTCCCTTCCAACCTAAACCATTCTATGATTCTATGATTCTGTGGTCCTTCCAAAACTGGCTGACCCACAGGCAGCAATATTAAGGAAATAGTAGCTGTGATCAGCCACAGTTTTGGATTTCTGTTTTGTTTTGTTTTTTTTCAGGGGCAATAAACAGTATTAAATATCCTATGAGCCAAAAGGTAGGGCATCTTTAGAATTTGCATCTTGATGATATAAAAATAATATTCTGAAGAGGCAAAGTCACCCCTGGTTAAGAACAGGATGGAGTTACACACACCCACACACTGCAGAAAAAAAGATGCAATGTGTTCTCAGTGAAAGAATGCTAGCAAAAGAACTGCATGAAGAAGATAGATGCTCTGAGATACAGGGCCTGAATATTTCTCAGCAAAGTTTTTCTTCACATAGTTTGTACCCAGTGAGTGCTGTCTGATTCATAACATGACTTAGAGATTTCCATCTGTTGAACTGAAGTATTCCACATGGTAAGTTTAATAAAACAGCTGAGTAGCACACTTCAGAATCAAGTCACATAATAAAGCCACATCACTGTGGGTTTTGAGGCCATCTGTATTGCGAATATAGCAACAAGTCATTCACATCATTTACCATACAGTAACAGTCAGGGAGCTATTTCAGAAGCAGTGGTCCTTACATTGCAGGCAACTAGCAAGAACCTACAAAATACAATTTATTTACTTCAGTGCCTTACAAAGATTAACTTTATCCTTGGGAGGCTAATAACCCCAGGCCCCCTCAATAGTGCACAGAAAGAAATAAGCTGTTTCAGTTCATTCTAAGCAGAATGCTAACTTGAAGTATGTAGCCCACTTGGAAAGTGTACAGAAGAGATCAAGAAGAGATTCCGAAACGATGATCTGCTTGTAAAGACTGTAGAAATTAGACTAATCATAAGGAGGAGATGACAGGGGGATATGAAGCTCTTAAAATATGCTAACAGACTGCTACAAAGTCTGTCCTCCATGCAGACAGTGAAAAGACAAAGCAATTATGCAGCAAAGAAATAAAGAATAGGGGAAGTCTTCTAGCGGTACAGGGAGGCATATGAAATAATTCATTTGAGTAGATCATGAAGTCTGTCACTGATGGGCTATAACAGCAGGTGAGCCAGACATCTGTCAAAAAGCCACAAGTATAACTGATTCTATCTACAGAGAAGTGGAGATTAGATGACCTCTGGAGGTTTCTGAAAGTACTATGATTTGATAGCTTTCTCAAGAAGGGACCTATTTTGTGGTTTGGGAGATTTGTCTCTTTAAATAAACTTTAAATTTTCTAACCATTCCTTGGTTAGTGTGCAAGAATATCCATGGAAAGGTTGTCAGGATGATGTGCTGTGTCCATCAGCCCATGGAATCTCTGCTTGAATTCTTGCCTGTAACACTTCATACATAATGCACT
The DNA here is from genome assembly GCA_013400475.1 of Tricholaema leucomelas. Lineage (NCBI taxonomy): Eukaryota > Metazoa > Chordata > Aves > Piciformes > Lybiidae > Tricholaema lacrymosa > Tricholaema leucomelas. The sequence goes on along the minus strand of WAAF01006905.1, from coordinate 25,708 downwards.
TGACACTGTATCATCTTCCTACAATATATGTGTGTGTGAAAGCATTTGAAGTTATTACCTTTGGTTTTGTTTTAGTTCTCTTCTCCTGAGAGGTTTGATTCCACAGTCATTCTATTTTTACTATGACAATTCAGTTTACTAATAAGGTGTTCTGAACCATGAGGCAAGTTTTATACTCAGTTTTCATTCTAATACTTAAAGATTCTTCAATCATCTCTTCATTCAGTACTCCTACTGAAATAAAGTACAGGCTTCAATGATTTCTTTTCAGTGCCGTTAGTTTATTGTTGTCTTTGATACACATAGTAGTAGATAGCATATTGGATTTAGTCCTCTCTAGTTTTACAATCTAATTGTTAATAATGCTATTAATTATTTTAGAATAGAATAGAATAAAATCGACCAGGTTGGAAGAGACCTTCAAGATCATCCAGTCCAACCTATCACCCAGCCCTAGCCAGTCAACTAGACCATGGCACTAAGTGCCTCAGCCAGTCTTTTCCTGAACACCCTCAGGGACGGTGACTCCACCACCTCCCTGGGCAGCCCATTCCAATGCCAATCACTCTCTCTGTGAAGAACTTCCTCCTAACATCCAGCCTATACTTCCCTCGGCACAACTTGAGGCTGTGTCCCCTTGTTCTGTTGCTGGTTGCCTGGGAGAAGAGACCAACCCCCACCTGGCTACAACCTCCCTTCAGGTAGTTGTAGACAGCAATGAGGTCTGCCCTGAGCCTCCTCTTCTCCAGGCTAAACAGCCCCAGCTCCCTCAGCCTCTCCTCATAGAGTTTGTGTTCCAGGCCCCTCACCAGCTTCGTCTCCCTTCTCTGGACCCGTTCCAGCACCTCAACATCTCATTTTTTTTTTATTTTAATCTTTTTTCTCATGTTAATGAAATTAAATATAATTATAATTCTTAAAATCTCTTATTTCAGTTTTGTAATTAAATCCTGTTTGGCTCCATGTGTTAGCTTATAAAGAGTTTACTGTTCTTTATTTTACAGAACACGTTCGCATGTGGCACTCTTGAGGAGTAAACTATAATAAATATTTCAGAAGTGAGAGACTGAGATTGGAAATTAAGGAACTGTTATATGTGACTACATTCACATTTTAAATTGATGGAAGTGACTTTACTGTCTTTAACCAGCAATAGCATGAAATGAAAGCTTGGTGTGTTTCGCAGCTTAGCATTCTGAAGTATTTAGAACTGAATTTATTTCCTTAATATTAAATTAAGCCTAATTTTTGCAGGTAATTGCAACGCATATATGTAAGAATGAATTTTCATAGAATCATAGAATCAACCAGATTGGAAGAGACCTCCAAGATCATCCAGTCCAACCTAGCACCTAGCCCTAGCCAATCAACCAGACCATAGCACTAAGTGCCCTATCCAGTCTTTTCTTACCTCCAGGGATGGCGACTCCACCACCTCCCTGGGCAGCCCATTCCAATGCCAATCACTCTCTCTGTCAAGAACTTCCTCCTAATACCCAGCCTATACTCTCTTGGTTTCACAACTTGAGACTATGTCCCCTTCTTCTGTTGCTGGTTACCTGGGAGAAGAGACCAGCTCCCACCTGGCTACAGCCTCCCTTCAGGTAGTTGTAGACAGCAATGAGGTCACTCCTGAGCCTCCTCTTCTCCAGGTTAAACAACCCCAGCTCCCTCAGCCTCTCCTCACAGGGCTGTGTTCCAGGCCTCTCACCAGCTTTGTCACCCTTCTCTGGACACGTTCCAGTGTTTCAACATCTCTCTTGAATTGAGGAGCCCGGAACTGGACACAGGACTCAAGGTGTGGCCTGACCAGTGTTGAGGATTTGAGATTTAATTAGACTTTCAATCATGACAAGACTAAGAGTATTACTGATTAACAACTCTTTTTTTTTTTAAGATTTCTGTCCAACATTACTCTTTTTTTCTAGGTTTTTTTTTCTTTTTTAATGCTATCTATTAAACTGAGATATTTAAATTTAAGTATTTTTAGCTAAATTTATCTTTTTTTTTTTAAAAAGAAACAAAATTCTCTCACTAAAATAAGCATTTCCAAGTGTGTTGAACAAGTAGGACAATATTAGAATGGTCACATGCTTGCCCTCTGTGAGGCTGACCCTACAATCCATGCTGAGATTAATAATCTTGCATTTAAAGGAGAGTTTATGAATCCACTCAAAGTGCACAAATCTCAGTGCAACTGTAGGCATTTTAAATTGCTAGCTTCCTACAACAACAGTTTAAGATCATCCTAATAGTCTACAACTACCTGAAGGGAGGCTGTAGCCAGTTAGGGGTTGGTCTCTTTTCCCAAGCAACCAGGGACACAGTCTCAAGTTGTGCCGGGAGAGGTCTAGGCCCGGTATTAGGAGGAAGTTCTTCCCAGAGAGAGTGATTGGCATTGGAATGGGCTGCCCAGGGAGGTGGTGGAGTTGCTGTTCCTGGAGATGTTCAAGCAAAGCCTGGCTGAGGCACTTAGTGCCATGGTCAGAGTTGATTGGCTAGGGCTGGGTGCTAGGTTGGACTGGATGATCTTGGAGATCTCCTCCAACCTGGTTGATTCTATGATAATCTTGTTTCATTACTCCTTAAATACTTAGCAAAACTATAGAGAAGTTTTAAGCATCATATTTTCCTCTTTCTATTGTATTTATTTTCTTTCTGTAAAAGATGAAGAGCCATTAGTGGTTTAGTTTTTTTTTTAATAGGTGCAATAGGTGCAATTTAAAGAGCCTGCACATCCCCCAGCTCAGATGAGATATTATTTCATTATTGCAAGTCTCCAACACTTATGCACCATGGAAACAGCTGAATTAAATAAACAAACAAACAAACAAAACAAGTAAACAAACAAAAAAAAACAAGCAAACAATAAAGCAAACAAACCCAAAGAACAAACCTTGGCTTGGATAACTATGTGGTAATAACACTAGAAAGTTTGCTGTATTGTATTAATAGCAGTGGAAGGCTCAGAAAATGAGAATGCTAAGCTATTGTCAGGCAAAATGTTAGCAAATTGCATATTGTCCAGCAGCAAAGAAGACATAAATCAGCAATAATTGTGTGGACAAGAGAATACAAAATTCCATAGCATTCTGTGAAGGAACTGCAGTGTTCATTGTCATTCTGCTCAGCATTTCTCACTGTTTTTGTTCTGAGGGCATACTTTGCTGAGAAGTTAGATGATCTGAATTCAGGCCACACTATGTAAATCAGAGGAATGTTGCATAGGGTTATATTGTTTTTGAATTATTATAGTCTGTTGAATTCTTTCCCCCTAAACACATTATTTCTGGGCATTGCCTACAGTAGCAGATCAATGGTAATTCTTTAGGGTTGCATGTTCATGTGATTGAAAGCAGTATTTTTTCTTCTAAGTCCACAATGATGGATATATGGATGCACATCACAATCTTCTATTGCAAAAAGCTGGGGAGGGACTATTTAGGATATCAGGTAGTGACAGGACCAGGGGGAATGGAGCAAAGCAGGAGGTGGTTAAGTTCAGACTAGCCATGAGGAGAAAATTCTTCAGCGTAAGTGTGGTGAGAGCCTGGAATAGGTTGCTCAGGGAGGTGGTTGAGGCCCCTTCCCTAGAGGTGTTTAAGGCCAGGCTGGAAGAGGACGTGTCCAGGCTGATCTAGGGTAGGGTGTCTCTGCCCATGGCATGGGGGTTGGAACTAGATGATGCTTGTGGTCCCTTCCAACGTTGACTGATTCTATGATTCTAAAAGTAAAGAAATGGTTAGATATCTTGTAATCAGAGGAAGAAACCTCAAAATGAATAGTTATGTTAAAAACTGAAAGACAGGAAGATTCATCTAACCAATTTATTGTGACTTTCTTTTTATTTTAATATTCTGCTTGTTTGTTGTTGTTGTTGTTGTTTGGAGTCTCTTTTGCTTGGTTGGTTTGGTTGCTTGGTTTTTGTTTTGGTGACGGCAGTTTGATTCTGGTTTCCCACAAGCTAGCACGGATTTTGATCCAGGACTCGTGATTTCAACTGTTAGAGATTGGCAGTGCTTCATGCACATAGTCTTCTGGGGAGAAATTTTCTTTCAGCCAGCACATGAACCATGAAATTGCTGAAATCAAATGGAGTTTCAGGATTGTACATAGGGCACAGGCAGTTTTTCTTTGTTTACAGCAGTGGATAAAACAACTTGCCTGATGAGCTAAGCTAAGGAGAGCATTTCTGCAGAGATATGTTGTGGGATTGGTTTTGTTGTTGCTGTGGTTTTTTGGTTGGTTTTGGGGGTGAGTGTTTGGGGTTTCTGTTTGGTTTTGGTTTTACCGTTTTGTTTTGTTTTTCTCTTAAACTGAATCAGTGAGACAAAATTTGTGCTGTTAGAAACTGTTGAAGATTACAGCTTTGTTAAAGTATTGCTAGTGTGCAGGCAGTACAGCTTCCATTTTCTCTGCTGTGCTTTACTGAACTATAATTCTAGCCAGGGTTGTCTCAGAATTAAGTCTAGTATTGGTGTATCTGATTCCCTTGACAATTTTGAATCACTGCTGACCACAGAACATCAGACTATGCAGTGTAGCAAAGGCAGAAAATTTCATTTCCATGTATTCCTTCCAAGGAAATAATGAAAGGGGGTGTGTGATGGTTTGGGTGTTACCTCCCCCACACACACTTAAGAAAATCATTCAGACTAGATTCAGCTGAGCTGGAAATTAGAATGAAGCTTTATATTTACAGCTTAGCACAATATACAAGCAGGTATTTACAATCTGTACAGCTATAGACAGAAATAGACAAGTTAAAAAGTAATACAGAAACACAACAGCCCTCCCAGAAACCAGAGTCCCCAGGAAGGGCTCCCAACCACCCTTCTACCTCCTTTCCACTCCTCTACCTTATCCCAGACTTTGCCTTACATTCAAGGTGAGTTTGGAGGATCGGCCAGGGGAGTTAGGAAGCGGAAGGATTAGGCAGGTTAGAGAGGTTCATGCAGCCCCAGGAGACAGAGAGTGACTCACTTATCTATATTTATGTTCTTGTTTTTATACATCTCAGCAAGCCTTTGAGTGCAGTAGACATCACCATTGTTTCCTTTGCACAGCCTATAATCTAATTCTTCTCACCAAAATATCCCAGCTAGGCTTAAACTAGCACAGGGGGCAAAAATAGTGGTTGGAATTTCTTTGGCATAGATTAAGTCCAGAGAAGGGCCACTGGGAGGATCAGAAGGCTGGAGCACTTCTGCTGTGAGCACAGACTGAAAGAGTTGGGGCTGATCAATTTGGAGAAGAAGAGGCTCCCAGGTGACCTTCTTGTGGCCTTCCAGGATCTGAAGAGGGCCTACAAAAAAGCTAGGGAGGGACTTTTCAGGATATCAGGGAGTGACAGGACTAGGGGGAATGGATGAAAGCTGGAGGTGGGTAGGTTCAGGCTGGACATGAGGAGGAAGTTGTTGCACATGAGAGTGGTGAGAGCCTGCAATGGGTTGCCCAGGGAGGTGGTTGAGTCCTCATTGCTGGAAGTGTTTAAGGCCAGTCTGGATGAGGCTGTGGGCAGCCTGATCTAGGGTAGGGTGTCCCTGCCCATGGCAGGGGGTTTGGAACTAATGATCCTTGTGGTCCCTTCCAACCCAGACTGATTCTATGATTCTGTGGTTCTAAGTATCTGATGGAGAAGCTGATTTCTCACCAGCAGAAAGATATGGAGAGTCTTTATGAAAAAGAACTGATGTTAAACAATGTCTCCAGAAGGAATTATTACATCTAGACAATTATGATCATAGTGTCATAGAATCAAGCAGGTTGGAAGAGACCTCTAAGGTCATCCAGTCCAACCTAGCATCCAGCCCTGTCCAATCAACTAGATCATGGCACTAATCTTCCTAATCCTCATAAAAATGAATAAAAATCCACCATAGATGCTGTAATACTAATGATAACTGTATTAAAAGTGTATTGAAATTGCAATGAGTAGAATTATTTTTGCCTTAAAATTATGTTTCTCGTGTGGAAATTCAATCAAATTTAATTGTCACAGGCTACAAGATGTATTTTTAACAGCTTCCTTAAATCACAGTGCTGCTTCAATATACAGTGTCTATCAAGGTCATGCTTTGATCCATCGTGTCATATAGTGTGAGTCACTTTGGGAAGGTCTCTAATAATTTAGAGGAGGCATTATAAGTAGTTTACTTAGAACACATGATAAGAGGATTATTCTTTGGGGGAATTTGCAGAAGAAAATTGACAATTTTTTATTTTAATCATTTTTACATATGAACTCATTGGAATTTGTGTGGCAATAAAGAAATGTTTTGGTGGGTGTAGGAGGATATCCTCTTAAAACATAAAAGAAGTCATAGAATCATAGAATCAGTCAGGATTGAAAAGGACCACAAAGATCATTTAGTTCCAACACTCCTTCCTTGGGCAAGAACACCCTACCCTAGATCAGGCTCGTCAGAGTCCCATCCAGCCTGGCCTTAAACACCTCCCTGGGCAACCCATTCCAGGCTCTCACCACTCTCATGTGCAACAACTTCCTCCTCACATCCTGTCTGAATCTCCCCACCTCCAGCTTTGCTCCATTCCCCCTAAGTCCTGTCACTCCCTGATATCCTGAAAAGTCCCTCCCCAGATTTTTTGTAGGCCCTTTTCAGATACTGGAAGACCACAAGAAGGTCACCTCAGAGCCTCCTCTTCTCCAGACTGAACATCCCCAACTCTTTCAGTCTGTCCTCATAGTCGAGGCGCACCAGACCTCTGATCATCCTTGTGGCCCTTCTCTTGAAACGCTCCAGCATCTCCACATCCTTCCTCTAATAGGAGCTCCAGAACTGGATGCAGTACTCCAGGTGGGGTCTCAGCAGAGCAGAGGGGGAGAATCACCTCCCTCTGCCTGCTGGCCAAGTCAATTCAGTCTGGGCAAATTAATGCTATAGATTCAGGGGACCAAAAATGTAGTCCCATAATCTGTACTACATTCACTTATTCACATTCATTAACTATATAAATAATTATCTAGGATTGTCACATGTACTACATTTCATTTTACACATAGTGATTACACAGAGTTAAAAAAAATGTGTTCCAATTCCATGTGCAGGTCTTTTCAGACAGACTCTTTTTTAGCTGCAAGTGCCTCAAGATAGCCTTGGCTGTACATACAGGGTTAAAAGCAACATTATGAAGAACAAGAACAACTTTTTTTTGTGGTTGGCTTTCCTTTAAGAAAAGGAAAAGGGAAGGGGAAGGGAAGGAAGAGAAAGTAAATTGAAAGGGGAAAGGAAGGAAGGGAAAGGAAATTAAAATGGGAAGGGAAGAAAAGGAAAAGGAAGGGAAAAGGGAAGAAAAGAGAAGGGGAAGGGAAGGAAGGGAAAGAAAAGGGAAGGAAAGGAAAGGAAAAGAAAAGAAAAGAAAAGAAAAGAAAAGAAAAGAAAAGAAAAGAAAAGAAAAGAAAAGAAAAGAAAAGAAAAGAAAAGAAAAGAAAAGAAAAGAAAAGAAAAGAAAAGAAAAGAAAAGAAAAGAAAAGAAAAGAAAAGAAAAGAAAAGAAAAGAAAAGAAAAGAAAAGAAAAGAAAAGAAAAGAAAAGAAAAGAAAAGAAAAGAAAAGAAAAGAAAAGAAAAGAAAAGAAAAGAAAAGAAAAGAAAAGAAAAGAAAAGAAAAGAAAAGAAAAGAAAAGAAAAGAAAAGAAAAGAAAAGAAAAGAAAAGAAAAGAAAAGAAAAGAAAAGAAAAGAAAAGAAAAGAAAAGAAAAGAAAAGAAAAGAAAAGAAAAGAAAAGAAAAGAAAAGAAAAGAAAAGAAAAGAAAAGAAAAGAAAAGAAAAGAAAAGAAAAGAAAAGAAAAGAAAAGAAAAGAAAGGAAAGGAAAGGAAAGGAAAGGGATTGAAAAGGCAGATGTTTGACAACCACACATAGATTTGAAACACTCTCAAAGTGATCTCAGTAGAACAGAGTTTGTGGGCCAAGCATAGGTGAGATGATGTACAGTAACTGCAATCTAATTTTACGCTTGTGGAGTTTATTGCATATGTCTCATGAGGCCAAATTTAGCTGGAGTACCAACTCATTTGACTTTCTACTTAATATTCCATTTCTTGCAAACAGTCCTTCATTGTCATCTTATAGGCTGCCAAAATGGACTATTTTGCTGCCATTGTCTTAGGTTTGAAGCAAGCGCGATAAGAGGGTAACAGAGGGCAGAACTTCAGTAGAATGTTTTGTTTACAATGCAGCACAGGATCACTTGCTGTAAAGTTGCTGTAACACCTATGACATAAGACTATAGTTCTGATGCCAGACAAGGTTTGCTGGTCCTAGTTTCAGTTTCCTCCCTCATGTTCTTTCCTGTTTGGTGAGAGATCTGGAACACAAGCCCTGTGAGGAGAGGCTAAGGGAGCTGGGGGTGTTTAGCCTGGAGAAGAGGAGGCTCAGGGGTGACCTCATTGCTGTCTACGACTACCTGAAGGGAGGCTGTAACCAGGTGAGAGTTGGTCTCTTCTGCCAGAAAAGCAGCAACAGAACAAGGGGACACAGTCTCAAGTTGTGCTGGGAAAAGTGTAGGCTGGATGTTAGGAGAAAGTTCTTGCCAGAGGGAGTGATTTGCATTGGAATGGGCTGCCCACGGAGGTGGTGGAGTTTGCCATCCCTGGAGATGTTCAAGCAAAGACTGTCTGAGGCACTTAGTGCCATGGTCTAGTTGATTGGACAGGGCTGGGTGCTAGGTTGGACTGGATGATCTTGGAGGTCTCTTCCAACCTGGTTGATTCTATGATTGTAAGATTCTGTTAAGGCAAACAGGAGAAAAGTGGTACATAACAGAAATAACTCAGGTTTTGTACCTCGTTTAAATTGTACAACAGAATCACATTAAAAGAGGTGTGTGGAAGAATAAATGGATCTTTTCTGGGGGAAAAAAATTCCAAACCAAATATTTTCTAGCCAGAGATCAAAAAAGTAAAATGTGTGTTGATAGCTCAAAAGATCTGCAGTGCAGATTCTTTATAGTCCTTTCTGTAGTTTAACCTTCCTAACTGGATTTCATCTACAGTAACCTTTCCTCTCTCTTAGAAATGGCAAATGACTACATCATGAAAAATTTTCTTTTACATTGGAAAAAACCTTACCTTTTAATGGAAAATGTTCAGTAGTACCTGGCACATGTGTTATAAAATATATGCCTCGTTCATGCTAGCTCAGGTAACTGTTTTCTCGTTTCTGTTGCTGTTTGACCTATAGAGAAGTCTGGCACAAATACATAGGCAGGTAGGGTGTGTATGGCATAAGAACAGATGGCATTAAAAGACATAGGTGTATTAGAGAAGCTGTAGTATTTCACAGAAACATAGAATGGGTTTGGTTGGAAAAGACCTCTAAGATCAAACATCTGCCTGATACCACCATAGCCATTATGTCATGTCCCAGATTTCCATGTCTACATGTTTTATAAACATCTCCAAGGGTGGCCATTCTACCACCTCTTCTGGGCAACCTCTTCCAATGCCTGACCACTCAGTAAAGAAATGTTTTCCTAATATCCAGCCTAAAACAAAACAATCCAAAGGTAAAAAACAAACCAAACAACCAAAACCCAAGAAAGACAGGGCAGTAAAACTTCGCCAGGCAAATGATAACAGATTGTGCTAGTTTGAGCCTAGCTGGAGTATTTTGGTGAGAAGAATTAGATTATAGTCTGTGAAAAGGAAACAGTGGTGATGTCTGCTTCACTCATAGGCTTGCTGAGATGAATAAAACCAAGAACATAAACATAGATAATGGAGTTGCTCCCGGGCTCTGGCTACATGCACTTCTCTCTCTTTCTAACCTGCTGTCTGCCTGACTAATCCTTCTGCTTTCTAAACCCCCTGGCTGATCCTCCAAACTCACCTTGAATGTAAGGCAACGTCTGGGGTAAGGTTGAGGGGTGAGGAGAAGGTGGAAGGGTGGTTGAGAGCCCCTCCTGGGGACTCTGGTTTCTGGGAGGGCTGTTGTGTTTCTGTATTACTTTTTAACTTGTATATTCCTGTCCATAGCTGTATAGATTGTAAATACCTGCTTGTATATTGTGCTAAGCTGTAAATATAAAGCTTCATTCTTAATTTCCATCTCGGCTGAGTCTAGTCTGAGTGATCTTCTTAAGTGTGTGTGGGGGCGGGGGGGAGGGCAGGTAACACCCAAACCATCACACAGATTACGTTAGTGAGACAGGGGAAACTAGAGAAAAAATGTTAAATACCATCAAAGCTATTAACTACAACAAATATTTTGTTTCCCTCTTTCATTTGAAAGCCAGATACACTGCTGGATTCTAAGAAGTGGATTTTCTATTTAGCCAGTTGTTTCTCTTCACCATATTCAACCACCTAGTGACAGATTGGTGCCAGGTGGCATTTCTCCAAATATGTGATATTTCCATGTCTCTGTTCAGGGCTTTCTGGAGACAGACAGATAACAATACACCAGCATTTCATTCCACCTTGGATAGATGAGAATGCATAGGATACTGAGACGAATTTAACAGGAGCCTAAATGTGCAGTAGAAAGCAAGAGTTTATTCATTATATTGAGGGAAATTAAATTGATATTAGCTAAGAAACCACATGAAATGTGTTTGAAAAGGAAAAAGGAAACTAGAAGGATAGATCCATACAACAAATCACTGTATTGTAAAAGCATAAGATAAACAATACTGTTCTACTCCTTCTGTATCAGTGTTACTAGTACATTATAGTCAACTTTTAATCAAGTTAGCTGCTTAAAATAAAAAACAAAAAAAGGAAAAGTTGCTAGTAAAAACAATTGTCAGATTGATAGGGCTTTCTTGCTTGTTTTGAAATGGAGAACCCAGAAGTTTATTGCAGTATATATTTAGTCCCTACTGTCTTAGAACATCAAAGTTAGGTGTCCCACACAGAACTGCAGAAAGGACAAGAAATCAAAGCTTCCTATTTCCTTCTCTGGACTGAAAACTCTCATTCAGGAACTTAAGGGCATATCTGGCTAGTATGAAACTTCATTGAAAGGACTTTATGTTAGGAGAGAATGAGCTTTGCATAAAATGAAATAAAATTAGTAAAATAAAAATTAGAATAGAATAGAATAGAATAGAATAGAATAGAATAGAATAGAATAGAATAGAATAGANTAAAAAAATAATTTTTTAATTTTTTTTTTTTTTTTTTTTTTTTTTTTTTACAGTAGGTTTAAAATAGGAGCCACAGGTTGCTGGCATTAAAAATGTTTCTGAAAGGGTAGATGAAAGATCCTAGCTATTTTGCAGACAAGAAATCCCAGAAGAGTGTGTAAGAAAAATGATTCATAAAAATTAGTGGAGTTTACTGCAAGCAGTTTTACATCTGAATAAGATGTACACCTGAGGGAGCTGGGGTTGTTTAGCCTGGAGAAGAGGAGGCTGAGAGGTGACCTCATTGCTGTCTACAACTACCTGAAGGGAGGCTGTAACCAGGTGAGGGTTGGTCTCTTCTCCCTGGCAAACAGCAACAGAACAAGGGGACACAGTCTCAAGTTGTGCTGGGAAAGGTCTAGGCTGGATGTTAGGAAGAAGAGCATCACAGAGGGAGTGATTTGCCATTGGAATTGGCTACCCAGGGAGGTGGTGAAGTCACCGTCCCTGGAGGTGTTTGAGAAAAGCCTGTCTGAGGCACTTAGTGCCATGGTCTAGTTGATTGGACAGGGCTGGGTGCTAGGTTGGACTGGATGATCTTGGAGGTCTCTTCTAACCTGCTTGATTCTATGATTCTGTAAGTTTGGTAATATTTAATATTTCTTTTTTCCAAACTCTGAAAGCTCCTTTCTTCCACTGAAAACTTTACAGCAGTAAAAGAACAAAGAATAAAAGGGCAATCCGTAGCATACTTAACCTGTAGTTGATATCTTGGACTTTTGTGTATATTTGACTAGACTCTGTCCAATCATTAGCTTGCTGAAGTGTATGAAGAACACCTTACTCTTGCTCCTTGAAGAATAGAATAGAATAGAATAGAATAGAATAGAATAGAATCAACTAGGAAGAGACCTCCAAGGTCATCCAGTCCAACATATCACCCAGCCCTATCCAGTCAACTAGAATATGACACTAATTGCCTCATCCAGTCTTTTCCTGAACACCTCCAGGTTCAGTGACTCCACCACCTCCCTGGGCAGCCCATTCCAATGCCAAATCACTGTCTCTGTGAAGAACTTCCTCCTGTACAGTTTTAGAGTTCACTGTCCATGGAAAAAAAAGAGAAATTAGCTTTTATTAGTACTGCTCAATTACAAAAACCCTCTCATCTGTTATGTGTTAGAAAAGTTCGTGGGATTGTCAAACCCTGCTGTTTAAAAGCTGTAGAAGTTAGACCATTAATGGATTCTGAGAAATATGTTTCCTTCTTTATTTTCCTGTCTCCAAGGTTTTGTAGCAATATTGATCTTGAAATCAATGCATCATTATGTAGTTCTGAGAGACCACTCATATTCTATTGCTATGTAAGTGCAGCCACTGACAAAAACCCAAAATGTGTATTTTTAAGGAAATAATGCTTGGATTAGGAGCAAAATCAAAAGAAGGAAAAACAATAAAAGGAATTTCACTCGAATCTATGATCAATAGTGTTTGACCTTATCCAGTGTTTAAATGGTTGGTTCTTCTAGTCTTTAAAATGGTGGATTACTATCTTGGTTGTATTGATCAGGGCTGTGTACCTGGTCATGATTACTCTGTAATGGATAAGTTTATTCTTTAAGAAGAATTTACTTGAGCACTGCTACCTTTTAATAAGTCACCACATGTTCACAGAGTTCTCCAAATATTCCATTCTGTTTCAGAACTGAAAAATACTAAAGGAATAATATTATGAGACAATACATAAGACACTGTTAGCAGACTTTAAAACTGAAGTAGAAGGGACTAGTGGGCTGTAAAGTTTGATAAAGTTTAACAGAAAGCTGTCAATACTTTTACTTGGATTTATTTTTCACTTTCAATTATTTCCACTATCACTTTATCAAATTATATGTATGAAAAGGCATGCTTATCCATACATGAATTCAGTGTGTGGTCCAGTCCTGTTTGATACNGGATGAGGGAGATTATTCTTCCCCTGTGCTCAGCACTGGTCAGGCCACACCTTGAGTGCTGTGTCCAGTTCTGGGCTCCTCAATTCAAGAGAGATGTTGAGACACTGGAACTTATCCAGAGAAGGGCAACAAAGCTGGTGAGAGGCCTGGAGCACAGCCCTGTGAGGAGAGGCTGAGGGAGCTGGGGGTGTTTAGCCTGGAGAAGAGGAGGCTCAGGGCAGAGCTCATTGCTGTCTACAACTACCTGAAGGGAGTCTGTAGCCAGGTTGGGGTCGGTCTTTACTGCCAGGCTACCGGCAATAGAACAAGGGGACACAGTCTCAAGCTGTGCCGGGAGAAGTGTAGGCTGGATGTTAGGAGGAAGTTCTTGACAGAGAAAATGATTTGCCATTGGAATGGGCTGCCCAGGGAGGTGGAGTTGCCATCCCTGGAGATGCTCAAGCAAAGCCTGGCTGAGGCACTTAGTGCCACGGTCTAGTTGATTGGCTAGGGCTGGGTGATAGGTTGGACTGGATGATCTGGTAGGTCTCTTCTAACGTGCTTGATTCTATGATTGTATGATTCATATAAGAGTTCAAATATGTCCTGTAAGTAGAATTTTGACCAAAGAATTATATAGATACATAGATAGATATATGTACAAGTCTTTGTACTTTATGTGGTCTCAGTGAAGACATTTATTCCTTTCTTATTCTAATTTTAATGATGATTCTTATTCTAGCTTTAATTTTATAATTAATAACATTTAGGACTCAGGTTAAAAGTGGGTAATTACCATCCACGGACAATAGACATATAGCATCTGGAGATACTTTTCCCAAGAGATCTAAGATGCTCATTTCTTGTAATGTTAATTTTAGTTAGTCTATTAAATTTAAGTGTATTTCTTTAGCTCCTGTCATGGGTTGAGTTGAATCTGCTGCTGATAGTCATACCATGCTGCCATCATGCCAGCTTCAAAATGAAAGTGCTGGCTGGACCAATGTATTACGAAGGGGTGGAAGGGGTCACTGGAATTGACTGATCCAGGGTTGGAAGCACAGCTCCACCACTTGGACTGCTCATGGACCTATACAGATTCTGCTGGAGCAGGGGAGAGATTCAGAGCATTTGCAGTGAGAGGTCTACTGTGTACTTCAAGGCAATCTCTTTTTGAGTGAGAATGTACAGTGACTGATGCATGTTTGTTGGATGTTAATTGCTGCTGAGAATGACACAGATGATAGTCCAGAGTAAGGGCTGGAGAATGTCATGCCTTGTGTTGAATCTGCCGCTGCATGTCATACCATACTGCTGTCATGCCAGCTTCAAAATGAAAGTGCTGGCTGGAGCAAAATATTATGGGGCTTGAATTTCAGATTATGATGGAATCATAGAGTTGTTTGTGTTGGGAGGGACCTCCAAGGTCATCTAGTCCAACCCCCTCTGCAGTAAGCAGGGGCATCCCCAATGAGATCAGGCTTCCCAGAGCCTTGTTGAGCCTCACTTAGAAGATCTCCAGGGATGGGCCCACAACCACCTCCCTAAGTAGTGTTTCACTACCCTCACAGTAAAGAACTTCTTCCTAACATCCAATCTAAATCTGCACTTCTCTAGTTTGAAGCCACTGCTCCTTCTCCTATCACCACAGGTCTTTGTAAATAGTCTATCTCTACCCTTCTTGTAGGCCCCCTTCAGGTACTAGAAGGCTGCTATTAGATCTCCCCAGGACCTACTCTTCTCCAGGCTGAACATCCCCAGCTCTCTCAGCTTGTCCTCATAACAGAGGTGCTCCAACCCCCTGATGATTTTTCTGGCTCTCCTCTGGATCCACTCCATCAGGTCCATGTCTTTCCTATATTGAGGGGTCTAGACCTGGATTCAGTACTCCAGGTGAGGTCTTAGCAGAGCAGAGCAAAGTGGCAGAATCTAGATCTGCTGGCAGCACAACTTTTGATGCAGTCCAGGAAATTATTTGCCCTCTGTAACATGAGAGGCTTCCTGTTCCAGGTGTTGCTTTTGTTTTCCAGTCTGGGAATATTGGTCTTTTTGTGATGGGTTGCTGCAGGACTGGAGGGTTGGGGAGGTCAGCTCACAAGCTTCTGCTGCTGCTTCTGCATTTTTCTGCACTTTGTCTGCAAATAGGCTGAAGTGAGTGTGCACTGTATTATCTTATTTTTCTCAGGAAAGCTCATTATGTCAACCTGGTGGGGTTTTTTTATAGAACCATAGAATCAATCAAGTGGAAGGGACCTTCAAGATCATCCAGTCCAACCTAGCACCCAGCCCTGTCAAATCAACTAGACCATGGCACTAAGTGCCTCAGCCAGGCTTTGCCTGAGCACCTCCAGGGACCATGACTCCACCACCTCCCTGGGCAGCCCATTCCAATGCCAATCACTCTCTGGCAAGAACTTCCTCCTAACATCCAGCCTAGACCTCCCCTGGTTTCACAACTTGAGGCTGTGTCCCCTTGTCCTGTTGCTGGTTGCCTGGGAGAGGAGACCAACCCCCACCTGGCTACAGCCTCCCTTCAGGTAGTTGTAGACAGCAACGAGGTCTGCCCTGAGCCTCCTCTTCTCCAGGCTAAACACCCCCAGCTCCCTCAGCCTCTCCTCACAGGCTGTGTTCCAGGCCTCTCACCAGCTTCATTGCCTTTCTCTGGACATGTGTCAGTATCTCAACATCTCTTTTGAATTGAGGAGCCCACAACTGGACACAGCACTCAAGGTGTGGCCTGACCAGGTTGAGTTGAGGGATTGGGAAAGCATACTGGCAGATAGCCCATTACAGCTTCTGTGGAAGGTAATAATTTAAATGAAAAGTTATTTTAGCTTCTTCTCTTAAGAGTGTGTTTCCTTCACAGTATGTCTTCTTACTGCCATTAACAGGCATTCCTCTACTTACTAAAGCTCCATCTTAGGGAGGATTCAGCTAACATCACAGCCACATATATAAATCTGAAAAAAGAACCCATTCTCTGAATTGTGTATCCATGTATTATAATCCAAATCATTCAGGAAAACGTTTCTGTTATCATTAAACATCCAGTTGGCTCCTGCATGCTGCTGTGCAGCCATTATCTCTTCAATTGAGGAGATATTTAGTGTTGCAGTGCATAAAATAAACACAGAAAGGTTGACATATTTAGGACAAAAGAAGCCTGCATACAGTATTTCAAAGGGAAAAAAATGCATGCTGAATATTTCTGCTTTTGAGACACTATACAATTTGTTCATGTAAATCCTTTGTGGAGTTTCTTTTTCACTTACGAATTCAGAACATACCCTAGAGCACATTCTCATGCAGGACTGAGTAATTGAGGGAATTCTTTCTATTATTTATAGACTTTACATTAGCTCAAAATTCCTCATATTTCATAACCAGTTCCTTTAAAAAGGAAGAGCAGAACCTTGATCTAGATTCTCCAGTTGCATTCAGTTAAATTCATATAACCTTCATACTTCTCAGCCTGTGTAGCAACACTGATTTTAGCTGAAAAAAAACCCAAAACGTGTTGAGAACACTGCTGCATCTTTTAATGGAATTATTTTTCGCTGGAAACATGGCAAGGCAGCAATTACAGCAAAGACTGGGTGTAATGCAGTGTAGATTGCAAAGCATACAGGGGCAAATAAACTAAGAGAGCAGCCCTGAGGAGAAGGACCTGGGGGTCTGGGGTGACGAAAAGCTCAACATGAGCCGGCAATGTGCACATGCAGCCCAGACAGCAACCCTGTGCTGGGCTGCATCGAGAGAAGTGTGGCCAGCAGGGCAAGGGAGGGGATTCTCCCTCTTTGCTCTCGTCAGACCCCATCTGGAGTACTGTGTGCAGTTCTGGAGCCCCCAACACAAGAAGGACATGGAACTGCTGGAGCGGGTCCAAAGGAGAGCCACGAAGATGATCAGAGGGCTGGAGCACCTCTGCTATGAGGACAGGCTGAGAGAGTTGGGGCTCTTCAGCCTGGAGAAGAGAAGGCTTCGAGGAGACCTTAGAGTGGCTTTCCAGTATCTGAAGGGAGCCTACAGGAAGGCTGGGGAGGGACTATTGACAAGGTCTGGTAATGTCAGGACGAGGGGGAATGGGTTTAAGCTGGAAGAGGGGAGATTTAGACTGGATGTTAGGAGGAAGTTCTTTACAGTGAGGGTGGTAAGACACTGGCACAGGTTGCCCAGGGAGGTTGTGGATGCTTCCTCCCTGGAGGCGTTTAAGGCCAGGCTGGATGAGGCCTTGAGCAGCCTGCTCTAGTGGGAGGTGTCCCTGCCTATGGCAGGGGGTTGGAGCTGGATGATCCTTGAGGTCCCTTCCAACCTAAACCATTCTATGATTCCATGAGCCTATGATAAGTAATTGCTCCAGACTGTTTTGTAGATTGTAGATTCATCTCATAAGTGTTCACAATGCAGTTTAGTAGATTTTTTCAGAAAAGAATCTGTTGTCTTGAGTAAAACAATTATTTACGACAACAAAACCAATCTGATTATCTCTGAACTGGCTTATAAAGGAAGGAGATCAAAGATTTCTGTGTGTATTCTTTTTGACTGAAAAGACAGTGTGTTTTAACAGTGATATCTACATAGTAGAACAGTGGAAAACTTATTTTCTTAAAGCAACAAGCATAGCCAATTTTTTTTTGTCCTACAAGAGTCATTTTCTTTACCAGACCTACCTTTTTTTTCAGTTTGGAGGACATATTTCTTCTTGGTGACCTTTCAAACAATCATCTGTAAGCAGACAAGTGTAATGAATCATCTTCTGTTTTCACTTTTCAATTCCACCAGGTATTTGTGACAGGGTACTTCATTACAGTCTTTGCTTCTGGAAGTTGCTTCAGACTTCTTTTTTTGTTTTTTTTTTTTTTTCCTAAAGAAACACACTTTTACCCACCCCCACCCCCCCAAAAAGAAAAATAAATAAATAAAGCCAAGTGTTTGTCAAAAAGTCTTTACAGAATGGCATGATGTAAAGCTGTAATTCCAAGGACTGGATAAAATGTGACACAGGCTAGGATACCATTTACAGTATCACCAAGGTTGGAAGAGATCTCACAGATCAAGTCCAGCCCTTCACCACAGAGCTCAAGGCTAGACCATGGCACCAAGTGCCACGTCCAACCTTGCCTTGAACAGCTCCAGGGACGGCGACTCCACCACCTCCCTGGGCAGCCCATTCCAGTAGCCAATGACTCTCTCACTGAAGAACTTTCTCCTCACCTCGAGCCTAAATTTCCCCTGGCACAGCCTGAGGCTGTGTCCTCTCGTTCTGGCGCTGGCCACCTGAGAGAAGAGAGCAACCTCCCCCTGGCCACAACCACCCCTCAGGTAGTTGTAGACAGCAATAAGGTCACCCCTGAGCCTCCTCTTCTCCAGGCTAAACAATCCCAGCTCCCTCAGCCTCTCCTCGTAGGGCTGTGCTCGAGGCCTCTCACCAGCCTCGTCGCCCTTCTCTGGACACGTTCAAGCATCTCAATGTCCCTTCTAAACTGGGGGGCCCAGAACTGAACACAGTACTCAAGGTGTGGTCTAACCAGTGCAGAGTACAGGGGCAGAATGACCTCCCTGCTCCTGCTGACCACACAATTCCTGATGCAGGCCAGGATGCCATTGTAGAAAATGCATTTGCAGTTATATGGATTTTCAAATCCAGACAAAAACCTCTGGGGAAAAAGAAATTCCTTGCCTTTAGTCCGAGTTTATTTTTTATTAACTGAAAACTATAATGGTTTACTCAGATATATAGCTCCAGACAATCAAAAATACATTTTTTATTAGCAGAAAATTACACAAATTATGACAAAGCCTTTGGTGTAGTTTATCAGGTTTGCTGCAGAAACTTCCTATACAATAAACATGCCCTGGAGGGTGTCAAGGCAATGAAAACTATTGGATAGCCCTCATCTAAGTGAGCCAGCATGTTTGCCCTCTGGAGCAGCATACCTGCATGCTGCCAGCCTGCTGGGAACAATCCCTGCCCCATGATCTCCCCTTTTATTGTGCCTGGGAGAGGTTGTACCCAGAAGAAACCATCCTAGGCGCAATCTCACTCCGGCACTGTTGTTTTTGCCTTTAGTTTACTGACTGTGTCCCTGCCTATGGCGGGGGGTTGGAGCTGGATGATCCTTGAGGTCCCTTCCAACCTAAACCATTCTATGATTCTATGATTCTATGACTGTCAGATGCTGAAATAACAGCATTTCTTCTTATTTAAGATACATAATCAGATTTTTTTTTTCCTTGAACACCATGTATGTGTGATAGTTTGGGTGTTCCCCACCCCCCCACACTTTGGAAATCACCCAGACAAGACTCAGACGACTCTAGAAATTCAATGAGGGTTATTCTTTACAGCTTAGCACAATTTACAAGCAGATATTTACAGTATATACAGTTATATACAGAAATATACAAGGCAAAAAGGTAATACAGAAACACAACTCCCCTCCCAGAAACCTGAGTCCCTAGTAGGGGCTCCCAACCACCCCTCACCTTTCCCCTACCCCTCTCAAACTTGCCCCAATCTCAAGGAGGTTCGGCCAGGGAGTTAGGAAGCAAAGTGGATTAGTCAGAGAAACGAAGGTTGAGGTTAGCGAGAGAGATGCAACTCGGAGCTCCGTAGCAAGGGAAGTGCCTTATCTATATTTTAATTCTTGTTTTTATACATCTCAGCAAGCCTATGAGCGAGGTAGACATCAGCCTTGTTTTCCTTTCACAGCCTGTAAGGAATCATAGAATCAACCAGGTTGGAAGAGACTTCCAAGATCATCCAGTCCAACCTAGCACCCAGCCCTATCCACTCAACTAGACCATGGCACTAAGTGCCTCAGCCAGGCTTTTCTTCAACACCTCCAGGGACGGTGACTCCACCACCTCCCTGGGCAGCCCATTCCAATGCCAATCACTCTCTCTGTGAAGAACTTCCTCCTAACATCCAGCCTATACTTCCCCTGGCACAACTTGAGACTGTGTCCCCTTGTTCTGTCGCTGGTTGCCTGGGAGAAGAGACCAACTCCCTCCTGGCTACAGCCTCCCTTCAGGTAGTTGTAGACAGCAATGAGCTCTGCCCTGAGCCTCCTCTTCTCCAGGCTAAACACCCCCAGCTCCCTCAGCCTCTCCTCATAGGGTTTGTGTTCCAGGCCCCTCACCAGCCTTGTTGCCCTTCTCTGGACATGTTCCAGCACCTCAACATCTCTCTTGAATTGAGCAGCCCAAAACTGGACACAGTACTCAAGGTGTGGCCTGACCAGTGTTGAGTACAGGGGCAGAATAACCTCCCTGGCCACAGTGTTCCTGATACAGGCCAGGATGCCATTAGCTTTTCTTGGCCTCCTGGGCAAGAATCTAGTAATCTAGTTCTTCTCACCAAAACATTCTAGCTAGGCTCAAACTAGCACAGTATGCTAAAAGGTGAAGGCATAGTAGAAGAAATTTCATTTGACAATGTCAACATGAAAATATCTGAAAACCTGAACATACTCCAGTTTTATAATTTGTTTTGAAATGTCTTGCCTAGCAAACATTTATTTTGCTACATTTATTACTGGACTTTGCAATCAAAAATACATTAAGCAGGAAATACGTTGGTGAAAGAATGTAAATTTGCAATTAAAGCAAATGTTTTCATATGATCTACGCCAGTAAACTTGGAATAATGTCAGTGGAGATCTTTTCAGTTTGAGTTCAATGTCCAGCAGAGAGCTATGAGGATGATTAGGGAACAGGAGGGCATGGCTTATGAGGAGAGGCTGAGGGAACCTGGGGCTTTTTAGTCTGGAGAAGACTGAGAGGGGATTTGATAGGTGTTTATAAGTATCTGAGGGCTGGTCAGGAGTTGGGGGGACAGGCTCTGCTCACTTGCTCCCTGGGATAGGACAAGGAGCAATGGGTGTAAATTGCAGCAAAAGAGGTTCCAGCTCAACACAAGGGGGAACTTCTTGACTGTAAGGGTCACAAAGCACTGGAACAGGCTCCCAGAGAGGTTGTAGAGTCTTCTCTGGAGACTTTCAAGGCCTGCCTGGATGTGTTCCTCTGTGATCTGTGTTAGTTAGTATTGTCCTGCTCTGGCAGGGGGGTTGGGCTTGATGATCTCCTTGGGTCTCTTCCAACTCCTAATATCCTGTGATCCTGTGAATGTCTGATTTTTGGCCAAGAATAAAGAGGAACTCAGGTATCTGAGACCATTTTTTCTTTAAAACTTTTTTTTTCCCCCATGGATGCTTTAAGAGGGCCAAACAAAGAAAGGGGCCAGCTGCAGCTTTCTTCAGATAGCAGAGTGCAGGGAAAGTGCTTTTCTCATTCTGTATTCATCATTTAACCCATATTATTTCTTCATACTATTTTCAAAAGGTCTGTATTGTCAGTTACATTGAAAAAAAAATCAAGTATTTCAAACCTTTTGATTATAGATTGCCAGGAATGCAGGCTTCCATGTGTCTGTTTTACATGTCTAATTTGGCACTGGAGAATCTCACAGGTCTTTTTGATTAGTGTTTATAGTGTATGGAAATCTTGCAGTTATTCACCTGTCTTTTGAACATCAAAAGCTCATCTTGGTAAAAGAGGTGTGCTAGTTTGAAGCTAGCTAGAATGTTTTGGTGAGAACTAGATTACAGGCTATGAAAGAGAAACAATGGTGATGTCTGCTTCACTCATAGGCTTGCTGAAATGTATAAGAACAGGAGTATAAACATAGATAAGGCAGTTCAGGCACTGTCTGAGCTCTGGGCTGCATTTTTCTCTCTAACCTCACCTTCCATCTCTCTGATTTATCCACCTACTTCCTCACCTCCCTAGTCGACCCTCCATTCTTCCTTGGGGCACAAGGCAACGTCTGGGGTAAGGTTGAGGGGTGGGAGAAGGTGGAAGGGTGGTTGGGAGCCCCTCCTGGGGACTCAGGTTTCTGGGAGGGCTGTTGTGTTCCTGTATTACCTTTTACCTTGTATACCTCTGTATATAACTGTATATACTGTAAATAGCTGCTTGTATGTTATGCTAAGCTGTAATATAATAAGCTTCATTCAATTTCCAGAGCTGGCTGAGTCTAGTCTGGATGATTTCCAAAAAGGGGGGCAGTGGGGGGTGAGGGGGGGCAGGTAACACCCAAACCACCACAAGAGGACTCTTGTAAACTTGCTTAGAGAACTGTGGAAATGCTCCAAGGAAATCCTAATGATGCAACAAAAAAAAAATCTATCTGTGCAAGAACTATATAAACCTGACCCTCACGACTGCACCACCACTATTTCATATGAAATCATACCTAAACAGACATTGGGACATAGTAAAACATGTGGTTGTTACTGCTGCACAATGATGGATGGACTTACAATGTCAAAACTGATCTTGATTCATGAAGGTTTTTTCTGCTTTCAAAATAAACAGCCTTCAGCTAGCCTTCAAAATTGGAAGAGGGAACAATTTCCCTTTTTTGTTCTAGACAGAGATTTCAAAAGCTCCTTCCCTGGTGCTTGCTATATTCGAAAGCTGTTTGTGCTAGCTGCTTGCGTGATTTACAGCAATAGGAATTCACTTCACTTGAGAAATCATTATCTGGAATTAATACTACAGAGATGGGTATACACAGCATAGCTGAAAACCTGAGGTGAGTGGAGGCCAAGAGGTTGTGATACAAGTTCCATAGGCTTTATTGTAACTATTTCACATTCCTTTATGGTGTGTAAGTGCTGTGATGCACACTGTGAATCTTAAACAATCACATTTCTGTTTCAGCTTTGAGGAGGAAGAAATACTCAGTTCTGTATTAATTGGATATCTTTGGCTCAAGCTTTTAAGTGTGACAAATGGAGATGTGCCAAACTGCCTGAAAGTAATTTGTGCTGTCAGTGAACCACAGTGGCTGCCAGTTTGCAGACAATTTCTAGTCTTCTTGGGTCTGTCACATCTCTTTCACTCTACCTATTTACCATCTGAATAGACAGTCAGCACTCCACAACATAAATAAACGCATTCATCTTTAATATGAGAGTGTTTCTGTGGGAGACTTGTGTTACACTTTGCCACACATCATAAACCAACTTGAACTTCTGCAATGACACAACTTACAGACAGGTCTCCTCAAGCAAGCAACAGTTAAAGTGCTGCAGGAAGCCAACGAACACAATCAATAAGCAGGCAACTTTGAGGTTGCCACGTAATTTTCTCATGTTGGAATGAGGTTTGTGTTAGATTAGCTCATTCTCTCCAGGACACCTGAAAGTATATTTGTGGTAGAACAAACAACCTGCCCCTGCAGATGCAACAGCAGAAGGCTTTGTTGCTTTATGAGCCTGGTCCAAAACTGCCTTATGCTCCTTAGTTTACAGGAAATCCAGGGTAAACCTTTTATTTACAAATAGGGAACACTTGCCAGAACAGAATAAAAAAGCAGCTGATTAATCAGCATGCAGCTTTCATCTTGAAGGGCCTAAATGCCTGGACCTTTTTAATATTTGGAAGATTAGCCTTGGTGAGAGAAATGTGTGGAAATGCCTTTGATAGCTCTGCGATTAAGTCTATCATGCCCTACAAAGGGAACAGCACTGAATTTGAACAAGTCTGCCTGATAGAACAGAGAATGTCCATGGCTGGGGGAAAAAAATACATCGTTACAGTTCTGTACTGCTGCCCTTTGAAGCAAAATGAGAGGAAGCTTGCTCTGGTACTTCAGCTGATAAAATCTGCTTTCTGGAACACAACCAAGTCTCAGCATATATCATCTGTGAGAATGTAGACAGACAAAGGATCATACTCCTAAACAGGCTTGGAATATCTTGCCAATTGCTAAGAAAACACAAATAAGGAGCTGCGTCCTACTAGTTCAACCCTTAAATTATGCAGCTGTTCATTACCAGAATTATATATCTCATGCTGCCCTTTGGAAGGAAGGCATGGTGCACAGAGCTGGAACAATTACTGAATTATAGTACAATAAGAAAGACCTCCTGAAGTGTCACATGCATGTAGAGAAAGATAAGAAAGGCCAGCTTAAGTTCTTGGCATTTTAAAGAAGGCAATCAAGAAACCCTTTGAATTCTTTGCTTTTCTTTCCCTCCAGTTCATCTACATTTTTATGCAAGCCTGACAAAGCATCTCATTCATGTGTCAGCACTCTCCTCTCTGGATGCTTTAGTGTTTATTACAGGCTGAATTTGCAGATGCTACCATTTGAAAACAGCAACAGAGCCAGTTGTGTGGCCTTAATATTTATATAATTACTAATGATTTCATGCTTCCCTCCCCAGTGCTTCTGAAATAAAACCAGCTACATTAGCATGGTCAGGCACAACAGTGCTCAGTACAATCCTGTAAGCCTAAATTGTTTTGCCATAACAGGCTTTGAATTTCACTCTGAAATAAAATATGTTGTGTTAATCAGCTTAGCGTTAATGAATGATTTGAGTGACACATGTGGCACATTTTGGCATGTTTAGCTATCATCTGATTTTTTTATATATATATATAAATATATTAATCACTCATAAAATGTATACTCTGAAGAGCATGCTGGAGTCCCCTTGACTCTTTTATATTTGTTGATCTGAAAATAATATGTTGTATTTTTCATATGCCAACAGTTTATTCAGAAGTGTGGTCTGCAAATTAGCCTGAAAAAAAACCCCACATTATTTGTAAACCTTGTATTTTTAGATATTGTTTCTCTTCATGCACTTGGATTGTATAGAATCATAGAATCATAGAATTAACCAGGTTGGAAGAGACCTCCAAGATCATCCAGTCCAACCTAGCACCCAGCCCTATCCA
>WAAF01006904.1:19900-35751 GCA_013400475.1 Tricholaema leucomelas | reverse complement strand
TTTCTTTTTCTTTTTCTTTTTCTTTTTCTTTTTCTTTTTCTTTTTCTTTTTCTTTTTCTTTTTCCTTTCTTTTTCTCTTTCTCCTCTCTTTCTTTCTCTTTCTTTTTCTCTCTTTTTTCTTTCTATTTATTTTTCTCTTTTTCTTTCTCTCTCTTTTTCTTTTTCTTTTCTCTTTTCCTTTCTTTCTCTTTCTCTTTCTCTTTCCCTTTCTCTTTCTCTTTCTCTTTCTCTTTGTCCCTTTCTTTTTCCCCTTTTCTCTTTATCTTTCTCTTTCTATTTCTCTTTTCCCCTTTTTCTTTCTTTTTCTCTTTTTTCTATTTTCTTTTTTTCTCTTTCCCTTTTTCTTTATCGTTTTCTTTCTTTTTTTCTCTCTCTTTCTTTTTCTCCTTCTCTTTCTCTCTTTTTCTTTTTCCCTTTTTCTTTTTATTTTTTTTTCCCCTTTTCCTTTTCCTTTCTCACAATAATGTCCAAATACAAATTATTTTAGGTCCAGCATTTTGGTTCACATTTTTATCCTTATAATATATCACATACTTGGTTGTAAGGAAAATACATCTCTCAATAAATCTTGACAACAAATCTTCCACAGTTGAAGAAGTTTGCAATCCCCAGAGACTCAGTTCTAGATTCTGTCTTAAAAGGAATGTTTCAATGGATTGTTAATACTTGTGTAATCAAAAAAAAAACCAAACAAGCAATAAAACCCCACATGTGGCAGATATATGAACAACTAATTCTAAAGTGAATGTACATCATGAAATAAAAACTTAAATCAGCTGTACTGTATGCAGTATTTCTTGCATTTCTACATTGAATATTCATTTAAAGTATCATAGAACTGTAGAATCACAGAATCAACCAGGTTGGAAGAGACCTCTAAGATCATCCAGTCCAACCTAGCACCCAGCCCTATCCAGTCAAACAGACCATGGCACTAAGTGCCTCATCCAGGCTTTTCTTCAACACCCCCAGGGACAGTGACTCCACCACCTCCCTGGGCAGCCCATTCCAATGCCAATCACTCTCTCTGGGAAGAACTTCCTCCTAACATCCAGCCTATACTTCCCCCAACACAACTTGAGGCTGTGTCCCCTTGTTCTGTTGCTGGTTGCCTGGGAGAAGAGACCAACCCCCACCTGGCTACAACCTCCCTTCAGGTAGTTGCAGACAGCAATGAGGTCACTCCTATTTCTAATTGCTTCAGCACAACAATATTGAAATGACCTTTTTTTATTGTTATGCGTCATGCAATGTGTGTGAAAGGAGTATTAGCTCTCACTAAAGTTGTTACTGCAAAAGAGTTGTCAACCTTAGGAGTTTCTTTGTGTTCCTTCTGTATGTTCTATTTCAGTTTGTGAAGTTCCACATCTACTTGTAATTCACCTTTTCGATGTTAAGAATAAAGTTCTTTGTGCAGTTTAAAATTTAAGCTCTTGCCTAGAAATAAATGAAGCCTGTTAATCTACAACTTTTCATGAGAGTGATATATGTGTGCACTACACGTGGGTCAGAGCACCTAGTATTCCCTACAAGTAGGTAACAGCACGCTATATTTAGCACTCTGCAGGGAAGGTGAAATTTGGCAGGGGATGTCAGTGCTAAATTTGGAGTCGGACAACTGATCCAAACCAATGCAGCCTGAATTGTTAAGCATTAATCACGCTTCTGCACAGTTACAGGTCAGTGCCACAGGTGTTAACTCATGGGGAAAAAATCAGGTATATTTTCATAGTGGGGGGAAATAAATGATTGAAGCAAGACAGACGAAACTCCTTTGCATAACAAACCTTTTTTCTTGGGTAGGTGGAGATAGAATAGAAAATCTGAGGAACATTAGGACATAAAAGTGTACTGTAGTATTTAAGTGCTTGGCTGGCTAATATACAAAACAATTCCATAAGCTAATGTCTTGATTTGAGCTAAATCACAACAAATATTCCATTCACATATTCATGGATTGCATCAAGTTGAAAGGGACCCTCAAGGGTCATCTTGTCCACCCGCCTGCAGTCAGAAGGGACACTTCCAACTAGGTCAGGCTGCCCAGGGCCACATCAAGCCTAACCTTGAGTGTCTCCAGGGATGGGGTCTCAAGCATATCCCTGGGCAACCTGTTCCAGTATTTTATCATTCTCATTGTAATGAAATTCTTCCTTATGTCTGACCTAAATCTACTGTGCTTCAGTTTTAAACCGTTGCCCTTCCAGTGATTTTACTCCCCATCTAATTCCTTTCTTAGTAACTGCACTGCACTGCTGTATATTTTGGCAGTGTCTGCATCTAGAAGTGATAGTTCTTTATGTTCATAGCTACTACTAAGGATTGGTAAGCAGAAAGGTTCTTACTTATACATGCTTCTATAGAGAGCAAGGTCACTGCTAAATGTTGTGTGCAATGTTGGAGCCTGATAAGTGAGAGGGTTGTGAGCAGGTAACAAAGTCACAGCTGTGGTGAGGAAAAACAGGACAGGTGATCTAAAACTGATCAACAAGCTACATTGTAGTCAATAAAAAGCTGAAGGATCGTGAGGGTTAAGCTCTCTTCTCCACTGGTGGTGTTTGATGAGGACAGTGTGTGTCTGAATCCTGTTCCTGTCTCCCATAGAGTCCAATCTGGGATTTACTCAGTGTCTTCTCCGCAGTGTCAGTGACAACCATCATAGGAGTTCAATATTTGCTTTCCATGTATCTCATTAGTTTCATATTATTCTCTTTTCTTACTGTTGCTACTTTGGTTTAGGGTTTGAGGTTTTCTTTTCTGAAACAGTCCTGGAAATTTTGCTACTTTTGACGGTTCACAAAAGCAGGTGAGGGAGAACCCCACAAATCCAGTTTATAATCACAGGACGTTTTTAATGCTCATAGCTGTATGAAATCAGTGCTCACTTTTCCAAAGCTTTCTATAATCTCAAAAATTAACATGAAACCTCTCACCAGTATTTCAGTAATAAAATGAGTCAGATATATCTAAGAATTACTTTCCATCATTCTGTGTGGTACAGAGAATGGCTTGTTAGTGTGTGTGCAATAACCACCTTGCAGAGACTGTGATCAAACATTTACATGCAGTTGTCTTCTGTATGGTTTTTCTATTACAAGACATCTGGAGAATCATAGAATCAACCAGGTTGGAAAAGACTTCCAAGATCATCTAGGCCAACCTAGCACCCAGTCCTAGACAATCAACCAGACCATGGCACTAACTGCCTCATCCAGGCCTTGAAAGTCTCCAGAGAAGGAGACTCCACAACCTCTCTGGGGAGCCTGTTCCAGTGCTCTTTGACCCTTACAGTAAAGAAGTTCCCCCTTGTGTTGAGGTGGAACCTCTTGTGCTGCAACTTACACCCATTGCCCCTTATCCTGTCCCAGGGAGCAAGTGAGCAGAGCCTGTCCCTCCCAACCTGACCAGCCCTCAGATGTTTATAAACATTTATTAAATCCCCTCTCAGTCTTCTCCAGACTAAAAAGTCCCAGATCCCTAAGCCTCTCCTCATTAGGCAGTGCTCCAGTCCCCTAATCATCCTCACAGCCCCCCACTGGACTCTCTCCAGCAGATCCCTGGAGCTGGGTACGTTCAGACTGGACATGAGGAGGAAGTTCTTCACCATGAGAGTGGTGAAACCCTGGAATGGGTTGCCCAGGGTGGTGGTTGAGGCCCCATCCCAGGAGGTGTTTAAGGCCAAGTTGGATGAGGCTGTGGCCAGCCTGTTCTAGGGTAGGGTGTCGCTGCCCATGTCGGGGGGGTTGGAACTAGGTTTGAACCTAGTTGGGATATTTTGGTGAGAAGAATTAGATTACAGGCTATGAAAAGGAGACAGTGGTGATGGCTACTTCACTCATAGGCTTGCTGAGATGTATAAGAACAGGAACACCTAGATAACAGAGTTGCTCTCTGGGTGTTTTGGGCTGCACTTTCTCTAACCTAACTTGCTGCCTGACTAATCCATCTGTTTCCTAGCCCCTCTGGCCAACCCTCCAAACTACCTTGAGCATAAGCCAAAGTCTGCGGTAAGGTAGAGGGGTGGGGAGAAGGTGGAAGGGTGGTTGAGAGCCCCTCCTGGGA
This sequence comes from Tricholaema leucomelas, assembly GCA_013400475.1. Classification (NCBI taxonomy): domain Eukaryota; kingdom Metazoa; phylum Chordata; class Aves; order Piciformes; family Lybiidae; genus Tricholaema lacrymosa; species Tricholaema leucomelas. The sequence continues at coordinate 31,689 of WAAF01006904.1, read as the reverse complement.
ACTCAGGTTTCTGGGAGGGCTGTTGTGTTTCTGTATTACTTTTAACTTGTATATTTCTGTCTATAGCTGTATATATCGTAGCTATCTGCTTGTCTATTGTGCTAAGCTGTAAATATAAAGCTTCCTTCACTTCCCAGATCAACTGAGTCTAGTCTTGGTGATTTTCTTAAGTGTGGGGGAGCAGGTAACACCCAAACCATCACATGTGCAAGGGCAAGGAGGCAGTTTGCTCCCGTACCTGAGCCCAAACAACCTGTGGCATGCAGCCTGTGTTGGGGGAGCATGGGCAAGCTCTGGCCCTGACCATTTGGGAGGTGACAACTGGCAGCTTCTGGTACAGCTTGCATGTCTTTTCAGCACATTCGGCATAATTTTGGTGCAAAATGTTTCCAGACAGGTTAACTGGATTGGCAGAAGACAGTTTGTGGTATCAGATGGGTGTTGTGGGAGGAATATCTGCCTTTTGCTACTTAGCCTATGCATGGTTCTGCCTCACAAAGCAGCTCATTTTTCAGTACTGTGTCAGTCAAGTCAAGGCAGGACCAAACATAGTGTAAACCCTGTGGTTATTTAACCACTAAAGCCTATACTGAGCAGCACAGTAGTTTGTGAGCTACAGATGTACTCTGAATTTATGGCAGCATACTCTCCTCCAAGTAGCCTTACAGAATCTGAGTCGAATAAATATATATTTTTAACCATCTGTTCCAATTTCCTGTTAAAGCCTCCTGAGACAGTACAAAGTAGGGTTTGTGTGTGTGTGTGTTTTCTAAGCTGTGCCTTAAATACTCTGTGGCTCAAATTTTGTTGCTTGCAGAAAGTTTTACTTTTAAAGCTTGATGAGTCTGTGGGTTTTTTGGAGGTCTATTTAATTGGATAGGCCTTGGGAAATCTTGTTTGTGAAGAAAAAGTTCTGCCAGGAAAGAAGTTATATTCTGAGTAAAGGTACATAGCAGAAATGGGGACATGTTGGGAAGTGTGAAAATGAAAGAAAACGTATGTGTGTGTGTGTGTATGTGTGTGTAAGGCTGTAAAATCTAGTAAATTTATGTCTAGGTTTCTTTGATAGCTTCAGATGAATACATTAGCACAGCAACATGTAACAGTTATACCTCCTTCTTTGAATCATAGAATCATAGAATCATAGAATGGTTTAGGTTGGAAGGGACCTCAAGGATCATCCAGCTCCAACCCCCTGCCATAGGCAGGGACACCTCCCACTAGAGCAGGCTGCTCAAGGCCTCATCCAGCCTGGCTTTAAATGCCTCCAGGGAGGAAGCATCCACAGCCTCCCTGGGCAACCTGTTCCAGTGTCTTACCACCCTCACTGCAAAGAACTTCCTCCTAACATCCAGTCTAAATCTCCCCTCTTCCAGCTTAAACCCATTCCCCCTCGTCCTAACATTACTAGACCGTGTAAATAGTCCCTCCCCAGCCTTCCTGTAGGCTCCCTTCAGATACTGGAAAGCCACTCTAAGGTCTCCTCGAAGCCTTCTCTTCTCCAGGCTGAAGAGCCCCAACTCTCTCAGCCTGTCCTCACAGCAGAGCTGCTGCAGCCCTCTGATCATCTTCGTGGCTCTCCTCTGGACCCGCTCCAGCAGTTCCATGTCCTTCTTGTGTTGGGGGCTCCAGAACTGCACACAGTACTCCAGGTGGGGTCTGAGGAGAGCAGAGTAAAGGGGGAGAATCCCCTCCCTTGCCCTGCTGGCCACACTTCTCTTGATGCAGCCCAGCACACGGTTGGCTGTCTGGGCTGCATGTGCACACTGCCGGCTCATGTTGAGCTTCTCGTCGACCCAGACCCCCAGGTCCTTCTCCTCAGGGCTGCTCTCCAGCCATTCATCACCCAGCCTGTATCTGTGCCTGGGATTGCACCGACCCAGGTGCAGGACCTTACACTTGGCCTTGTTAAACGTCATGAGGTTGGCCTGGGCCCACCTCTCCAGCCTGTCCAAGTCCCTCTGGATGGCATCCCTGCCCTCCAGCAAGTCAGCTGTGCCACACAGCTTGGTGTCATCTGCAAACTTGCTGAGGGTGCACTCAATTCCTCTGTCCATATCACTGACAAAGATGTTACAGAGCACTGGTCCCAGCACTGACCCCTGAGGAACACCACTTGGCACCGATCGCCAGGTGGACATTGTGCCATTGATCACCACTCCCTGCATGGTGATTTGAGGAAGCTGGTGATTTTTTTATGACCTTCCATCTATTATTTATCAGCCTCTTTCTTTAAAAATATTTTTTTTTTTTACTGTAGAAAGGCAGTAAGACACAATGGGCAATGACTTAAGCATTGACTTCTCCACAATCAGTTGCATTCAGATGAATGATTGTGATGGTTTGGATGTTACCCACCCTCCCATACTCAAGAAAAATCACCCAGACTAGACTCAGTCAATCTGGAAATTGAATGAAGCTTTACATTTACAGCTTAGCACAATATACATGCAGATATTTACAGTATCTACAGCTATAGACAGAAATATACAAGTGAAAAAGTAATACAGAAATACAGCATTCCTCCCAGAAATCAGAGTCCCCAGGAAGGGCTCCCAACCACCCTTCCACCTTTCTCCCACCCCTCTCTCTTACCCCAGATCTCGCCTTATGCCCAAGGAAGGTTGGAGGGTTGTCCAGGGGGATTAGGAAGCAGGTGGATTAGCAGGTTAGAAAGAGAGAAGTGCAGCCAAAAACACCAGAGAGCAAACTCCCTTATCTATATCTATATTCTTGTTCTCATGCATCTCAGGAACCTTATGAGTGAAGCAGACATCACCATTGTTTCCTTTTCACAGCCTATGATCTAATTCTTCTCACCAAAATATTCTAGGTAGGCTCAAACTAGCACAATGATCAATGCACTTTTCATTAGGTACTCAATCTCATGGTGGTGCAGTACTACAGATGTTCATGTTTGAGCAGTCTGGACAAGTTTCATTCACCTCAATGTGCTTTTTCTGGTGAGTAGCCCACAGTGACCTCTGGCCAGATCACTGTCCTGTGTTGCTAAAACTCATTTTCATATCATCTATTATACTTGCATATTTTCTTACTAAAGCACTTTGGTACACAACATACTTTTCTTATTATATGCACTTGAGTAGTGTGCTAGTTTGAGGCTAATTGGAATTCTTTAGTGAGAAAAATTATAGGCTGTGAAAAGGAAACAATGGTGATGTCTTCTTCACTCATAGGCTTGCTGAGATGTATTTAAAAAAAACCACAAAACATAGATTAATACAGTGGGTCTCTGTTGCAGCTGCTGTCTGTGCTTTCTCCCTGGGCTGCTGCTTCTGTGTAACTAATCCTTCTGCTTCTTACCCCCCCATGCTGATCCTCACAGCAAACTTTGACCATAAGGCACACTCTGGGATAAGGTAGAGGGGTGGAAGGAAGGTGAAAGAGTGGTTTGGAACCCCTCCTGGGAACTCTGGTTTCTGGGAGGGCTGTTGTGTTTCTGTATTACCTTTAATTTGTATATTTCTGTATAGAGCTGTAAATATTGTAAATATCTGCTTGCATATTGTGCTAAAGTGTATCTATAAAGCTTCATTCCTTAAATTCCAGCTCAGCTGAGTCTAGTCTGGCTGGTAGGTTAAGCCACCATCCCTGGAGATGTTTAAAAGGAGAGTGGATGTTGTGCTTGAGGCTATGGTCTAGTGATGAAGGCAGATATTCCTCCCACAACACCCATCTGATACCACAAACTGTCTTCTGCCAATCCAGTTAACCTGTCTGGAAACATTTTGGATGAAGGTTGGACTGGATGACCCTGGTGGCCCTTTCCAACCATAGTGATTCACAGTGATTAGATGTTGTGCTGAGGGATTTGGTTTGGTCAAGGACTTGTCAGTGTGAAACTAATGATTGGACTCGATGATCTTGAAGGGCTTTTCCAATCTAAGAAATTCTGTGATTCTGTGATTCTATGATTTTATAAGAGTGGAGGGGTGGGTAACACCCAAACCATCACAAGTAGAACTTCTTTTCCTTTCTGATTCTCCAGGACAGTGTTTATGTGACTGCCCATTACTTACAACTTGCATACACTAAACAGCAACAGCAAGATGAACATCATTTTCTGTTTCTTTGCTGCTGTACATTAGTGGGCAAGTGAGTCTGCTTAATTGTGTTTTTATCTGTTAAGAGAAGCTGTGCCAGGTTGTTAGATATGGAAGACTGCTTATTACCAGGTTTGTCCCCACCAGGGGTCTCCAAAGACCCCGTTGCCTGGATACAGTAAATCCAGGGTACTCATCCAGGCCCTAGAAGCGCTTGGAAGTTTGCAGGGGAGCTCTCTAGACCTTTAATTGCTCAGAGAAGTTGGTGTCACTCTGTGTTTTCACTTTTCTCCATGCCCTAGGAAATAAGGAGCTTTTAGTTTTAACTTTTTTTCTTTTCTTTTCTTTTTTTTTTTTAAGTACTTTCCCCCTCTTTTCTCCCTTATTCTTCCACATCTGTGCAGTACTTGTCACTGTTCTGGTGTTTTAGGTATACTATTTTAGGACTGACTCATTTATTTCTTCTGTGTGCTAATGCATGTAATGTATAAAATTAGCAGGCATTCTACTAAAACCCCTTAAAGTAAAAGGTTTCACTTCACCTTTTAACTTCATCTGATGTGTCAAACACGTTTTCAAAAGTGGATGAATCTAAATGAATTGTTTCCCCTTGGCCAAGTCTGCCTTCCTGCTGAAATGTGAATACTCTGTACTGTAACTACTCACAGATTCTTTTGACAGCTTGAGTGTATTTCCAGATGGTGTGTAATCACCATCCCTTTTCAAATCTGCTTTTATAATGGTGATAATTAAGAATTATTTTCTAGGACTGAATAGTCTGCACAGTCAAATTGAAAATGGTCAAGAAAATAGTCGGCAACAAAGGGCTGAGCTAAAATTCATTGCAGTTTGATAGGATTATGATTGCCCCCTGCTTTTAAATGAAATAATGTTGTTCCCATGTGCAAAAATTAGCCCAAAATAGCTCAGCTTTGGATATTTTTTATGATATAGAATTTTTATGACACAGAAAAGAGGCAGAGGTAATATTTTTTCTGCTTTCATAGATTCCTGACCAGATCAAGCTCATTATCTGTGAAATGCTACTTTCAGCGGTAAAACCTCTTTATACACACACTCTATAGGGCTGTACGTGCAACAGTATTCAAAATAACTGATGTTATTAGTTAGATTCTCTGAAAATGAAATATATGAATATAGGCTCAATCCATATGCAAGATGAGTGGCTGGATTTCATTTTTCTCATGCTTTCCAAGTATTTATACCAAGCATCACATTTATTCAGAATCATAGTTATTAGTTATAGAGCTATAATTAGCTATTGTATTTAATTGCACGGCACCGTTTCCATGTACTTACTTAATTATAAGTAGTTAACTTGTATGCATTAAACTGTAATGAGAAAATACCATAATGTGGAATGGATGGCTGTTCCCATTTGAAATCACTGTCATTGTTGATTTCAGGCAGCCAGCCTCATACACAGTAACTTACATTCTGGTTGCTGAGGAAGAAGCTTCAGTATTTTAAGATACCCTTCTTGAGCCCTAGATAGCACTGGGGTGTTGGGATTTGAGCAGAGCTGAAGTGAAAAGAACAGGCAGGGTAACATTAGGTCATTCTGATAAGGAGGCACAGCTGCAGAAAAGCAGACTTGGGTAGAAGCTGGGGAACTTTAACTGCTATCTGTAGCTGAGCCGTGCGAGGGGGCCTTGAAGAGGGGGCAGTCTGGTTAGCCCTGGGAACAAGCAAATGTTGTGGATAGCTGTGCAAAGGGGGATTAAGGGGGGTGGTTGGTCAGGTCTGCCTGTGTGTGTGTGGACAGCCCATGTTCTGCTGTGTGAGCCTATCAGAACTACACATGCCCCTGTACCGAATCCACGATACAAGCACCACGCTTAGCTTCAATAAACGGATTGACCACCTATGCACCATATTGGTATGAGCTCGTGTCCTTCCCGCTCCTGTGCAGCCAAAGAGAGGCCAACTCAAGACTGTCAGAAGGAGGCAGATGGCTTAAACACAGCATCTATTTAATATGGATCATTTAATAATTTCAACAGGGCTGTTCTTTGAATTCATTTAATAGAAGAACTTGTAACAACACAAAGACTTGTGTCCTTTGGTATCGTATTTTCCCAGTGCCCAGTGTAATCTTTACAGTTTTCAAGGTTTTTTCAGACATAGCACAGTTTCTTCTACTTTCCATAAAATTCATAAAATCTCATTTAGTTGATAATTACTTCCTAAGTATTTGGCTTAATAATTATCCACTGAAAATGGATTGCTGGAGCAGGTGCAGAGAAGAGCGGCGAGGCTGGGGAGAGGTCTGGAAAACATGGCCTATGAGGAGCAGCTGAGGAAATCAGGCTTGTTTAGTCTGGAGAAGAGGAGGCTGAGAGGGAACCTTATTGCCCTCTACAGCTACCTAAAAGGAAGTTGTAGTGAGGCTGGAGCTGGTCTCTTCTCCCAAATTACTAATGATAGGACAAGAAGAGATGGCCTCAAGTTGCATCAGGGGAGGTTTAGGTTGGATGTTTGGAGGAAGTTCTTTCCTGAGCAGGTGGTCAGGCACTGGAAGAGGCTGCCCAGGGAGGTGGTGGAGTCACCATCCCTGGAGGTGTTTAAAAGGAGAGTGGATGTGGTGCTTGAGGCTATGGTCTAGTGGTTAAGGATGCTGGGATGAAGGTTGGACTGGATGATCCTGGTAGTCCTTCGCAACCATAGCGATTCACAGTGATTAGATGTTGTGCTGAGGGATTTGGTTTAGTCAAGGACTTGTCAGTGTGAAACTAATGATTGGACTCAATGATCTTGAAGGTCTTTTCCAATCTAAGAAATTCTGTGATTCTGTGACTCTGTAATATACCATGCTTTTTCCATTCTCTTATTAGACAAGTATACAGGCAATATTGATGCATGTAATCTGCCCAAAAGGTATTTGCTTCTGCAGTGTTCAAATTACCTGCTAAACACAGGGGAAAGCCAGTAAAATTTGGTCATGCAAATCCAAACATGATCAAAATGTAACTCAGCTGAAAAAAGTGCATTAAAACTTGGAGAGAAAAGTAATGGGTTTTGCTCTTTTGGTACCAATCATTTATGTCAGGTCATAGTTTTCGTGTCAAAGTAGCATGTTCATAATTTATAGATACACTTTTGAATGCTTAATTAATAAATATATGCATTAGTAGATAGTAGCTGAACATGAGCCAGCAGTGTGCCCAGGTGGTCAGGAGAGCCAATGGCATTCTGGCCTGTATCAGGAAAAGTGTGACTAGTAGGACAATGGAGATTTTCTTCCCCTGTACTCAGCACTGGTCCAGTTCTGGGCTCCTCAATTCAAGAGGGAAGTTGAGATACTGAAACGTTTCCAGAGAAGGATGACGAAGCTGGTGAGAGGCCTGGAGCACAGCCCTGTGAGGAGAGGCTGAGGGAGCTGGGGGTGGTTAGCCTGGAGAAGAGGAGGCTCAGGGCAGACCTCATTGCTGTCTACAACTACCTGAAGGGAGGCTGTAGCCAGATGGGGGTTGGTCTCTTCTGCCAGGCAACCAGCAACAGAACAAGGGGACACAATCCCAAGTTTTGCTGGGGGAAGTATACGCTGGATGTTAGGAGGAAGTTTTTCACAGAGAGAGTGATTGGCATTGGAATGGGCTGCCCAGGGAGGTGGTGGAGTCACCATCCCTGGGGGTGTTCAGGAAAAGCCTGGATGAGGCACTTAGTGCCATGGTCTGGTTGACTGGATAGGGCTGGGTGCTAGGTTGGAGTGGATGATCTTGGAAGTCTCTTCCAATCTGGTTGATTCTATGATTCTATGATAATGGACAATGAAGGACAAAGAAGGGCCTCTTTTAGTGTGAAGAAAGGGCTAAACTCTTTCCCTTGAGTCTCCTTTTAAAGAATTTCTGGGCAAATATTCTTTCTGCTTTAAGGAAAACACTTCCATGCACATTTGCTTAGATGAGCTAGAATACAAGATGCATAAAATCTGTTTTTTTTTCAAGAGAGCACAAAAATAAAATTACCTATCAAAGCTCTGCTGATCTGTTAAGATTCAAATTTTGTAAACATCAGCATTGAAATTGCTTGAGCAATTATAATTTATTCCATTGATGTCTGTGTACACAGAATAACATAATCTGTAAATTACAGTGCTGCCCAGGCTCTTTCTTCTGTTTCTAGCCCAGTATAATTTTACAAGTACCTGTGTTTATAAAGTGTTTCATTTTCCCAGAGGCTAATGAGTTTAGGAGTGGATGTCCTGATCCTAGTTTGCTAGCAAGTTTCATTGACAAAGCACAAAGTACTCTTGAACTCTGAAGCACTTCACATCCACAGTTAGCATAGGAAGATTTGTCTTCTGACATTCGGGTTGGGTTTCTTTTGATGGTGGCTGTTGTTGTTGTTGTTTTGTTTGGTTTGGGTTTTTTTAATCATCCTGACCTTGAGCTTTTCAGATTGGGTGTCTGATGACAGGTACAAACCCTTTGATTTTTTATTTTCCTGAAGGAATAACTTGTTTATTATGCTGTTGTGATGGTTTGGGTGTCCCCCGGCCCCCCCCACTTCAGAAATCACCCAGACTAGACTCAGCCGGCTCTGGAAATTGGAATGAAGCTTATATTTACAGCTGGCACAATGTACAAGCAGATAGTTACAGTATATACAGTTATAGACAGAAATAGACAAGGTAAAAAGGTAATACAGAAACACAACTTCCCTCCCAGAAACCTGAGTCCCCAGGAGGGGCTCTCAACCACCCCCTCACCTTTCCCCTACCTCTCTCAACCTTACCCCAGTCCCAAGGAAGAATGGAGGTTCGGCCAAGAGGATTAAGAAGCAAAGGTGAATCAGCAAAGCATATGGAGGGTGAGGTTAGAAAGCAAAAATGGAGTTCAGCCAGCAGCCTCAGCTCTCCCCAGCAGGCAAAGCAGAAGAGAACAGCTCAGCACGAAGTACCCAAGCGAAGTGACCTAATCTTTATTTTGCCTTTCTTCTTTACACATCTCAGCAAGACTGTGAGCGAAGTAGACCTCATCATTGTTTTCATTTCTCAGCCTATCATCTAGTTCTTCTCACCAAAACATGCTAACTAGGCTCAAACTAGCACAGCTGTTTTTTGTTGTTATTTGTTTCTTTTCTTACATGAGTAATTTTCATTGTCATGCTTCTTACACACTACAGTGCTCCCAATCCACCAGTGACATTTCCTTACTTTAGAAGTAAATATTGACCATCCAAATATTCTTAACAGTGACAAATGGTGTTTGTTTCTCTTTTCCTCAAGCTGTGGGTAGAAGGTTTATCACAGAATCAGGCAGGTTTGGAAGGGACCACAAGGATCATCTAGTTCCAACCCACCCTGCTATGGGCAGGGACACCCTACCCTAGACCAAGTCGGCCAGAGCCTTATCCAGCCTGGCCTTAAACACCTTCAGGAATGAGACTGAACCACCTCCCTGGGCAACCCATCCCAGGCTCTCACGGTGAAGAGCTTCCTCCTCACATCCAGTCTGAATCTCCCCACCTCCAGCTTCGCTCCATTCCCTCTAGTCCTGTCACCCCCTGATGGCCTAAAATGTCCCTCCCCTTTTTCATAGTCCCCTTCAGTCACCTTGGAGCCTCCTCTTCTCCAGACTGAACAGCCCCAACTCTTTCAGTCTGTGCTCCTGGCTGATTTGTGGTAGTTTTACCTGCTTTGCATAGCAACTTTGTTTAATAAGGACTCTTTCAAGGTGAAGAACTTCCTGCTCACGTCCAGTCTGAATCTGCCCACCTCCAGCTTTCCTCCAGCTTTTATGTTGAAAGGTGCATGGTATATGTATTTTATATGGAATGTTTTGCATAATCAGTTAAGGCACAGCAAAAGTTATGTCATTTATGATTACACCTGAGGTGGAAGATACATGCAGAGAATGCCATGGTCTAGTTGACTGGCTAGGGCTGGGTGCTAGGTTGGACTGGATGATCTTGGAGGTCTCTTCTAACCTGGCTGATTCTATGATTCTATGGTTCTATAATGTATAAGAATGTTGTCAATGGTCATCTTAATTTCTGAATGCTAACACTCAGAAGAGCAGTTTTCAAGTATTTCATACTTCTTTAAAGAGAGATGTTCAAGAAAATCCTGGATGAGGCAATTAGTGCCATGGTCTAGCTGATTGTCTAGGGCTGGGTGATAGGTTGGACTGGATGATCTTGGAGGTCTCTCCCAACCTGGCTGATTCTATGATTCTATGATTTCAAAATAAGCTGTTTAGCATAAAACCTTTTTAAAAAAGCAAAGAAATTCCTGCATTAAAATCCTGAGAAACATATCAATTCATACACAATCTTTATCTTTCACTCTCCATATATTCACTATACAAGTAGTTTACCTAAAGTACAAAACCAAATAGAATTTCATGCCTTTAATAAAAAGAATAAAAATGCCTTCTCTATCACCTGAGCTGCCAAACTGTTATAACCACTCCCACAATCCAGTGTATTTTGTGTTAAAATTGAATGCCTAATATTGAGTCCTGAATAAATTAGTCTGCCTAATCTTATCTCTACTTTATCTGTGTGTATGATCTATGACTGGTATGTTAAAAAAAAAAAGTTAAATCACTTTGTCATCTAAATACAAAAAATCTGGGGAGAGAATTTTTAGGCTCTCAGGGAGTGACAGGACTAGGGGGAATGGAGCAAAGCTGGAGGTGGGGAGAGTCAGACTGGATGTGAGAAGGAAGTTGTTCACCATGAGTGGTGAGAGCCTGGAATGGGTTGCCCAGGGAGATGGTTGAGGCCTCATCCCTGGAGGTGTTTAAGGCCAGGCTGGATGAGGCTCTGGCCAGTCTGATCTAGGGTAGGGTGTCCCTGTGCATGGCAGGACTGGTTGGAACCAGATGATCCTTGTGGTCCCTTCCAACCCTGACTGCTTCTACGACTCTGTGATTCTATATTCAGACTCTGATCCTGAAAAGACTTACAAATATGCTTAATTTTAGCAACACGAGGGCCCTGATGGCCCTTTAGTTTTCTAATGAAGTGCTCAAAAGTGAGCAAGCATGCGTAATAATCCTTGTTAGAAACCGGGGGTAAGGAAGTTATAAAGATGGCAGTCGTGTCAAAGCAAATTAAGCATCTTTCCAAACTGCTATACCAGAAGGGGTAAATTTAGCAGAAAATAAATTACAGTCATGATTATTGAATGGCTGCAGACTTAATCAGCTTTTTTTTTTTTTTTTAATGTTGTGTATATATCAGAAAACACTTTCAATGTCATATTACAAAAGAAAATAGGAATATTGGAATAGATTAGCCAGTGAATGAGCTTTTTTAGTGTTTTAAATCAGAGGAACCCATTGCTCATAAATTGCAGATATTTTTCCATCGAATGCTTGTGTGAGATGTGATGGTTTGGGTGTTACCCACCCCAGCCTCCCTCTCATATGAAATCACCCAAACTAGACTCAGCTGAGCTGGAAATTAAGGAAGCTTTATATTTACAGCTTGGAACACAGCCCTATGAGGAGAGGCTGAGGGAGCTGGGGGTGTTTAGCCTGCAGAAGAGGAGGCTCAGGGGTGACCTCATTGCTGTCTACAACTATCTGAAGGGAGGTTGTAGCCAGGTGGGGGTTGGTCTCTTCTCCCAGGCAACCAGCAACAGGACAAGGGGACACAGTTGCAAGTTGTGCTGGGGAAAGTATAGCCTGTATGTTAGGAGGAAGTTCTTCACAGAGAGAGTGATTGGCATTGGAATGGGCTGCCCAGGGAGGT
>WAAF01006904.1:0-18953 GCA_013400475.1 Tricholaema leucomelas | reverse complement strand
CCAGAAACCTGAGTCCCCAGGAGGGGCTCTCAACCACCCCCTCACCTTCCCCCTACCCCTCTCAACCTTACCCCAGTCCCAAGGAAGAATGGAGGTTCGGCCAAGGGGATTAAGAAGCAAGGTGAATCAGCAAAGCAAATGGAGGGTGAAGTTAGAAAGCAAGATGGAGTTTAGCCAGCAGACCGAGCTCTCCAGCAGGCAAAGAGCTGAGAGCACAGCCCAGAGCAAAGTGCCTCCGCCAAGTGCAGAGCAAAAGTGACTTTATCTTTGTTTTGCTTTTCTTCTTTACACATCTCAGCCAGACTGTGAGTGAAGTAGACCTCACCATGGTTTTCATTTCTGAGCCTACGATCTAATTCTTCTCACCAAAACATTCTATCTAGGCTCAACCTAGCACAGTGACCTCAGGGATAACTCAACTGTCTGCTATTACTCTGCAATGTTTGCATTTACACATAAATTTTTTATGCACCAGCTGTAATAGTTTCAGTGGGTCCATAGGCACATGGTATGTAACAGGCAGAATGTGATTTGTAGTGTCAGACAGCACAGCCTGCTCTTTCCTGACATGTGTTTGGAAGCATGCTTTCTTGGTGTAAGGGGTGGAAAAGACAAGTATGTCATGGCCCTGTTCGCTGCTGAAACAAGTGGACATACTGAAATCTTTCCTGACGGCTTTCTTGTGCTGTACTCTTTCTGCTCAAGGAACCCAAATCATGTTGACTCACCTTGTAAGCCTGTTGCAAACAAAAGGGGAGGGAAAAAAACCACTACTGGTTCTGCTTTAACTTGTTAGTAGCCATTGGCAGATGAGGACTATCCTACCAAGGTGCGGAGTCAGCCAGAGTCTTTTGCATGACTCTGCACACAAAGTCACAATTTCTAAGGAATTCTGTGCAGAGATGGTGGAAGCTCTGTCCATCTGATGGGCTGATGATCATCCTGATGAGGTCTACACTACCTATGCAGAGCAGTACTGGTGGTGTGACGTGGCCTGGCTCTACCTCTGGGTTTCTCCCTACTGTAGGACAAATCTTCTCTGTACTATGTGCCAGGAGGAGAGTTCCCTCTGAGGACTGGATGACCCTGGTGGTCCTTTCCAACCATACCAATTCATAGTGAATAGACGTTGTGCTGAGGGATAGTCAAGGACTTGTCAGTGTGACACTAATGATTGGACTCAATGATCTTGAAGGTCTTTTTCAAGCTAAGAAGTTCTGTGATTCTGTGTGATTCCCTGCCAGTGCTCCATGTGTGAGCTCAGCATTATACGAAGCTACAAAGCCAAAAGATGGGGTTATCTCCACTCTAGTCTGGGGTGGCATCTTGCCCTTGCTAGAATGAAACCGTCTGTCTGGAAATACCACTCTCTGGGAGAGCTCTACTTAGGGTTCATGAGTGGTTTTAACTCAGCTAATTAAATGGTCATACCAAAACTGCTTTAATTGAGTTATTTTTAGCATTTAAATGCCATCGATGTTGCAGTTTTGCTACAAACAATCATTACAACTAAAGCACAAAGTAGCTCTTCAGAAAAATTTCAGCATTTCTTATTGATAAAAGATGGAGTAGTGCAGCAATATTTAAAAAAAAAAAAAACAAACAAAACCAACCCCCAGGGCTTTCTTTAAATGCAAATTAATCTATTGCAGTGTGGCAAACAGTAAAACCACTAGGTAAAACAAATGCAGGCTACACATCATTTCATGTTTCAGCTATTGTAGAAGTAAAACAGCAAACATTGTAACTTCTTTATGCATTTACCTATTCTAGTTTTCTACAAGATAACTAACTTGTGTTCATATCTTCTGCTTATCTAATTAGCCATTCTGTGCAGATGCTCTACAAGTCACGACTGTGCATACCATCTGCACAGACCTGTGTTTCCAAGAGCAAACTACTCCCAAGACTAGCTCTGATCAACTGATGGACTGATAATTGTTTTTTGGTAGTTATTTTCTCTAATAAAAGGAAAAGTTATAATGGAGACTATACAGACAAGTTACTTTATTTGCCTGTAATATACTTGTTAGTGTTACAGTTCACCTTCCTGTTTGAACTTCAGAGAAGCCTCAGTAGTGCTGATAAATCAAACTTTATCCATTTGGAGTGAATAAGGTAGGAAGTGGAGAGACAGTGACAGAATTTCTCTTCATCATGGCCTCCTAATCATAGTATCAACCAAGTTGGAACAGACCTCCAAGATCATCCTGCTTAGCAGCACAAGAGGTTCCACCTCAACACAAGGGGGCATTTCTTTACTGTAAAGGTCATAGAGCACTGGAACAGGCTCCCCAGAGAGGCTGTGGAGTCTCCTTCTCTGGAGACTTTCAAGGCCCATCTGGATGTGTTCCTCTGTGACCTGAGCTAATTATAGTCCTGCTCTGGCAGGGATATTGGACTCAATAATCTCTTTGGGTCCCTTCCAATCACTGACATCCTGTGATCCTGTGAGATGTTCTGAAAGGGCCCACTTCTGATAACTATCTGAGAAGTACCAGGAAGAGAAGAGTTCATTTTCCATTGGATCAGGAGCAATCAGAAGCTTAGTGTTTGCTCTGCACCCAGGTGTTGGTGGATCCCAAAGCAGCTTGGAAGCCAGCGTAATTATCCTGTGGAAAATTAGGGAGGGGAACAGAATGAAGAACTCTGAATAGCTATTAATTCTACTGCAATCTATATGTGTTCCACCACTCATCGAGGATATGCATTGTGAGAAGGAGGGAAACAAATCTTCAATTATAAAAATGAGTCACTGACAAGCTGGAAAGGGTTCTGTTTATCACCAGCACTTCTTCCAACGAATTTGTGTAAATAGTTTCCAGCCTGAGAATTGTTCAGCGAAGAAACTCTCAGGTAATTTTCAAATGCTGAAGACAGCAGAATTTTGCCATCATTTCACTGCTGAAGACATTGAGCAAATGTCATCCATCTGTCTCATCTTGTGTCCGTGTCCAACTTCCTCTCATACTCCTTTCTAGTTACAACAGAACCAGATTTGACAGTGTAGTAAACAATTAGGACAAGAGCTCAAAAATATGCATTCAATAACTGTTTTCAAAGTATTCACTTTGATCTAATAGTAATCAACCCTCTCATGTCTTTGCCTATGGACAAATGTTATGAGCATGTTTTGATGGCCATGCTGGTGGTGTTATGTTAACAGTTGGACTCAAGGATCTTAGAGTTCTTTTCCAACCAAGACAATTTTAGTTCTTGCTAGGAATCAGCAGAGTATGACTGAATCTAGTGGCTAGTGAATCCAAAAAACTAGGAAGATGACCCTACAATAATGATTTGTGATGGTTTGAGTGTTACCCGCTAACCCCCACTTATAAAGATCACCCAGACTAGACTCAGACAGCTGGAAATCAAAGAATGAAGTAATGTTTACAGCTTAGCACAATACACAGGCAGATATGCACAAATATATGCAGTTATATACAAATTACAAGTAACACAGAAACACAATACCCCTCTCAGAAACAATCAGAGTCCCCAGGAGGGCTTCTGACCAAAATCCCTTTCCCCCTCCCTCTTTCCCTCCCTTCAGAAATAACCAGATCAACCCACATATATTTCACATGATAAATCTGGAGAGAGCTGAGGTGAGATGTCAAAAAAGGACAAGAAAGACCCTAGAGGAAAAATGGGTTAGGTGGATTAGAGAGTTAGAGCCAGAATCAGCCAGAGACCAGACCGCCAGAAAGAAGGCACAGCCCAAAGTGAGAGCTGAGCAGTGTGTGTGAAGTGCCTGTCTTATCTATATTTTGACTAGCTGTGTTTCTGAGCAGAGGAATGGTGATAGAGGTTACTGGTGTTTTTNACCCAGACTAGACTCAGACAGCTGGAAATCAAAGAATGAAGTAATGTTTACAGCTTAGCACAATACACAGGCAGATATGCACAAATATATGCAGTTATATACAAATTACAAGTAACACAGAAACACAATACCCCTCTCAGAAACAATCAGAGTCCCCAGGAGGGCTTCTGACCAAAATCCCTTTCCCCCTCCCTCTTTCCCTCCCTTCAGAAATAACCAGATCAACCCACATATATTTCACATGATAAATCTGGAGAGAGCTGAGGTGAGATGTCAAAAAAGGACAAGAAAGACCCTAGAGGAAAAATGGGTTAGGTGGATTAGAGAGTTAGAGCCAGAATCAGCCAGAGACCAGACCGCCAGAAAGAAGGCACAGCCCAAAGTGAGAGCTGAGCAGTGTGTGTGAAGTGCCTGTCTTATCTATATTTTGACTAGCTGTGTTTCTGAGCAGAGGAATGGTGATAGAGGTTACTGGTGTTTTTTTTTTTTTATTTCTTCTCACAGCTAAGGATTTAATCTCTCTCAGTAAAAATTAGCCTCAAACCAGCACATAATTCCACCTGTACTGTAAAACAAATTGATTTATGAAGAGGAATAAATCAGCTTAGCGGTAGATACAGTGCAAAGAGTAAACTAGCATTTTTTTTCCCATTCTTTTGTTTGAAATTACTGATGAAGTTAAATATCACTTACTTTCACTGACAGAAAACACTGTTTCAGAAATAAAAATATTCATAGTCTAGCAAATGAGCTGAAAGTTCTTCCCTCATTATACACTCAGCATTGTTTGGATCGCAATGCACATTTGACGCTTAAGCAGTGTTCAATTAAATGTGCTTGCTGATTAATGTTGTGTTTTAAATATATGGCTCTCATTTGTCCACATTTTCTTTTATTTAAAATGAGTTTTAGTTTTGGGAAGACCCTATTTAATGAAAGCTATGAAACATTGTCAACTTAACAGAAGGATGCACTTTATTTTTCTTTTAAATGAGAATCTACTTTGTACAATTTATCAGTAGCAAAAGTGGTAAAACAGCTTGAAATAATGTTCCCCATAGAAACGTCTGAGGTGTTGAGCTCCAAATAGCAGGAACAGCTGGCTAATAAAGCAAGATGAAGTTCAAGCACCTCTATGCCCTATCTCAATGTTTTAATTTCACCTCAGTGAAGTCAATTTATTTTAATTTCAGAGAACATGCTATACAGCAAGCACTTTGCTCATTATGCATGTGACTTTAATACGTAAGAATACTCTAACTGAGCTAAAATTAGGGCAGGACTGAGTCTCATGCTGATCCCTGGATCACAGCACTAAAGTGTGTACTTGCAGCAAGATCAGGGCACGATGCATAGCGGAGTGGTGCTTGAAGCTATGGTCTAGTGATTAAGTATGCTAGGATGAAGGTTGGACTGGATGATCCTGGTGGTCCTTTCCAACCATAGCAATTCATAGTGCATAGCTGTTGTGCTGAGGGATTTGGTTTAGTCAAGGACTTGTCAGTGGGAAACTAAGGATTGGACTCGATGATCTTGAAGGGCTTTTCTAAGAAATTCTGAGAGATTCTGTGGGATTGTACCTTGGGATTAGAGATATGTGTGTCATTTGGGATCCTAAGGACAGCAGTGGGGGTCCTAATGCTAGTAGCTTCAGCCTGTCCTGCTGTGACACAGTCCATGGATATTCTCTGGAGGCTCTCAGAGTTTCTGAGTGCTGGAGCAATTCATCATACAGGAAATAGCAGTAAGGTCAAACCACTCTCATAGAACAAGTTTAGAGTCTTTAGTTGACACTCATAGGAAGCTCTTTCAGTAAATGTGTCTTAAATGCTTAAATCTATGGAGTATCTCTTTCTTAAAATATATAGTGTGTTTCTGGAATTATAGTATATGCCATATGAGAAATGATTTCTTCTCAGTTGAACAGTCAAGATTCATGCTCTTATTTTTTCCTGCATAGTTATGAATACTGGACCATAACCTATATTAAGGATTTTTTTTTTTTTACCCTCATAGCATTTGAAACATCCTGAAGCTGCTATTGATATATTCTCATTTACACCTGGTGCTCTTAAGTGCACTTTTGCTTTTAGCGCGATCAGAAGTCATCACACCCTCTTGCCAGTCTTTTTCCTCCTTTGCTGTTTCTGTTTTTATTTCATCTGTTTACCTCTCTGTGGGTTACTTTTCTATACCTGTAACTTTTTCTCTTTTGAATAAAGTTAAGGAAAGAAAAAGCAGAACAGCTATCCAGAGCAAAAAAGTATAAGTATGGAAGGGAAAAAGTGATCCTTTGATCTCTATAATAGAGGAATGTGCTACAGCAGTGATAAATTTCATCTTCATTTAAGCACTAGATTAGCATTTTCTGTACTTTGTTGCATTATAAATGTTAATGTACAAGACAAGTCTGGTCATCCATAATATAGGAAAATAAATAAATGTTAACAGTTTAAGAAAGGATTTAGTTCCCAGATGTTCAGGGTCTGGTGCACCTATTTAAGGTTCTAACAAGCTTGTTCTAACATCACGAAAGTAGCACTAATGACAGAAAACACTGTATAAGAAATAAAAATATTCATAGTCTAGCAAATGAGCTGAAAGTTGTTCCCTCATTATACACTTAGCATTGTTTGGATGTTCAGGGTCTGGAGCACCCATTTAAGGTTCTAACAAGCTTGTTCTAACAACATGAAAGTAGCACTACTTACAGCGGTATAAGATGTCCAAGCAGAGGCAGGAAGATTCTTGAGCTAGAGCCATGGGTACAAGTTTTATATCAAGAAACTGTGATTGTCTCTCATGTGGAATTCTTGTTACAGTAACCTTGCATTGGAGATGGAGAAGGAAGTAGTGGAATGTTTCATGGTCTATCTGGACTTCAGCAAGGCCTTTGACACTGTCCCCCACAGCAAACTGCTGGCTAAGCTGTCAGCCCACGGCTTGGATGGTAACACTCTGTGCTGGGTGAGGAACTGGCTGGAGGGCCCAGCCCAGAGAGTGGTGGTGAATGGTGCCACATCCAGCTGGTGGCCAGTCACTAGTGGTGTCCCTCAGGGATCAGTGCTGGGCCCCATCCTCTTTAACATCTTCATAGATGATCTGGATGAGGGCATCGAGTCAGTCATCAGCAAGTTTGCAGATGACACTAAGCTGGGGGCGGATGTGGCTGGGCTGGAGGGCAGAAGGGCTCTGCAGCGGGACCTTGACCGCCTGGACAGATGGGCAGAGTCCAATGGGATGGCATTCAATAGCTCCAAGTGCAGGGTGCTGCACTTTGGCCACAACAACCCCATGCAGAGATACAGGCTGGGGTCGGAGTGGCTGGAGAGCAGCCAGACAGAGAGGGATCTGGGGGTGCTGATTGATACCCGCCTGAACATGAGCCAGCAGTGTGCCCAGGTGGCCAAGAGAGCCAATGGCATCCTGGCCTGCATCAGGAATGGTGTGGCCAGCAGGAGCAGGGAGGTCATTCTGCCCCTGTACTCTGCACTGGTTAGACCACACCTTGAGTACTGTGTCCAGTTCTGGGCCCCCCAGTTTAAGAGGGACATTGAGATGCTTGAACGTGTCCAGAGAAGGGCAACGAGGCTGGTGAGAGGCCTCGAGCACAGCCCTACGAGGAGAGGCTGAGGGAGCTGGGATTGTTTAGCCTGGAGAAGAGGAGGCTCAGGGGAGACCTTATTGCTGTCTACAACTACCTGAGGGGTGGTTGTAGCCAGGAGGAGGTTGCTCTCTTCTCTCAGGCGGCCAGCACCAGAACGAGAGGACACAGCCTCAAGCTGCACCAGGGGAAATTTAGGCTTGAGGTGAGGAGAAAGTTCTTCACTGAGAGAGTCATTGGACACTGGAATGGGCTGCCCAGGGAGGTGGTGGAGTCGCCGTCCCTGGAGCTGTTCAAGGCAGGATTGGGCGTGGCACTTGGTGCCATGGTCTAGCCTTGAGCTCTGTGGTAAAAGGTTGGACTTGATGGTCTATGAGGTCTCTTCCAACCTTGGTGATACTGTGAGACTGTGATACTGTGATTCATATTCCTATTGGAAATTCATAGAGATTTTGTTTTTATTGCCTTCCAAATGATTATGCTTTAATTAAACAGAAGATGACACTCTAAAGGATTTGGAGATCAAAGTAATCTGTTTTCTCAACTGAAGGGGCTAACAGTAGGTTTTACTTTACTTCCTTTCTTCAGCTAAATGATTTGTGTCAGGTAGGTCATCTTAATTTTGCACGTTTTGAATGTAGTGGATTAATACCTGAACGACAATTTGAGGAAAAGGCATTTCATTAAATAATTAATTTGAAAAATAAAATTGAATTATCATAATGATTTGGGCAGCATACCAGTTTGTGCCCTTGTGAATTAGCATAGCTTGCTTTCAGACTCTGTTTTAATTTGATGTGAGTATTTAGTAACAGTTAATAGAAGTCAGCAACAGAATCTTGGTAATGCTTAGAAGACTTTGATGTCATGTAAGATCCCTTTAGAGAAGGTTTCAGATTTATATACATCTATATCTACTAGATTTGGACTGAAAGATGAACCTGGGACACTGGGCTGCCCTTTCTAGTTATGGCCATGTGAGCTGCTCTTATTGATCACCTTAAGCAATGTTACTGTATCTCTTAATCATATTTATGTTTTCTTACCTCTGATCTTTCCTCTTCTCTTTGAATCCCATGATTGCCTCCAAGAACTGACCTTTTTCAACAGAAAACTTTGTGTAGATAGAGTATACTTCTAAAATATGGGAGTGCTAGTGGAGGAGAAGTTCAACATGAGCCAGCAGTGTGCACTTGCAGCCCACAGGACCAACCAGATCCTGGGCTGCAACAGGAGAAGTGTGGCCAGCAGGTCGAGGAAGGTGATTCTCCCCCTTTACTCTGCTCTCGTCAGACCCCACCTGGAGTACTGCATCCAGTTCTGGAGCCCCTATTACAAGAAGGATGTGGAGATGCAGGAGTGTGTCCAGAGAAGGGCCACGAGGATGCTCAGAGGGCTGCAGCAGCTCTGCTATGAGGACAGACTGAAAGAGTTGGGGCTGTTCAGTCTGGAGAAGAGGAGGCTCCCAGATGACCTTCTTGTGGCCTTCCAGTATCTGAAGGGGGCCTACAAAAAAGCTGGGGAGAGACTATTTAGGCTCTCAGGGAGTGACAGGACTAGGGGGAATGGAACAAAGCTGGAGGTGGGGAGATTCAGCCTGGACGTGAGGAGGAAGTTGTTCAGCATGAGAGTGGTGAGAGCCTGGAATGGGTGGTTGAGGCCTCATCCCTGGAGGTGTTTAAGGCCAGGCTGGATGAGGCTCTGGCCAGGCTGCTCTAGGGTAGGGCTTCTCTGGGCATGGCAGAGGGGTTGGAACTAGATGCTCCTTGTGGTCCCTTCCAACCCTGACTGATTCTACGATGCTATGATTCTAAAATACAATATTAATTTCAGCAAGTGCACGCCTTTAAATTTTGTATAATTGCAAATTCACTACTGTGACATTTGACAGCTTTTCTGTAATTAATTAAAAGAACCCAATCAATATCAACATTAAGTTGTAAATGACATATTATGTAATATTAAGACAACTTAGAGAAGCCTGATAACAGATCTGGATTTCCTCTCAAGGAGAAGTTGTACAATGGTTTATGAAAGTTCTTCACTGAGAGAGTCATTGGCTACTGGAATGGGCTGCCCAGGGAGGTGGTGGAGTCGCCGTCCCTGGAGCTGTTCAAGGCAGGATTGGACGTGGCACTTGGTGCCATGGTCTAGCCTTGAGCTCTGTGGTAATGGGTTGGACTTGATGATCTGTGAGGTCTCTTCCAACCCTGATGATACTATGTTAACTTACTCTCACAACAAACTGCTCTAGTGCTATCGTACTTGATGCGACCCAAGGATTTTAAATCCCTGGTCATCAACTCCTTGATTATGAGGCAGAAATTAGTAATAGAATCTAAATTTATATTCCTCAAGACAAATAAATAAATCCTTTATGCATTTCAGAGGAAAGTACACTCTGAAAAGCAAAAATCTCTACTCTGAAGAAACACTGTAAGACTGAAATATCAGAGTGTTACTAATAAATCAGTAATGCTGCAGGTTTATTGCTGAGAGCATTTCCAAAGCAGTACATGTTTTGACAGTTTAATTAAAAATTAATTAATGAAATTTAACATTAACATCTCTCAAATGGTTAACTTTTTGTAAAGGTAAAATAAATCATTTAAAATAACCTAAGTCTCAAGAAACTCTTGCGATTTAAATGCCAGCTTACATAAATACAAAGGTTGAAACCTGAGGACCAGATTTCTCTAGTGAAAAAATGAATCTGGCTTGTTGAAATTAAATTGTTATTCCCCAAAAAATCATTGCATTTTTGAGTTTGGAATTAAATATGATATCATTACCAGGTAATCTAAACAGAAACAATACCTTTGACACTACTGATAGTAATATTCCCTTTATCAAATATGTGTGGAATGCATGAATTAATAGATCTTATTGTGGCCTTTCAGTATCTGAAGGGGGCCTACAAAAAGCTGGGGAGGGACTTTTTAGGATATCAGTGAGTTACAGGACTGGGGGGAATGGAGCAAAGCTGGAGGTGGGGAGATTCAGACTGGACATGAGGAGGAAGTTGTTCAGCATGAGAGTGGTGAGAGGCTGGAATGGGTTGCCCAGGAAGGTGGTTGAGGCCTCATGCTTGGAGGTGTTTAAGGCCAGGCTGGCTGAGGCTCTGCCCAGCCTGCTCTAGGGTAGGGTGTCCCTGGGCATGGCAGAGGGGTTGAAACTCCTTGTGGTCCCTTCCAACCCTGACTGATTCTATGATTCTATAACCTATGTATGCGTTACGGAAACAATCTGGTTTATGGAGGGCTTCATGCTCCTTTTGATAAGATGTTGCTTGATCAATTGAACTGGATAAAGATATTTAAACCTTATTAAATCCTTTTTATTGAATTTACTATATTCTTAACCCCTTACAAACTCCAAATTAATTCCTTTAAAGTCATTTCTACTCAGTAACACTTTCAGATAAGATACTATCATTTTGATTTGGCAAATATGTGTTTCTTTGTCTTTGCTTCAGATCTCAAGCACAGTATCTTGCACTTATTTGTCAGATGAAATTTAATATCACCAATGCAACTCACAGGTAAACCATATGTGAAGACTAACATTCAGAAATGTATTTTTCACATCAAAGATAATAAAACTTAAAAATTATTTTTTTAGAGTTGCTGAAGTAGAGGGGAAGAGGAAAAAAAAAGATCAGATGAAAGACAGGACAAGTGTTTCCTGCATGTGATAGGAGAAGAAAAGTAGGTAGAATAAATAGCCTTCAGTAGTTCTTGGTGTCTACTTTACCATCACTCAGTTAAAATTTTTAGGGCTTTAAAAAAAAAACATCCATTAGCTCAAGTAGCCATCTCCATCATTTTTCAAAGGAGGTATATCCAGCAGAGAAACTGGATTCATAAATTTGTAGAGTCTTGCAATAATTCCAACAACTTCAATGGTCCTTTAAATTACTTCAACAAAATAGCATTGTATGTCTGAATTAAGTTGTGATTTAGAGAGTATTTACTAGGGGGAAAGTGTAATGGAGAATAGCTGAGGAACATCAAATTAGGCTTCAGATATGTGCAGGTTCCATTCATGTATGTCATTAAATATATTTGGCTTGGCCTGCCAAGAACCCAATATAATGAGATGAAATACAGAGTCCAGCTTGTGGAGAGGTGACCACTTGCCACAGGTGGACATATGGCCCCAATCTATGGGACAAGCAGCTATTTACTGGGGAATGCTTACATGATTTACTTCTCTTCCCACAGCCTACTACCTTTGGATCCACTGTTTACACTCTAACAGGTGGCCTTCACCACCTGTTTTCCAATGCTCTCTAGCTATACAGCATTCTGTTATCACCATACTCCCATCCACTCTCATACAGATCAGCATGAGCCAGCAGTGTGCACATGCAGCCCAGACAGCCAACCCTGTGCTGGGCTGCAGCAAGAGCAGTGTGGGCAGCAGGGCAAGGGAGGGGATTCTGCCCCTTTACTCTGCTCTCCTCAGACCCCACCTGGAGTACTGTGTGCAGTTCTGGAGCCCCCAGCACAAGAAGGACATGGAACTGCTGGAGCGGGTCCAGAGGAGAGCCACGAAGATGATCAGAGGGCTGCAGCAGCTCTGCTATGAGGACAGGCTGAGAGAGTTGGGGCTCTTTAGCCTGGAGAAGAGAAGGCTTCGAGGAGACCTTAGAGTGGCTTTCCAGTATCTGAAGGGAGCCTACAGGAAGGCTGGGGAGGGACTATTTACAAGGTCTAGTAATGTTAGGACGAGGGGGAATGGGTTTAAACTGGAAGAGGGGAGATTTAGACTGGATGTTAGGAGGAAGTTCTTTACAGTGAGGGTGGTAAGACACTGGAACAGGTTGCCCAGGGAGGTTGTGGATGCTTCCTCCCTGGAGGCGTTTAAAGCCAGGCTGGATGAGGCCTTGAGCAACCTGCTCTAGTGGGAGATGTCCCTGGCTATGGCAGGGGGTTGGAGCTGAATGATCCTTGAGGTCCCTGCCAACCTGAACCATTCTATGATTCTGTGATTCTATGAAGGTCAACAAAGTCTCTTATCTGCCAACTCTGGGTTCCCATATCTCCCCCTTTCTTGTTTTTCAGTTGGAGTCCATAACAATCATGGTATTCAGTCCAGATATAGATATCTTCTGGTTTTGTTTTCATGCAATCAGGCTCAGTTCAGCACAGTCGGTTTCAATTCAGCACAATCAGTCTCACTTCAGGTTAGCCTGCCTTCTAGTTTTGTTAACTCATAATCAGTCTGTGTCCTAATTTAGTTTACTCAACAGTCATCGAGATCACTCTCAAATCAGTTGACTTCCAGATTTCATTTGCATGACCATCATCACAGTCAATCTTCATTCAGCCATCTGCATCCTGGAAAGGGGGCTTCTTCAGGTGCTTCACACCATGGTGAGGATAGGATAGAATAGAATAGAATAGAATACAATACAATACAATACAATACAATACAATAGAATCAAACAGGTTGGAAGAGACCTCTGAGATCATCCAGTCCAACCTATCACCCAGTCCTATCCAGTCAACCAGACCATGGCACTAAGTGCCTCATCCAGGCTTTTCTTCAACACCTCCAGGGATGGTGACTCCACCACCTCCCTGGGCAGCCCATTCCAATGCCAATCACTCTCTCTGCCAAAAACTTCCTCCTAACATCCAGCCTATACCTCCCCCAGCACAACCTGAGGCTGTGTCCCCTTGTTCTGTTGCTGGTTGCCTGAGAGAAGAGACCAACCCCCACCTGGCTACAGCCTCCCTTCAGGTAGTTGTAGACAGCAGTGAAGTCACCTCTGAGCCTCCTCTTCTCCAGATTGCACACTTCCAGCTCCCTCAGCCTCTCCTCACATGGTTTGTATTCCAGGCCCTTCATCAGCCTTGTTGCCCTTCTCTGGACATGTTCCAGCACCTCAACATCTCTCTTGAATTGAGGAGCCCAGAACTGAACACAGAGACTGCTGAGTTAGTTGAAACATAAGCTAGGAAGACAAGAAAGGCGTTTTCTGGTGTTGGTATCACTCCTGCACATGCCATCATGTTTTCTGCTTTCTGTTGTAATTGCTTCAGACTTCTCCAGGTGACAGCTGTAGTAGCTTGGCTTATCTTTTCTTACTGGTATCTGCCAAGGAACTTCAGGCAACGAAACACAAGCATATTCTTTTCCTACACTAACAAATCTACAGACACTTTCTAGACTGAATCTACCTGTGTGATGTATCCAGAGAATTTTCCCTTTCCATTTTTTAAAGCAGGAGGTTCAATATAGCATAAGTCATAATCTCATCTGGTTTCATATGGATCCAAAGTTTGTCAAAATGTCTTATTATCTACCAACCTTGGGTTCCCATAGATCTGCAGTTTGTCTCTCTGGCATCAAACTGACATTTTGGTCTTCAAGAGCTGTCTTGGCTTTGCCATTCTAAATCAGAACACAAAAGTAATTTTGAAAGTCATCTCCCAATCTTAACTGCTTACTGTGTTTTGTTTTCCATGAAAGAGCTTTGAAATATGCAGGTTTGCATGACACTAAGTTGAAGCTACTAGTCCAGAGTGTACCTCATGTTCCCAGACTGCTATTGCATCTTGTATTCAGAAGATCAGACCTGAGTTACTGTGAAGAAAATCCTCACAAACATGTAAGCTTTGAATATCTTCAGGGTGCAGGGCTGAGGAGGGAAGTATCGTCTGTACTTCTGTGAGCATCCCTGGCCAACTTCTAGAGTGACAGTGGCACTTCCTCAGAGTCACAAAACAAAAGTGCATGCTAAGGATTATTTCCTGATATAAAAGAAAAGGAGCACAGTTCTCCAAGGAGGGGATCAAAAATAAAGCCTGGAGTGCATAGGAGACTGACAGACCTTTTAAAATTCTTTGAAGCTTAATCTAGCTGACTTACACCTGCATGTATGAAAGTCAAACTTAAGTTTTAGTTTTTGCTGGAGAATGGGTTACTTAACAGTGGTTAATCACTAGTCTCTGTGTGTTCAGATTGTGTTGAGTTTGTGTAGCAAACTTTCAGCAATGGGAGAGCTACAACAGCTGGCTTCTGTGAGAAGCTGTGAGAAGCTTCTCCCATATCCAGCAAAGCCAATGCCAGGCAGCTCCAAGGCATCAATGACCAAGGTCAAGCTTATCAGTGATTGTGGTAGCACCTCTATGACAACATATTTAAGAAGGGAAGAAAAACTCCTGCATAATAGCAATCAGGGAGAGAACTGAGACTGTATGAGAGAACCAACTCTGCAAACACCAAGGTCATTGAAGTCCAGGCACTGGAGCAGAGATTCCCCTGCATCTCACCATGAAGACCATGTTGAGGCAGTCTTTCCTCCTGCAGCCCATGGATGTTAGTGGTGGAGAAGTGTGGTGGTTTGGATGCTACCCACCCCTCCACACTTTGGAAAATCACCCAGACTAGACTCAGCAGCTCTGGGAATTGAGTGAAGCTTTATACTTACAGCTTAGCTCAACATACAAGCAGATATTTACAGTATATACAGTTATATACAGAAATATACAAGTTAAAAGGTAATACAGAAACACAACAGCCCTCCCAGAAACCTGAGTCCCCAGGAGGGGCTCTCAACCACCCTTCCACCTTTCTTCCCAGCCCTCTACCTTACCCAAGACTTTGGCTTATGCTCAAGGTAGCTTGAAGGGTCGGACGGGGGGTTTAGGAAGCAGATGGATTAGTCATACAGACAGCAGGTTAGGTTAGAGAGAAGTGCAGCCCACCAAGCCCAGAAAGTGACTGTGCTGTCTATATCTATATTCTTGTTCTTATACATCTCAGCAAGCCTATGAGTGAAGTAGACATCACCATTGTTTTCCTTTCACAGCCTGCAATCTAGTCCTTCTCACCAAAATATTCTAGCTAGCTTCAAACTAGCACACCTGGACATGGTGAAGTTGTGCGATGGCTTTGGAGGGTGACCTCCCTTTGTCACCCAGCACTGATTAAAAACATATCTTTCCTGATAACACTCTGCGTGTTGTGAGGTCTCATTTTCCATAAGCCAGACTTCATAGGGTATTTTCTTTAGCTTTACCCTCAATTTCTCCATTTCATTGTATATAAACAAGTATGTCATTGTTGCACAATATTTTTCATTAAGAAAATGAAGGAAAAAGGGCAACAAAAACCACTTTACACTTATAAACCATTAGAAAGAAATATTCATAGATTGGCTTGTCCTCATGGAAAACAACAGAAGAGATATGTCAGTTACATTACATGATACACGCTTCCACTGTTTTCAGACTGAATGTAGTTTAATCTCTTGCTATTTATCTGTATTCAAGATATCAGACAAAACTGTTGAAGCTGCTGTCATGGTGAATATTGACAAGCTGAAATAGTGTAATGACAGGAAGGATAACTTCAAAAGAAGAGGTTTTCCTCCCAAAAACTACAGAGAGATTGCTGCTTGTGCTAGTCTGTGTCTTGCCCACAATATTTTGAACTGGCTTTTCTTTTTTTTTTCAGTAGGGAATCACAGAATCACAGAATGGATTAGGTTGGAAGGGACCTCTAAGATCATCCACTTCCAACCCCCCGCCATAGGGGGGTCACTCACATAGAACAGGGCACTCAAGACCTCATCCGACCTGGCCTTGAACACCTCCAAGGAGGGAGCAGCCACAACTTCCCTGGGTAATCCATTCCAGTGTCTCATCACCCTCACTGCGAAGAACCCTTTCCTAACATCTAGTTTGAATCTCCCTGCTTCCACCCATTACTCCTTGTGCTGTCATTACAAGACCTTGTCAATAGGACCTCCCCAGCCTTCCTGTAGATCCCCTTAAGATACTGGAAGGCCACTATAAGGTCTCCTCTAAGCCTTCTTCTCTCCACGCTGAAGAGCCATGACTCTTGAAGCCTCACAGCAGAGGTGCTCCAGCCCTCTGATCGCCTTTGTTGCCATCCTCTGGACTTGCTCCAACATGTCCTTCTTGTGCTGGGGGCTCCAGAACTGCACACAGTACTCCAGGTGGGGTCACAAGCTTTTAGTGTTTTATGCAGCTCTGTAAATAGCCTGTAAGCTAGCTAGCTAGCTCAGTAGGAGTTTCATCTGGTGTGGACCAGCGTAGACTTCTGACAGCCACAGGAAGAGCCTGCAGTAGTGGGTGCCAGCTCTCCACTGTCCTGCTTGCTTTCCCCAGCTGCATCTTGGATACAGAAGGAAGGGCTCCATGATCCAGCCTGCAGTGCCAATTCTTTCCTCATTTCAGTCAGAGGACTGCAGGAGGGCAGCACTCTTTCCACTGTGTGTGTGCTCACACTTCCTTTGGAGGAAAATCTAGCTGTCTAAAGGATTGTGTTGGCATCAAGGCAATCTGTGATCAAGACAAAGACTATGAAAAAGGGGAAATTCGCTCTATCACCAGCAAAATTAGCCAAAATTGATGTGCTGGAAGATCTGGAATGTCTGGATGACTTAAGCAGCGTATATAAACCCTTTCCCTTCACTCCATGCCTTTTTTGGTAGTCTTTTTCTTATAACTATCCTCATTTATGTGCAAGACATGCATGAAGATTGGCTAGATCCATGTGTGGCCAGTAGGAGGAGGGAGGTTATTCTTCCCCTGTACTCAACACTGGTCAGGCCACACCTTGAGTACTGTGTCCAGTTCTGGGCTCCTCAATTCAAGAGAGATGTTGAGATAATGGAAGGTGTCCAGAGCTGGTGAGAGGCCAGGGGATCAGGTTTCTGGGAGGGCTGTTGTGTTTCTGTATTTCCTCTTTAACTTGTATATTTCTGTATATAACTGTATATATTGTAGCTATCTGCTTGTATATTGTGCTAAGCTGTAAATATAAAGCTTCATTCTAATTTCCAGAGCTGGCTGAGTCTGGTCTGGGTGATATTCCAAAGTGTGGAGCGGTGGGAGCACCCAAACCATCACATAGAGTTTAAAAAAAGTAAGTAAAAAAATTAGTAAGTATTACAAACACAAGAATGATCTTTCAAGGAAAATCCATGACATAACACTGAAGGTTTTGATTTAATAAAAATCAGAATTCTTCAAAGAGAGGGTGAAATAACAAGGCACAGCTGACTTGCTGGAGGGCAGGGATGCCATCCAGAGGGACCTGGACAGGCTGGAGAGGTGGGCCCAGGCCAACCTCATGACGTTTAACAAGGCCAAGTGTAAGGTCCTGCACCTGGGTCGGTGCAGTCCCAGGCACAGATACAGGCTGGGTGGGGAATGGCTGAGAGCAGCCCTGAGGAGAAGGACCTGGGGGTCTGGGTTGACGAGAAGCTCAACATGAGCCTGCAGTGTGCACATGCAGCCCAGACAGCAACCCTGTGCTGGGCTGCAGCAAGAGCAGTGTGGGCAGCAGGGCAAGGGAGGGGATTCTCCCCCTTTACTCTGCTCTCCTCAGACCCCACCTGGAGTACTGTGTGCAGTTCTGGAGCCCCCAACACAAGAAGGACATGGAACTGCTGGAGCGGGTCCAGAGGAGAGCCACGAAGACGCTCAGAGGGCTGCAGCAGCTCTGCTATGAGGACAGGCTGAGAGAGTTGGGGCTCTGCAGCCTGGAGAAGAGAAGGCTTCGAGGAGACCTTAGAGTGGCTTTCCAGTATCTGAAGGGAGCCTACAGGAAAGCTGGGGAGGGACTATTTACACGGTCTAGTAATGTCAGGACGAGGGGGAATGGGTTTAAGCTGGAAGAGGGGAGATTCAGACTGGATGTTAGGAGGAAGTTCTTTACAGTGAGGGTGGTGAGACACTGGCACAGGTAGCCCAGGGAGGTTGTGGATGCTTCCTCCCTGGAAGTGTTTAAGGTCAGGCTGGATGAGGCCTTGAGCAAGCTGCTCTAGTGGGAGGTGTCCCTGCCTATGGCAGGGGGTTGGAGCTGGATGATCCTTGAGGTCCCTTCCAACCTAAACCATTCTATGATTCTATGATTCTATAAGGAGAGAGATCAAAACTTTTTTCTAGTTGTCAAAGTCAGCTTGTTTCCTTACTTTCTCAAATGTGAATCACTGTCTGAAAAACATCCCCTGCACTTAGGCTGAACATATTCCGATCTGCTGATCTGTGTGGCATGTGGTGCAGCAGGTGTTGTATAAAGGAAGGTTGTAGTGTGGATTGCTATTTACGATGGAGAAAGACAATGGGCTTGATTTTTAGGAAATAAGCTTAGCTGAATCTAAGCTATGCAGGCTGAAGTGCCATGTTCAGTTGTGACCTACTTTTAGGAATAATACATCAGTTTCTGTATCAGTGACAGATGCACATATGTATATATATACTTTTACAGGAAAGAAAGAAATAATCTCATTTTTTCTCTTCATTGTAGCAGTTTAAGGAACAAAGCACAGTAATAGCATCCTTTCATCTTGGTTTGAAAGTTGCTGGGTTTTGGCAGGAGAAGGCACTTCCTTAGATGTAGATAAGGGTTTAGCAGGCATAATGCAGTACATACCACCACAGCAAACAAACTATTGAAATGTTGATTATGAAAGTGTACTGGTTTTGAAAATTTTGGTCTAATATGTTGTGATGATCATAGAATCATAGAATCATAGAA
>WAAF01006903.1:38539-65218 GCA_013400475.1 Tricholaema leucomelas | reverse complement strand
TCTATGATTCTATGATTCTATGATCTGTGTTCATTTGTATAGACAAACTGATTGCTGGAAACCTCCAACTTCACTATGAAGTTTATCCCAGGTATGAATTTTTATCTCACTTCTGTCCAGATGTCCTGCCTTGGCAGACAGATATTTCTTTCCATAATAGTAGAGAGAGAAATAGCTGCCTCCAAAGCTAGATCATCTGACATAGTTGGGATAATTTTTTTTTTTCTGGAGATATTAATTTATTCCTCAGAAACAAAGAAATAAATGCATAAGACACCTGGCTAAAGTGGCTTCTGGCATTTAAGTGGCTAAACTTATGTGAGCTGACTCTCATGACTATACATATGCTGCTGTGTGTATTATCCACAGAAAGAAAAGGCTGTGATTGTTGGAGTGTTAATATGGGGTTCTCTCTGAGAAAAACATCAAGAAAATGCAACAAATAAATGAATGAAGGCATGGACCCTGTTATTCTAGTTCCTAGATGCTGTTGCAAGATGATAATAGCCATGTCAACGTACTTTCTATAGCCAATGATATGCAGGGGGAGCTGGGATAGAATAGAATATCTTTAGGAAAGGAACTAACAGTGGTCTTTCTCTTGTAGCAACACGTATAGTGCAGTTTTTTATTCTCCATTTCATACTACCATAACTGAGATTCCATGATTTTTACCAATAATTGCTGCTGGAGAGAAGCCCTGTGGGGAGGGACCTGAGTTAACCATGGCACAGCAATGTGCCCCTGTGGCCAAGAGAGCCAATGGGATCTTGGGGTCTATTAGGAAGAGTGTGTCCAGCAGATCAAGGGAGGTTCTCCTTCCCCTCTACTCTGCCCTGGTGAGACCTCATCTTGAATACTGCATTCAGTTTTAGGCTCCCCAGTTTAAGAGGGAGAGAGCTCTGCTGGAGAGGGTGGTCTAGTAGAGGGCTTTGAGGATGATTAGGGGACTGAGGGGCATGGCTTATGAGGAGAGGCTGAGGGCAGAGTCTGGAGAAGAGAAGACTGAGAGAGGATTTAATAAATGTTTATAAACACCTGAGGGCTGTCCAGGAGTGGGGGGACAGGCTTTGCTCACTTGCTCCCTGGTATAAGTCAAGGAGCAATGGGTGTAAGTTGTAGCACAAGAGGTTCCACCTCAACACAAGGGGGAACTTCTTTACTGTAGGGTTCCCAGAGCACTGAAACAGGCTCCTCAGGGAAGTTGTGGAGTCTCCTTTCCTGGAGACTTTCAAGGCCTGTCTGGATGCATTCCTCTGTGATCTATGCTAGATTGTGTGGTCCTGCTCTGGCAGGGGAGTTGGACTCGATGATCTCCTTGGGTCCCTTCCAGCTACTAATATCCTGTGATCCTCTGATCCTGTGAATTGAATAAATAAATATGATATAATGCAGAACAGTCTGTTTCTTGGCCAAATGGGTTTTACCTCTCTCATGTAACTAGTATATATCTACTACAATATCCGTCTCACTAAGAAATTTCTATTTCTATGTTGGTTTTGATATTTGTACTTCTGTGATCAGTGAAAGAGCCTTAGCTCGTTAAAAAGTAAAGGACTGATTAGAACTGTTAAGAGATATTTCGAACTTTTCTTGGGGCTTATCCTTTTATTACAAAATCTGTATTAACAGGCATAGGAAGTAAAATTAATAGCATTCCCATCCTTTCATTAACTGCTTCAAAAGATGGACCCTTTATGAATTAGGAACAAAGTTATCACTGTATTCTTTGGAAAAGAATATAAGTACTTCAGCTCTGTCACTTTGTTATGGCTTGTAGCTGGGTGCCTTTAAGAACCATAAAATTGAGGGCCTCCAGAGGCTAGATAGCTCCAGGAGGTGACCAGAAAGTGTATTTTTTTTGTTATTTCACTTTCGTGTGTCCTGCATCTCTATAAAACTGGCTGCAGAGTCAGCTTCTTCCCCTTTTCTCTCTCACTCTCTCTCTGTCTCCTTCCTGATGCTGCTCCCTTATGTTGGCAGTAGCGGGGGAGTGAGGCCTGGAGCGGCCTTGGAAGAAGCCTGAAGCTGTTGAGCTGAATTTTAGCTGTGACACTGGGGTTCAGTAGGGGGAATGGGGGGGTGGGTAGAGAGGGTAGAGAGAGTGGGTAGGGAAGAGGGTGCATTTGAGGCCTGGAGTTTTGGCCTGTTTTGGAGGAAGGTGGTGAGAAACTTTGGCCTAAGGAGGATAACTGTGGACAAGATGTACTATATATTTAGTGTCTTTTATATGCTTGGAGCTGTTTCATGTACTTATGAATAGGATTTCCATTTAAACTTCTCAATTCTATCTAATCCGGTCTGGAGCATTTTTGTTTAACTGCTTTGAAAAGGATTAAAGAGAGCCTATCTTGCTCTTTAAAGCAAGATGCACTCCTGTGCCACTCAGGCCAGCATTTTCATTGCTGTCTCATTGCTTTTCATTGCAGATCTCATTGTTTTCTACAACTACCTGAAGGGAGGGTGTAGCCAGGTGGGGGTTGGTCTCTTCTCCCAGACAGCCAGCAACAGAACAAAGGGACATAGCCTCAAGTTGTGCCAGGGGAGGTATCGGCTGGATGTTAGGAGGAAGTTCTTGCCAGAGAGAGTGATTGGCATTGGGGCGACCCAGAGCGGTGGTGGAGTCACCATTCCTGGAGTGCAGCCCGAAGCCAGAAAGCAAACTCTGTTGTCTTATGTTTGTGCTCTTGTTCTTATATGTCTCAGGAAGCCTATGAGTGCAGTAGGCATCACCATTGCTTCCTTTTCACAGCCTATAATCTAATTCTTCTCACCAAAGTATCCCAGCTAGGCTCAAACTAGCACACATTTGTTTTGATTAATACTTCTAATTCTGGTTTTTAGCTAGCATGTTTTCTAGCAAATGCCACTGCAGATTTTAATCACCTTTTCCCCTATTACTTCTCAAGTAGAAGAGCTGTTTGCTGTTCCTTCCTTACTGCCTAAAGCCCTTGTATCCTTGCTGTCCTAATGTATTACTTCCTCCTTTTCTGACTGCCAACAACTCAAACTTAAGAGATTCAGTATTTTTTAATATTGCTAACCAAAATATCCTTAAAGGAGCAAGAGTAATAGTGTAATATTAGTAAGTAATATAAGAGTAATAGTAAAGAGTAATATCGCTTTACATAAATAAAATAAAAGTTTACCTTTATTTTTCACAAGTTAAATGACTGCTATTTGTCTTTAAATGACTCAGGATTTCTTTCAACAGTGATCATTAATACTAACCTCAGCAAAACATTTATTAGTTCATAGAATCATAAAATCAACCAGGTTGGAAGAGACCTCCAAGATCATCCAGTCCAACCTGTCACGCAGCCCTGTCCAAGCAGCTAGACCGTGGCACTAAGTGCCTCATCCACTTCTTTGTTGAACACCTCCAGGAATATCAACTCTACCACCTCCCTGGGCAGCCCATTTCAATGCTAATCACTCTCCTTGTGAAGAATGACCACCTAACATCCAGCCTATACTTCATATTTTAAAGTTCTAGGTCAATTCCCACAATCCTAACAAGCCCCGTAAAAAAATTATGTTTGAAATATTTTATCTCAAGAAATTACTGAATAATATCTCCATTTATTTTTAACTTTACATAGTTTTGAAAAGCTTTATGGTGTCTTAATAGGACAAAACAAGAACAAAATGTATATTGATGTGCAAAGAAATTTTGCAGCTTTCGATCTTCAGATAATGGGAAAGTTTACTCTAACAGTGAATTTTTTAAGTCCTAGAGAAAGTTCAGCATGCAACTATTCCTGTGTGTTTTTTGGTGGTGGTGCTTGTTTGTTTGTTACCTAGTTGCTGCTTTTCCCTTGAAGAGAGATTTTAATTCTTTTTTAAGATGAAAAATCTTCAAGTAAGTATCTACAAAATTTTTTCCTCAAAAAAATATGCTTCAAAAAACTTAAGCATTTTTTTACTGGCAGTAAGAGAATGTTTTCCTAGATGTAACCTGCAAAATATATTTTAAAGAGTAACATTAACAATATTCCTTTATGCCTGTGCAATGAATACGAATGGTGCATTTTTATTTCCTTTATTTCAAAAGTTTCCCACTAATACAGGTGATAGAATAATTATACTACTAACATAAGTAAATGTATCAATTGTTTAATTTTATTTTACATATAGATAATTTTATATAAGTTACATCTTCTCAAAACCCAATAAATTTCATTATTATAATGCAATAGCTCATACAAAGACAACATTTTGCATTCAGATCTATCACACAAACAGCTGTGAATATTTATATCGGTGTTAATTAACTCTGTGATGGTTTCAATTTAGATAAGGAAAGCTGGCCAAATCCCAAAGTGGTATGGGATTTTTAACATGTCTCTGAAAAAAATAATCAGAAACCTACACATGAAAATGTGATGTAAGATCTCATTCTAAAGATAATAACTTCACAATGTCCAGCCACTGAACCCTCAGTGTCAGTAGTCTGCAATATCATCATGGCTATCAGCTAACAGCATAGGAAGCACAACGCTCTTGTTGAGAGATGAAGACAAACTATTAAATCAAACTGACATGCTAGACAAGGAATCAGCTGGCACAACCAGGCCACTAAGTGCACTAGAGAGAATCATTGAATCATAGAATCAGTCAGGGTTGGAAGGGACCACAAGGATCATCTGGTTCCAACACCCCTGCCATGCCCAGAGACACCCTACCCTAGATCAGCCTGGCCAGAGTCTCATCCAGCCTGGCCTTAAACACCTCCAGGGATGGGGCCTCAACCACCTCCCTGGACAATTCATTCCAGGCTCTCATTATTCTCATGCTGAAGAACTTTCTCTTCACATCCAGTCTGAATCTCCTCACCTCCAGCTTTGCTCCATTCCCCCTAGTCCTGTCGCTACCTGATAGCCTAAAAAGTCCCTCCCCAGAGGTATATAACCTTATGCTTTAACAGACTGAATTGAGGAATTGGATGATGGGGCAGTGGTCAGAGATGTTTCCTTTTTTTTAAGAATTAGATGAGATAAAAGTTATTACCCCGGATCAGGACTTAAATATGTTTCAGCAATGGGAAGGTAGCATGATTTTTAGAATAATTTTTCTTTCAATTATCATTTTAGAATGTTGGGTAGATTTGATTTTCTCCTTCATTCTTAAGTCAATTTCTCATCCTTAAAATGGTGCTAAATCACTCCTGACCTCTAGTTTTGCTGTCAATCTCCTCAATACTGAATTGTAAGTCCAAACTTCCAGTAAGAAACCGCAATACTTAAAGTTTTATTGAAGTTCTGCAGTAATGAAACTAGGCTTATCATAAAATATCTATCAGATCTAGAAATCTGGGAAGGGTTTATAGATATTTGATACAGATCCTTATTTATCTATTTTAGAAAAGCTAAAACTGGATCCTGAGAAACATTTCTGTTTCAACTTTGGTATCCAGTTTCCATTTAAACTAACAAGAAACACTTCACATTAAGATTACTTCTTTTAAAATTCTCCTTTCTATGTGTGGAAATATTCCAGTGAAAATGAACTTATGTGGATATTTCATGAACCGGAGCACCTTCACTTATTTGGGTGCCTGGTTGTATGATATCCTACAAATTGCTGCAGAAGCTGTATTCCAGCCAGTAAGCTGTACAGTACCAAGATGTAAACACTGATAACCTCCCCAAAGCTTCTGCCTGACCAAGGCTGATAAGGGGCATCCATTTCCAAGATGGATTGCATCTTGCTCCAATTATTTCTGCCTTTTTTCAGATTCTTGGCTCAGATTCCAGACAGGATGTGTGTCTTTGGTCTTTCCTTTCAAGTTTGACTCCAGCTCCAGACTCAGTGAAAATTTCTACGCTACTGTAGCAGAAAGGCAGGATGTGAGCTAAGATGTTGGACACTTTCCCACTTTAAACACTTTACTCAATTACTAATTTGCTCTCAAGAGAGGGGACAGTCCTCAAGCAATATGAATGTGAGCCAGGTCACACCACTTGTCTTTGAAATAGGGTAAAATTCAAAGACTGCTTTATTTGTCAAGAGCAATGTCACTATCAGTGTAGCTACTGACTTCCCAGGTTCACGAATTCTGTTTGCATTGCCTCTAACTTTACCTATTCCACTCATTATGTTCATTCTGGTTCTACAGCAGGGAGCGTGGTCCACTCATCTCCAAACTATTTCAAAACTGATGCACTCTGGAGGGAGCAGAAACAGCTGAATCATGATGTTTCAACAGTGACAGGATTTCTGCCTTTCTTTTCACTTTTACTGTGAAAGTTAGGCAAACAAAACAAGTGAGAAAGACCTCCAAGGTTCCTGTACTCCATTTAAGTAATTGTAACAGAATAAACAGTTTTCATACTGTATGTCTATAAGTAGACAGCAGGAAAAAAAATGCCTGACAATTAAATTAGCAAAATGCCTTGCATTTCAATCCTCAGACAATAGCAGATAAGCTGTCTTTTTAATCAGGGACATATGAGGCATAAATTAAAAAAAAATAATCTGAAATCAGTAGGGTATTACAATATAAACCTTAGAGTACCAATAGTATAAGCATGGTGATGACCCTGGTACATTTTAAAAATTGGACATAGGGAAATCCTGTTTCCATCATTAGCGACCTAAATTCTTCATTGGTGATTTACTGTATGAGCCACAATAGTATAGATATTACTCCAGAGAAGTTAATTGCTTTTTATCAAGTGAAATACTGCATTTTTAACCCTATGATCTATACACACAGGTTTAGTGGTTTGTTTCTTTATTTTTTAAAGGAAAATAAAAAGTAGTAGTCATTTCTATTTTAGTCTGTCCTTCTCCAGTGAATAGCACAAATAATATTCAAATAAAGCTTTTTCAAAATAGTTATATGTTCAACTTGCTGATTTCAACTATTAAATATGATTACAATAGAATAGAATCAACCAGGTTGGAGGAGACCTCCAAGATCATCTAGTCCAACCTAGCACCCAGCCCTGTCCAATCAACTACACCATGCCACTAAGTGACTCAGACAGTGTTTTCTTGAGCACTTCCAGGAATGGCGAATCCACTACCTCCCTGGGCAGCCCATTCCAATGCCAATCACTCTCTCTGGCAACAACTTCCTCCTAACATCCAGCCTATACCTTCCCTGCCACAACTTGAGAATGTGTCCCCTTGTTCTGTTGCTGCTTGCCTGGAAGCAGAGACCAACCCCACCTGGCTACGTACTCCCTTCATTTAGTTTTATGTTAAAGTTTATTTTTAGTGGTTAAATTGATGATGAAGATGCAGAAATGAAAGGCAAGCAGATTTCAAGTGATATAGGAACTTTATCAAACATCTTTATATAGCATAATGTATTGACAGTGTCATGGATTGAATTGAACCTGCTGTTGTTACTCATATCATGCCACAGTCACGCCAGCTTCTAACTTGAATGTGCTATCTGGAGCAAAGTATTGGGGGGCTTGAAGTTTAGATTGCAACATGGGAAGCTTTCTGTTCTGGTTGCTGTTTCTGGGTTCCAGTTTCTTGGGCGTGTTTTTCTGGGGTCATGGCAGCGGAAAGAGTATGAGTAGGTTAGCTGCTGGTTTTGGTTTTCAGTTTATGTTGGCCTTTTCTGTTTGTGGTTTGTTGTGTTGTTATCTTCCTGTCTATTTTGCTGTGTTTCTTCTGCAAATAGGCTAAGAGAAGATAATCATGTGTTGCATTTTTAGATTAATTAGGTTATTTGCTAAGGTAATTATGCATTGTGCTTATGATATCTTATGTTACATTAAACTCTTATCTGTTTATCTCAGCCCTGAGTTTTGCCTGTTGCTCTTCCCCTCACTTTTGTCTTGGGGGAGCAGGCAGGTTAGCTCTTACGCTAAATAATTACAGTCACACACACACACAAAATAATAAAAGGACAAGTACCACAAATTTGTATTTAGCAAGCAACAAGGAAACGATTCTTGTGTTACTTAAATGCAGATGAGTTATGAGAAACTATGTGACTTGAGTGTATTCAGAGGAGGAGGGAAAAACAAGAGAATAGGTTGACCATATGCAACAAATAATGAAAAATTATGTATAAGACTCTTCATAATTCTAGAATAGCAGTTCGTAGGTCAACCTTTGGCTGCCACAGTCATCTTTTTCCTTCAGAGTAACAAGTCTCCTGATTTAAACATTACCATGGAAATGAGATCAGGAGCCAAGGGGAAGAGACCATTCAACTACAGTGCTCCTCTGTGTGGAGCTGAGTGAGCCAAAAGATGCCATCTTTCCCTTTCCTCCTCTAACACAAAAGAATCAAGCCCCTTTGCTGATCAGTCAGCTCTCATCTTCATAGAACGTTAGGAAAGATAGATTTCATTGTTGCCTTTGTCATTGAG
The DNA here is from genome assembly GCA_013400475.1 of Tricholaema leucomelas. Classification (NCBI taxonomy): domain Eukaryota; kingdom Metazoa; phylum Chordata; class Aves; order Piciformes; family Lybiidae; genus Tricholaema lacrymosa; species Tricholaema leucomelas. Next base: position 56,879 of record WAAF01006903.1, on the reverse strand, counting down.
CCTTTTAACTTAAATCAAAATTAATTAATTTGGATCTGTCCTTTACCCACCAGAAGTCTTGTACAACATCATCATCCTTCTAAGTATCCAGTACTTATGTAGACTTTATAGGATGAGGAGTGTCTGGTACTCCATTGGTAAAGTCTCTGAAATTATAATTTATTCATTTAGAGTAGGTTGAATTTGTTTTAGAATTACATAAAACAAGTGTGCTGTCTTCCTTGTTCCCCACCATTTTCATCATCAGTCCTTTCAGTCTCTTACTGTGTATCCATTAAGAATTAAAACAATTATATAGGAAACTAAAGGGAGCATTAATATCTATAGCACATCTAGGCACATTATCCTGGAGGTCAAAAGAATGCAGCATTTGGCATAACAGCGCCACTAAAATGTGCTACTGAACACATAGGAGTGTTTGACTGCTATAACAGATTGTACAGCTACTCTTCCTACACACTTTATTTTCTGCTGTTAAACTATCTAAATTCTCAAATAAACTATTTCTTTAGGAAGTTTTAGGTTGAAAAAAAACCCCAATTATTAGAAAAGGACTTTAAGAGATTACCTACACAAAGAAAAGCTAATCCAGCTCCTCTTTGCTTGAAACCAGGCAGATTGCTCAGGACTGTGATCAGTGAACTCTTGAGCACCTTTAAGGATATCAATCTGCAATAGGTTAAGTACAGTACATGCCTGCTCTCCCTCCTAATACAGAAGTGAGAGAAAAGTAACAAAAAGAGCTCTGGGCTGAGTTGAGATAAGAGAAGAGTTTGCTGAGTGTATCAGATGATACTGATGCAAATGCAGCTGTATGCTATATGCAGAAAAAAGCACAGGAGAAAGCAGGAGTAAGCAGAAGCAAGTGAGCTCAAAGCCCAAGACAGGCAGCTACTCTCTCATCCCCTCCTGTCCCACTGTTATCTCAGTGGAAGAACCAACACCTGAAGCTCAAAAGCAGTAGCAAGAACAGAGAGCCTCTCATATTGTAATCTGAACTTCGAGCCTCATAATACTTGGCTCCAGTCATCACTTCCACTTTNAGGATTAGCTAGTTCCAATCCCCCTGCCATGCCCAGAGACACCCTACCCTAGATCAGGCTGGCCACAGCCTCATCCAGCCTGGCCTTAAACACCTCCAGGGATGGGCCCTCAACCACCTCCCTGGGCAACCCATTCCAACCTCTCTCTACTCTCATGCTGAAGAACTTCCTCCTCATGTCCACTCTGAATCTCCCCACCTCCAGCTTTGCTTCATTCCCCTTAATCATCTCACTCTCTATAAAGTCCCTCCCCAGCTTTTCTGTAAGCCCCCTTCAGATACTGGAAGGCCACAAGATGGTCACCTTGCAGCCTCCTCTTTTCCAGATTGAACAGCCCTAACTCTTTCAGTCTGTCCTCATAGCAGAGCTGCTCCAGCCCTCTGATCATCCTCGTGACCTTTCTCCAGACACACTCCAGCATATCCACATCCCACCTGCAATAGGGGCTTCAGTACCGGATGCAGTACTCCAGGTGGGCTCTCACCAGAGCAGAGTAGAGGGGGAGAATCACCTCCCTCGACCTGCTGGCCACACTTCTGATGCAGCCTATGATCTGGTTGGCCCTCTGGGCTGCAAGTGCACACTGCTGGCTCATGTTGAACTTCTTGTCCACCAGCACCTCCACATCCCTCTCCTCAAGGCTGCTCTCCAGCCACTCACTGCCCATCCTATATTTGTGCTTCGATTGCCTCCACCCAGATGCAGGAGCTTGCACTTGTTGAACCTGATGACGTTGTCTTGTGCCAGCCTCTCCAGCCTGCCCAGGTCCCTCTGGATAGCATCCTTTCCCTCCAGTATGCCTGTTGTCTGTGTTTGAGTCAGTACAGTTCACATAGCATTCCTCTCAAGTCTACTATTTTTTTTTTAAATATTATTTTATGCTCTTGCAATTTTCTTTATTATGCTAACAAACATTTCCAGTTGCATATATATTGTACATTAGGAATTACATAAAGCTGAGATATTTCTACATGCTCAGTTAATGGCTGATTTCTATCAAGTGTCTGACTTAAGTGGACAGAAGTGAATTTAAGAGATCTAACTTCTCAGGAGGAGACTGCATTCTAACTTAGGCATGTAAATAAGGTACCTGAATTTAGATGTGTGAAAACTACACTGCATTGGAAAAAAAAACCTAAAACAAAACGAAGTGAATCTTTCTGACAGACAGACTTTATACCATAAGGCCCAGTTCCTTTCAAGGAAGCATTCCTGAGATGCTTAACAGTCACAGAAATGTCTTAGTATAACTTTACATATGGAACAGCTGGTACACCCACACAAAAAAATGTATTAAAGAGATTTGTCAGTCAGAAAATGTAAATACTTCAGTTAAAAAAAGTTCAGCACACTTAACTTTTCTTTCTTTTATAAACATTTCAGCTAATTGCTTACAGCTTTAAAAGACTCATGTTATCCCCAAAGCACCCTAGAGTTAGAAATCTTTATCTAGGTTTAGTAGCTGTGGCAGAGTGCCATTTGCACTAAGTGATCAGTGAGAATTTGTCAGCTGCATCTGATGTTGTAAAACAGGAAAAGTCCTAGAAACTGCCGATCTGTTCAGGCTTAGTGCAGAATCTCCCACTGAGTGAGCAAACATACAGTTCTGTTTGTTTCAAGTAAAAGCATATACTTAATTTTTGGCAAAATTTTCTCCTAAAAAGTTTGCTTACAAATCCACAAAGGAATGTCCTGTCAGTGTTTTCAAAACTGAAAAGAATAAGGGGGAAAAAAGCTATCAGATTATGCATGCAAAAAGCACGCCCTGTATTTTAATGTGGTTTAGCACTTTTCTGAAAATCCTTTGGGTCATGGTCTGAGTGGCAAATTACCAGATATGTTGTGTCGTTTATAACCCTCATTAACTAACAGAATTTTCATAAATAAATACAGCCAGGACTAGGTTTTCAGAAATCTCTGTGGCAGGACCCATCTCAAGAGTTTTTAGGGAGGTTTCCCCATGTTCCATGTCCCAGACTGGAGACATCCTGGGTACAGGAGGTTCAGATTCTTAGGCACAGAATTAAGACAGAATGGTGTCAAACGCATAGGCTAGTTTTATTGCGCATACACGAGGATAGGGAGGGATGAGAAGAGGAAAAGAGGAAGAGAGATGGGAGAGGAAAGAGAAAGAGAAAGAGAAGAAAGAAATAGCCCCACGCAGAGAGAAGAAAGGTCACCCTGGAGTCATTCGGTGTCCAGAAAGTCCATTTGAAAAGAATGGGTGGGGAGCGCTCGGTCTGCAGGTCGGAGCTTCTCTTCTTTCCCCTGGCTGTCTCATTGAATATGCAGTTTTTTTCTGAGAATCACTGAGCATTTTCCAGGAGTGATTTGCTTAGCCAGGCCCACTGTCCAGTTGTGTTGGGCATGCTTGGTGTGGTAGAGAGTTTCCAGAGTTGAGTCCTGCCTTGTTCAGCTGGTTTCTCCAAGATGATTGCTGCTGTCAATAAACCAGGAGCTGCTATACTGTGGCTGGCTCAGAATCAGCACCATCTGTCACAACACAAAGCACTCACCTCCTATGTGTGTTTGGGGACAGGAGCTCAGTTCCAGGTGTGGTGGTTAAGAGTGGTGGTCTTTCAATCCATGCAAGCTGAGAGGTCAGGCAGGTGGTCCCATGGTAGCATGCACAAGCTCACTCTGCATTCCTTGGCTGCTTTCTTGTCCAGTTGTTGCATATTGGGGAGCTCCTGGGAGTCTGAGCTCATGCAAGAGGGGATCTTTGGGACAGTGAGTACAAACAGGATGCTCACTCAGCACTTCTCAGAAACTTAGCTCAAAACAAGTTTTTTTCTGAGATGTTGGGACATACTGTTTAGCTCAGTCTCTGACATCCCACATGACCTCTCTATCTAACTTTGTGGTCAAACACCTCTTCTTCCATTTCCAAATAAAAAACTAAATTATTGATAAACTCTGGTAGGGAACAAAAGGGAAAAGACCAACAGTCTCTGAATATGGTTCACAGTCTTGAAGATCTCAGCTGGTATATAAGGCCAAACATACAAAACTAAAAGAAAAACAAAAAACCCAGCAGCCTACTAAACAACAACAATTACAAACACACACACACATGAAAACAAAACAAATCAAAACAAGGAAAAAACCCAAACAAACAACCAAAACCCAACCAACCAAAACCCAAACAAACAAACAAAAAATATCTAGGAACAGTGTGATGGGTTAGGAACTTCACACACACACACTATTGGAATTTGCCAGACTAGCTCAGATCACTTGAAAGTAAGATGAATCTGTGTTTACAGCAAAGCAAAATTTACAAGCATAGATACACAAAATATTTACAATTATATACAAATTGGAAATACAGACATCAAAACTCCCTCCCGAACAAAGAAAAAAACACTCAAAAGGGCTCAAAGCTACCTTCTCTTTCTCCCTCTGTTTCCATTCCCAGTCAGAAACCAAAACAAGCAAGTCAATAATGCTTACTTGCAATTTTTCAGTGGAGAGATCACAGGATCACAGGATATTAGGGGTTGGAAGGGACCCAAGGAGATCATCAAGTCCAATCCCCCTGCCAGAGCAGGACAATACTATCAGATCACAGACGAACACATCCAGACAGGCCTTGAAAGTCTCCAGAGAAGGAGACTCCACAACCTCTCCAGAAAACCTATTCTAGTGCTCTGTGACCCTTACAGTATAGAACAGGGGTCCTCAAACTTTTTAAACAGGGGGCTGGCTCACTGTCTGTGAGACTGTTGAGGGCCAGACTATGGATTGGTTCCAGCCCAGTAGTGTTGGGGGCCAGACTATAGTTTGGTTCCAGCCCAGTCCCAGCGGATGCTTGGGGGCTGCGGAGGCTGGCGAGCAGATTAAGGGGCAGAAAGTGGCTGCTTGGTTTCCCCCCAACCCCTGACCGGGGGGTGGTTGTGGTGGTGGTTTCTGTAAATACCGTTGGGCCTAATTGAGGACCCTGGGGGGCTGTATTCGGCCCGCGGGCTGTAGTTTGAGGACCTCTGGTATAGAAGTTCCCCCTTGTGTTGAGGTGGAACCTTTTTTGCTGCAATTTATACCCATTGCTCCTTGTCCTAGATGTTAGAGTGGAATTGAGAAGAAGCGAATAGATCCTGTGACACAGACCAGACTGACCAAATTGGTAACATTTTAGCTTTTTATACCTCTCAGCAAACCAATGAATAATACAGACTTCATCATTACTCTATTTTTACAACCAATGATCTATTTTCTCTCATTAAAATATTCCTGTTAGCCTCAAACCAGCACAACCAGCCAGTCCATATGTTTATTATCTATGCTATCAGTAAAGACACTCAACGCTATCAAGATTTTTTCCTGATTCCCTCATGATGAAAACACCCTAGGGATGCTATAAGCATATCAAGTTGAATATTTTAAAGATCTAAAATATTTAATCATGTGAAAGTGACAGATTTATGATTCTATTCATGTGTATTTACATAACTTGCATCATTGCAGAGCATGTAAAGCAAAGCAATGCATTTCCTGTCCTAAAGCAAAACTCATTCAGAGTACTTGATTGTCAGTTCTGTTATAGAAGTGAGAGTCCTGCTTTGCTATTTAGTACCAATGAATTTGTCAGCAAATATTATGTAGTGGGGTTTTGGAGGGTTTTTTTGTGTTTGTTTGGTTGGTTGGGTTTTTCTCAGCAAAAATAAGCAGACCAACATGGACATTCATTCATGAGTCTGCTTTAAAGTGGATTAAGATGAAGATGACCTTGGTAAAATTATATGTGAACATATTGGGAGTAGGAGGGATTTAAAAAAAAAGGAGAAGCGAGATGAAAAGGAGATACTAAATCCAACTGGAATTCTTCAGTTCTTCAGAACTTAATCATTAAAATAGCCTACACTTTCAATAGCACTGCAGCAAATTTAAAATAAAAAGAAATCTTATTACATCTTTTTACATTTCATTAGCTAATTTTCACTTATAAAATATTCCCTAATCATGCTGATACAAAATCATGAGTACTATATTGATTTATTTCACTCACACCAGTGAAATATGTAGTCTTCCCAGACACAATGAGAAGAAAGGTGTTTGTTGACACTTATGAATATTTAACAGGTAATGTCAGTTACGCATTAATGACTTTGTAAAACTTCTAATATCATTCACGCACAAAATAGCGAAGGGTAGCTTTTGACTGCATTGTTTGAGGAGAGATGTAAGGAAGTAATTTAGTATCAGCAAATCTTGCACAATATAATGACCTGTAAATGAATACTAAAATTAACTGCAGATGTTGCATGCAATAATCAGAATGTTCTCCACACTCTAATGTTTATGCAAGCAATTCTGGCAATTAAGATAGCTTGCAAGACATGGTACCTGATTCTGATTTCTAGTAAGAGAAGCAATATTGTGGTCAATGTATTGATCTTGGACCCAAGACTCTTGACCTTTTGTCAGCTTTACCACAAACATCCAGTCTGACCTTGTAAAGTTTCTTAGGTTGAAATCCTCAAAGGAACATAATCATTTCATTGTGGAAATTAAACAAAGAAATGATAATAATCCTTAGAAATTCTAGTAAGTTAGTCACAAATATTTCCCTAATATCTAACATCTGCTACTAAATATGTTTAAAACTTATTTTCCTGCCTTAGCAGCTCAGTGACTTGTCATCTGATCTGATCAAGATTCAGGGATTGGGTGTGAGTTGAGAAGATTCTTCTGAAAATCAGTAGACCGTAGAGCATCTAAAATCTTTGGTGGATTCAGACTTTTGTTCACTACTTCAGGTGTGAAGCACGATAGCAATGTTACGTTTCTTAGTGTGTGGATATAAATCACACTGTAAATTCTTAAAGACTTTTAATTAGATATGTTCCTATGGGGTTCTAGTTCTCACTCTGTTATGTCCTATTTTCTCTTGCTGGATTTTTTCCTTCTGTGTAAACATTTAAATATCAGTTTGGGACAGAAGCCAGTTTCAAAGTATCATTTCTCCAAAGTCACACACAGTAAATATGGGAATGATATCCAGTATGGTCCTTTTGGACAAGGTATCAAAGGCAATCTATATTTTAAAAATATTACCTGTTCCAGTGAATTCTTTGGGACCAGGGAATGCTCTCACACATGGGTACCCCTCTCTGGGTACAGTTTCAATACTTTCATTATAGCTTAAACACTAAAACCATCACGAGAAAGGTATATACACAATACCTATGGCTCACCAGCTACAGCCATAGGGAGAAGCTACAGTGCTGAATAAGACACGACAAACAATCCCAAGTAGCTCTATAGATCAGAGGGCAGGCTGTACTCACCCTATCCAACTGGCCAGCAGAGGTCCCGGGATGCATAGATAGCAGAGCTGGTCAGCCACTGCCTCAGAAGGTAGGCGTCCTCACCAGGAACCGCACCATCATGGTGGTAGGACTGGTGCCGCTCCAACTCACCTACCTGCTCTCCCAGTTTATGTGTTCAGAATTCTGTGATGTATGTCCAGTACATCCCAGAATTCTGAACCAAGACGAACCAAACTCCTCCTTTGTTTTGGAATCTGTTACATACCATCTTTCCCTACTGCTCACATGCATACCTGCAAGCCCTGCTTCCCCCAAATCTTATTTTTAGCAACCTAGTGATTATCATCTTGCTGTAACTTCTGATCACACACAAAGCAACTCTGCCCTCTTACACTACCAAAGCTTCCATGTGAAATAGAAAAGTTTACAGTACCAGGACACAGGCAGTTGAGAATATACCCACAAAAGAGAACAAATTCTTGGATTTTTCCACTTTTTTAATTTATATTCAATAGAAAGATATAGACTGTTTTTATCATTTTATATTTGGTCTATTTATGTAAATGTAATTTCATTGAACTTCCAAAATTCTGAGTAAGTGTAGTAAATTTACTCTGGGGAGTAAATTTCCAATTTGCTGAGTATCATAAGGGTGGTGAGACCCTGGAACAGTTTGCCCAGGGAAGTGGTCAAAGCCACAGCCCTGGAAATGTTTAAGGTCAGACTGGATGAAGCTCTAGACATCCTGATCTAGTGCAAAGTGTCCCTGCCCATGGCAGGGGGGTTGGAACAAGATGATCCTTGTGGTCCCTTCCAACCCTGGTTGAATCTATGATTCTATTCTGGAGGTGTCTTCAAAGCTTAGCATCTATATAAATTGCTCAGTGCTTGATTTATATTTGGTCTGACATATCATAGAATCATAGAATCAACCAGATTAGAAGAGACCTCCAAGATCTTCCAGTCCAACCTATCACACAGCCCTAGCCAGTCAACTAGACCATGGCACTAAGTGCCTCAGCCAGTCTTGAACACCTCCAGGGGTGGTGACAATGGCAAATCACTCTCTCTGTCAAGAACTTTCTCCTAACATCCAGTCTATGCCTTCCCCTGGCACAACTTGAGACTGCGTCCCCTTGTTCTGTTGCTGGTTGCCTGGGAGAAGAGATCAGCCCCACCTGGCTACAGCCTCCCTTCACTTGGGAGGTTGGACACACATTTGTCCAAGACACTTCAATAAATTTATCTGGTAAAATATTCTGTGCACTGAGTTTTGTGGTCTAATAGACTAAAATATTCTCATAATCAGTAAGTCATTCAGAGATTCAAAAACTGAGAGCATAATAGCAGAAAATCAAATACCTACCACATCTGATTAAAAAATAATAAAAACTAGGAAATTACTTTCCTGAGACTTGACTCCAAGAAAATTAAAGACCCTTTAAAAAACAGTTAAAACCTTTGAAGACAGAAATTTGGTAGTTTATTTCCACATCCTGTCTGCATTTCCATTAACAATTAGAATATGAACTAGCTTGAACGTATTTACCTACTCAGATGTAGCAGGCACATTTGAATAGCATCAAGGAATTTGTAACAAATACCAGATAGTGAAGTTTGCTGTAGCTGCAGTAAGTAGGGCTTTAGAACAGGTTTTGACCAAAAGAAGCCATGCTGCATATCTATATCGTCCCTATCATCACTTTTGCCTTTACAGATTACATTTGCATATCTTGAGGCACTGGAACGGGTTGCCCAGGGAGGTTGTGGATGCTTCCTCCCTGGAGGTGTTTAAGGTCAGGCTGGATGAGGCCTTGGGCGAGCTGCTCTAGTGGGAGGTGTCCCTGCCTGTGGCAGGGGGTTGGAGCTGGATGATCCTTGAGGTCCCTTCCAACCTAAACCATTCTATGATTCTATGATTCTATGATTGATGACTTACACATTTGAACTAAATTCTACACTACAGGAGTGTTTATATCAAGGGAACATGAACATTTAAAATTCCAAGTTATCTGTAAATTACAGGTTTCAGGAGAACTGTGAGGGTTTTGTACATTACTCAACTTTATGTAAAACGTCCAACTAATGATAATGTTTAATTCTGAACTCTGTGTTCCATTAGATTTATAGAGCTGAGTTCTGAGTCAGAAGCACAGATATGACTTTGTAAAAAATTTATGCAACATAACATTTTATCATTTTGTTAATTTCTCCAGAAGAATATAGACATCTTTACACAGACTGGAGTACTTCAGAATCTTAGACTATTTCTGGTTTAGTAATTTTAGAAGGCATTATGCTTTTATGAAATATATTTGTAACGTGATAACCAAAAATGACAGACCTGGTCTCATTGGTCAATTTAAACATAATATCAAATTGGTGTCTCTGAAATTACTTCTCTGAAATATTAAAGAATGGAAATGTTAATGGTAACATTCATTCTTTCCTTTGTGATCTCCTCTGCACTGCCTAATTTGCAAAGAACCACACAATCTGGATTTGTCTTCGTAAAAGAATGCAAGAGCCAGATTGCTACTTTTTGTAGTTTGAAGATGATACATGTGACTCTCCATATTGGAAGAATAAATTACATCATTCAGTTCTCTCTGATGTAAACTGAGAGCAATTATGCCTAGGATATTTAAAACAAAACAAAACCAAACAAACAAAAAAAAACTTGCAAGAAAACGGAATATCATTTTGAACATTCATAGAATCATAGAGTCAGTCAGGGTTGGAAGGGACCAAAAGGATCATCTAGTTCCAACATCCCTGCCATGGGCAGGGACACTCTCCCCTAAATCAGGCTGGCCACAGCCTCATCCAGTCTGGCCTTAAACACCGCCAGGACCTCAACCAACTCCCTGGGCAACCCATTCCAGCCTCTCACCACTCTCATGATGAACAACTTCCTCCTCACTTCCAGTCTGAACCTACCCACCTCCAGCTTTGTTCCATTCCCCCTAGTCCTGTCACTACCTGATAGCTGAAAAAGTCCCTCCCCAGCTTTTTTGTAGGCCCCCTTCAGATACTGGAAGGCCACGATAAGGTCACTTGGGAATCTCCTCTTCTCCAGACTGAAGAGCCCCAACTTTTTCAGTCTGTCCTCAAAGCAAAGGTGCTCCAGCCCTCTAATCATCCCTGTGGCCCTTCTCTGGACATGCTCCATTTCCAAATAGAAGGGAAAAATGTGGTGAAATCTGTGAGGACTGAAGTACCTGAAGAAAGATTATTTTATGATATCTAGCATCTCAGACTTATAGAGATTACTCTTTTAAAGTAACAGACTGTGCTTACACAAACTCAACAAATGACATTTAAAGATTCATGCTGACTTGATAAAAAAAAAGGAATTTAAATCTAGGAAGTAGTCAGCGAAGTCCTGCAAATTCTAATGTACATTGGAATCAAATATGTCAGAATGAGAGGTAATAAAAGCATAAACTTATAAAATGAAAACAAAACCAAGAGGTATTAGGCATGAATTTCAAAAAGTAAATAGTGACTGTTCTAAATCTGTTAAAACAAAGCTCAAACAACTACAGTATCTAAGTAACAATACAACCTGCTTAGACAATAAAATTAAAAAGTTCCCATTGCAGGATAGAAAGAAAGGGAGAAAAACAGAGAGGGAAAATGAACAAACAAAAGATTTAACATTGTGATTAAATATTATCTTTAACTAAGATGCTAAATATTATCTCTCTAACTAAGAAACAGAATCTCTCAGTCTGGAAAGCTATGTTTAGGAACTATACTAAGTGGATGTTCTTCTAGTCCCCAGTATCCAGACTTCAATCACAGCAGTGATCTCTGTAAGAGTATGAAAGAAAGAAGCAAGTGGGGCAAGTACATAATTATGGGACACTTCCGTTTTCTGATATTAATTTGCCCTATAGGCATCAGTAGGTCTTAAATATTCTTGAATGCATCATTTATGCACAAAACAGTCTATGAAGTAAAAATGTGCTGGTGATACTTTAGTGCTGCTTTAAGTAAGCAGCAGGGATGAGTAGTACAGGGGCTAGTAAAATAAGCTTAGATCAAGTAATCATGAGGCCTTCAAAGGCTCCTTCTCTGGAGACTTTCAAGGCCTGTCTGGGTGTGTTCCTCTGTGATCTGTGTTAGATAGTATTGTCCTGCTCTGGCAGGGGGGGTTGGACTCGATGATCTTCTTGGGTCCCTTCCAACCCCTAACATCCTGTGAGCCTGTGATCCTGTGAACAACAGCTGATCACTCACTAAGAATAAAAGTAATGTCAATTGCTATATTCAAAGCATAAACTAAGTTTGAAATGATTACACTGAACAAATAAAGTATTCCATAACCTCTGAACTCCAAATATGAAAATGTAAAGATAAAACTAAAAGTTGCTTTGGAAGTAATTTCATCTGACTCAGCTACAGTAAATAACTTGTGAAGACTTGACGTTTGTAGTGTAGAAAAAACAGTTAACATGAAAATTAGTAGTAAGTAGTTTTGAAACAGAAGAAGGAGTTGGGGTTGTTTAGCCAGGAGAAGAGGAAGCTCGGAGTGGACCTGTCAAGGTTTTTAAAGAGAGCTGACAGAAATGAAGCTCTCGAATTGGAGAAAAAACGCAGAGTTATATTTGGAGAGATACAGAAAAGAAATTACAGAAGCAGATACAACAGTCATGGCAAACCTCTTGACTTTTCCCCCAGCCCAAAACTAAATCTATACTCCCCAGTGCTCCAATCCTCCTCCCGCCAAGCCTTTGCCATCCATAGGCCTAAACACAAGTCTCTGGAGGCCCCAAAAAAGGCCTACTGCTTACATGTTTGTCCAATAAAGTGGCTCCTGCTTGACACAGGGCAGAAGGGGGAGGAAAGGAGAGCGAGCTGGCCTTGTCATGAGTTTATAAAGAGATAGCAGAATTATGGGATTGAATAACAGTCTTCTAGTCCCCAGAACATTTTTTTACCCTGTAGTTCTCAACCTGGGGCTGGACCTTATTGCTGTCTACAGCTACTTGAAAGGAGGTTGTGGCCAGCTGAGGTTTGGTCTCTTCTGTCAGGCAACCAGTGACAGGATGTGATGGTTTGGGTGTCCCCTGCCCCCCAACACTTTTATAAATCACCCAGACTAGACTCAGTCATCTCTGGAAATTTGAATGAAGCTTATATTTACAGCTGGCACGATTTACAAGAAGATATTTACAGTATATACAGTTATAGACAGAAATCTACAAGGTAAAAAAGGTAATACAGACACAACTCCCCTCCTAGAAACCTGAGTCCCCAGGAGGGGCTCTCAACCACCCTCACCTTCCCCCTACCCCTCTCAACCTTACCCCAGTCCCAAGGAAGAATGGAGGTTCGGCCAAGAGGATTAAGCAAAGGTGAAACAGCCACAAAAGCAAAAAGGAGGGTGAGGTTAGAAAGCAAGATGGAGTCCAGCCAGCAGCCTCAGCTTCTCCCCAGCAGGCAAAGCTCCCCAGTGAAGAGAAGAAGCAAGTGAAGTAATCTTTGTTTTGCCTTTCTTCTTTACACATCCCAGCAAGACTGTGAGGGAAGTAGACCTCACCATAGTTTTCATTTTACAGCCTATCATCTAGTTCTCACCAAAACATGCTAGCTAGGCTCGAACTAGCACAGAGGATGAGGGGACAGAGTCTCAAACTGTGCCTATATTATCCTCTGTATAATGTTTCCATGACCGTTGCAGAAGAACCTGATTATTATTAAAATTAACAGTCAGAGGTGTCAGATTCCTGAATATCAAAATTAATAAACAATATTAATTTTGAAAATACCACCTCACAATCAATTATCTCTGCAATGCAGCATTTCTATAAGGTTTTAATTATATGTAAACTAAACCATAAATAAATATGTTTCTGCTTCAGATTTTCAAATAGTCTAATGTATGTCTATATGGGATCCATCCTAGGGTGCTGAGAGAGCTGGCCAAGCCACTCTCCATCGTTTATCAACAGTCCTGGCTCACTGGAGAGGTCCCCAAAGACTGGAAGCTGGCCAATGTGATACCCATACACAAGAGCAGGAGGGAGGAACTAGGAAATTATAGATCTGTCAGCCTGACCTCAGTACTAGGCAAGGTCATGGAAAAGGTCATCTTGAGTGCCATCACAAAGCACCTACAGGATGGCCAAGGGATCAGACCCAGACACTATGGGTTTAGGAAGGGCAGGTCCTGCCTCACCAACCTAATCTCCTTTTATGATCAGGTTACCTGCCTGGTGAATGTGGGGCAGGCTGTGGTTGTAGTCTACGTGGACCACATCAAGGCCTTTGACACCATCTACCACAAGCAGCTCCTCGCAAAACTGGCAGCTCATGGCTTGGACAGATTCACTCTGATATGGGTCAAGAACTGGCTGGAAGACTGGGTCTAGAGAATGGTGGTGAACGGTGCCACATCCAGTTGGCAAGTGTCACTAGTGGTGTCCCCCAGGGATCAGTGCTGGGCCTGGTCCTGTTCAGTATCTTTATTGATGATCTGGATGAGGGGATTGAGTCCAACATCAGTAAGTTTGCAGATGACACCAAAGCTAGGAGCAGGTGGCAATCTTTTGGAGGGTAGGACAGCCCTACAGAGGAACCTTGACAGGCTGGATGGGTGGGCCAATGGGATGAGATTGAACAAGGCCAAGTGCAGGGTTCTACCCTTTGGCCACAACAATACCAAGCAGAACTATGGGCTGGGGACAGAGTGGCTGGAGTCTATGAAACTGCACATTTCTTCTTTTCCAAAGGTTGACCTCAGTTTTCTGATGAAATGTCAGACCTGAATACAAGCTTCCTTTCAAAAATAATTACATTTATTAAGTCTTATCATTTCCTTAGGAGACTATATTTCCACTCTAATTTAAATATCTAAAAAGTACATTTGAAGGAAACAGACATACAATTTTTTTTCACCATTCATTGTTTATTCACCCTATCATTTTACTGTATGATTTTATTCTTTTGGTTTGCTTCTGGCTTTAAACCTTTGAGTTAATTACCTTTATGAGGATTTATTTTACCTAGCATAGCACTGGACCCTAATGATGTGCAGGTTTTAGTTAATTTTATGTATTTCTACTTGCAAGAAGTTAGTGTGAACTATAGAACTGAAACAAGTAGCTCAGAATGTTTTTCCTTATTCTTAAGTAGGGGTAGGAAGACATGTACTGAGAGTGTGGGAGAGGGGAAAGTCCTGAAAAAAATGGGAAACTAATCAATGACCTAAAATGGATGTTAATTTAATTAATTGAATAAGTTTCAGTTAGTGGAGTCTTGACATGTCTTTACAAGCACATTATGTATATTTCAATAAAATGTGGGCAGGTATGTCTGCAGAGAGTAAATTCAGCTCGATATGTGTTTTTTTAAGGTTGGAAATGCAGAGGATGGAGAAAAACTTGGGCACTTAATATTCATCCTGTCTGATCACATAGAATTGAAGTCCACTCCTTCTTTCACTAAAGTGAAAGATTGTCCGAGATCACCTAAGTAGTCAAATCAGTAAAATACTTTCTCAAATTCCTTGTTAATCCCTCACTTCACAGCAACCATTCTAGGAAACAGGGCAGGCTGTTTATAAAATATCATAGAATACATTTATATGGCTTCCTCAAATATTAATTGGTCACTGGACAGTTAACTGATGGCATATTAACTAACTACGATTATTTACTAAATTAATCATAAAAAAACCCTTGTTTGATCTATTCAATGGATTCTATTTACAAGTACTAATAACAACACATTTAATAGAAAATTGAAGGCATTCTTAACAGATTTAAAATAAATAAGAAGCATCAATTGAACTTCCTTATCACTCTTCAAGCTTTAATTTTCTGATTACAGTATGGATGTAACTTTTTATTTCCAATGTCAGTGTACAAGGAACAGTATCTTGCAAAAAAGACTAAGGTTTAATTCTCCTAGGGAGGTAGTAATTACTCAAAGAGGCATTTGCTTGCTGTTTCATATAATTTTCTATATCTATGACTCGGTTCCAGTCCAAATTTCCCAGAGACTCAAATATAGTTAATAGAACCAATAGCAATTTATAGGATGCCTTTCCCTCTTCCTCCTTCTTTCCCAAAGAAAGGGAATTAAATGTAGAGAGGAAAAGGTAAAATACACCCAAATAAATAGTCTCACTTTGATTTGGAAGTTAAAAGAAGAACGTTTTAGCAATAAATAAAAGGTATTTGAGGTAGGGAAGTCACACAAGGTATAAGGTAGGGAAAACATGATAGAAAATATGTAAATACACCCGGATTTGATGGCAATGGTTTTGTCCACGTTGTGGATTACGGCCACGTGGTGAAACAAAGAGTACCAGGAAACAGGATGGTGATGCTGTCAAGCAGGGAGGCAGGGCAAGAGAGAGCAAGAAATAGATGTTCCTCTGGTTTTATAGGCATTTAGACAGGAAGTGGGAGTGGGCTATGCACCACACTTGGTAATGTTTGGACCCATCCCCGAGGGCAGGTCAGGAGGATCTGGGGTCAGGATCAAGACCACTCCCTGAGGAGGGTTAACCTTTTACAATCTGTCATGCATATGTGTAAACATTTATGTATATAACTTAAACAGCAAGCATAATACCTGCACAATCTTTGTGTCACATAACCACATTGATTGTGAGCTTCTTTACAGTGAGTGACCTTCACTCACTGCTCTAGAAGGCATCATGTGAAATACTTCTCTTAATTTCATACTTATGAAGCAAGTTAGATTACATTTTACCAGAAACCCTATTGTGCTGCTTTTTTGTATGTAAACTTATTAGAAGGCCTATGTTGTTCTAAAACAGCATCTGAAGGCCAGACACAATACCCTAGAACATCTCACATAACTCTAGACAACTGTATCAAGCCTTCATTAGTCACTCACTGTAAAAGGAATTCAGACACCTATGGGTGTAGCCCATTTGTCCAAGCATAGGTGTCTAACCTTACCTAAGATGTTGTCTCACAAATTACACCTGTCCAACAGTTGTTCATACCTGCTTGTTCCACAAGGATGTCTCTGCTACTCACAGGTATCTCAAATGCTGCTAGTCCCCACTGCATGGGTAACTTAATTGTACCTCTATCTTACAAGTTTAATATGTTTTAACTTTGACTCACATCTCACTCATGCTGATTCAGGAAGATGTCTATACTATAAAAATTAGCACAATGAACTCCTTTAAGTGTCAAAAGAAGTAATGCCTTTTGGAAGGAAAGAGTTCTGAGATTCACAGAAGAGTTTGCAAGCATCACATTCCAAGTGAATTTTTTTTTTCTCTCTCATATTGTTTTGCCTACTGCAGAAGAGTGTCTGCTTTCCCTGGAGATGTTCAAGAAAAGCCTGGCTGAGGCACCTAGTGCCATGGTATAGTTGATTGGGCAAGGCTGGGTGCTAGGTTGGACTGGATGATCTTGGAGGTCTCTTCCAACCTGGTTGATTCTATAATTCTATGATTCTTTGTTTTGTTCTTATTGGACAACTTTACCTGATGAGAAGTAGCCACTGATTCTCCCAGAAACATGTCAAGCAAAGTGTACATACTGTTAGGATAAAAATCTCCTCCTTTTCCCATTCAAGATGGCAGCAATAGAAAAACTTGTGGCTTTTACCTCCCTTAAAAAAAAAGTTCAAATGAATAAACAAACAAACAAACCAAAAGCAGAACAAAACCACACACACAAAGACACACTTCCCAAACAAATAGAAAAAAAACCAGAAAAGCCAAATAGCATACGCTCAAACTAGCATGTCCTGAAATCCAGCCAATATAGCTGAGCAGACACATTCAAATACCTCATCTATATTTAAAGTGACTTAATCATAATGAATATAAATTACATTCTTGACTTTTTTTTTTTAGGTTTCTTTCTTTTCTCATCTTCATTTTTCATCAACCAAAGGAGTAAGTGTTTTCCTGATAATTAATCCACATAACTCTGAAATTTCTCTTACTCCTAAGAGAAGATATGAGTCTTTATCTTGGTAGACAGATATTTTTCTGAACCATTTACTAAGCCAATGTGAATCTCACTATGTATTACACAGAGGTACAGTTGTGTTAACCTTTTACTCAGATAGCCTGTTGTTATCAAAAGTCATCTATCTGCAAATGTCTAAGGACAGAACATTTCCTCAATAATATAGCTCATTGCAGCCATCAAGAACAAAACAGACTTCCTGACAGAGGATGTTGAGCGTATTGCCTTCATCACCTTAAAACACATCTAACTAGCATCTGCTCCTGACAAAAAAAAATGAAGGAAAAGATACCTTTCACTTAAAGTACTTGGGAAAACTTCTAATTAGCAGGCTTCCCCTGGTGGCCTTACTGTTTGAGTTATACACAGTTAATTACTGAAATTATTAAACAATTTCCAGTTTCTTTCATGGCAGTGAGCTGAATGTGCCTGTGTGGTTTTGTTTTTCTCTTTTTCTTTTGATTATGCTATTTCAGTATTGGTAATCCAGCTGACCTCCAGACAACTTAAAAGAAAGCAATAGTATTTTTCATCATTATAGTCCCTGCTAATCTCACTGTATTTTTTCCCCAGTATTTGGAAATTGAAAGATGGGTTATAGCTGTCATTCTTTCCAAAATAGGCAATTATTTATACTTCCGTCCTTGCTAAAGTTAAATTATGTGCCAATACACATATGGTATATGCATAGAAGCATAGAATCAAGCAGATTTGAGGTCTCTTCCAACCTGCTTGATTCAAAGTACTCTAATTATTATAAGGAAGAGATCTCCAAAATCATCCAGTCAAACCTAGAACCCAGCCCTGTCCAATCAACTACACCATGGCACCAAGTGCCTCAGCCAGGCTTTTCTTGAACACGTATCCAGAGAAGGGCAACGAGGCTGGTGAGAGGCCTCGAGCACAACCCCTATGAGGAAAGGCTGAGGGAGCTGGGATTGTTTAGCCTGGAGAAGAGGAGGCTCAGGGGTGACCTTATTGTCTACAACTACCTGAGGGGTGGTTGTAGCCAGGAGGAGGTTGCTCTCTTCTCTCAGGTGGCCAGCGCCAGAAC
>WAAF01006903.1:0-38424 GCA_013400475.1 Tricholaema leucomelas | reverse complement strand
ACGCCCCCAGCTCTCTCAGCCTCTCCTCACAGGGCTGTGCTCCAGGCTTCTCACCAGTTTTGTCACCCTTCTCTGAACACACTCCAGTAACTTAACATCTCCCTTGAATTCAGGAACCCAGAACTGGACACAGCACTCAAGGTGTGGCCTGGCCACTGCTGAATACAGGGGCTGCTGGCCACACTATTCCTGATACAGGCCAGGATGCCATCGACTCTTCTGGCCACCTGGGCACACTGCTGGCTCATCTTCAGCCTACTGTCTACCAGTACCCCCAGGTCCCTTTCTTCCTGGCTGCTCTCCAGCCACTCTGTCCCTAGCCTGCAGTGCTGCTTGGGGTTGTTGTGGCCAAAGTATAGAACCCTGCACTTGGCCTTGTTCAATCTCATCCCATTGGCCTCTGTCCACCCTTCCAGTCTGTCTAGGTCCCTCTGCAGGGCTCTCCTACCCTCCAACAGATCAACACCTGCTCCTAGCTTGGTGTCATTTGCAAATTTACTGATGATGGACTCAATCCCCTCTTCAATCCCCTCTTCACTTTAACAACAATACTGCATTCAGAATCATTCCCACTGAAATTTTTATGTATACACTAATTATCTTACAGTAGATACCTAATTTTTAGATTGCAACAGCTAGAGGATTTATTTGATTTTGTATGTGATTGTATATATTGTTTGTTAGCCTATCAGTCAAACAGCAATGGGGAGAGTTTACTTTTGGTTGTGGGCTTTTTGTGATTCTTATTTTTCAGGGTTTCTAGGGGAATTTGTTTTGTTTTATTTTGTTGGGTTTCGCTTGGTTTTTTTTGTTTATTTGGTTTTGTTGGGGTTTTTTTGTTTGGTTGTTTTTTTTTTCTTTTTGAAAGATTTTGTATATCCTGCAAAAAGTTCCTTCGTTTAAACATATAGTCTTTTATTCCTACATCCAGTGTCTGTCAGGAACAGGTTTCCTTCACCAAAGAAGAAAGAACAGAAATAAGCAAAACCACAATGTGAGAGTGACAAACTTACTAGTGGAGACAAACATACAGGAATCAAAATATTCAAAGCATTGGTGAGTAATTCTATATAATTTCCATTAAATTTCTTTTTTAATTAATGAAACATGAAATTACTTTTCTTTTTTCATGTGTTTTGCTGATGTAGGATATTGCAACAACTACACAGACTTGCGGTATTTGAAAAATAAAAAGGACAAAAGTGTGATTCTGATGTATGCTTCAAAGGCACCCCTTAACCACTACTGAAAATATTTAAATTTATTGGGTTAGAATTAGGTCAAGTTGAGGTCTTACTGCATGCTGTCCAAAATGAACTGCAGAAATTCCTGGAGATACAGTGAGGTTTCATCACAGATGTCCTTAAACGGTTCATAGAAACAGAGATCAGAGACAATGGACAAAAATCCCCTCCACAAGCAGGAATAGAACATTCCCTTCCCCTGATTTAATCATAAAGAAGTGAATATCAAATGTATATTTTTTGTACCGTAAGTAGTCTCATGTATTTGCCACTAAGTTGAAAAGAATACTAAGAAATAACCTGTTTAATAATTTTTCCTGGTTTAAGTATATAAATAGTAAGGCATTTCTTGTCTTTGTGAGATTTGTACTTGTTCTGAAGTTTAATTGTTACTAAAATTCCTTTAAGATTTCCAGGCCAGTGTTCTCTGCTTACTCAGTTTTCACTGTGAGGTCACTGGCATACATTAATCTGTAACTCTCGTATGCTATGTAAAAACTGAACCCAGGCCTACTTTAGAATCGTAGAACCATAGAATCATAGAATGGTTTAAGTTGGAAGGCACCTCAAGGATCATCCAGTTCCAACCCCCTGCCACAGGCAGGGACACCTCCCACTAGAGCAAGTTGCTCAAGGCCTCATCCAGCCTGGCCTTAAACGCCTCCAGGGAGGAAGCATCCACAACCTCCCTGGGCAACCCGTTCCAGTGTCTCACCACCCTCACTGTAAAGAACTTCCTCCTAACATCCAGTCTAAATCTCCCCTCTTCCAGTTTAAAACCCATTCCCCCTCGTCCTGACATTACCAGACCTTGTCAATAGTCCCTCCCCAGCCTTCCTGTAGGCTCCCTTCAGATACTGGAAAGCCACTCTAAGGTCTCCTCGAAGCCTTCTCTTCTCCAGGCTGAAGAGCCCCAACTCTCTCAGCCTGTCCTCATAGCAGAGGTGCTGCAGCCCTCTGATCATCTTCGTGGCTCTCCTCTGGACCCGCTCCAGCAGTTCCATGTCCTTCTTGTGTTGGGGGCTCCAGAACTGCACACAGTACTCCAGGTGGGGTCTGAGGAGAGCAGAGTAAAGGGGGAGAATCACCTCCCTTGCCCTGCTGGCCACACCTCTCTTGATGCAGCCCAGCACACAGTTGCTGTCTGGGCTGCATGTGCACACTGTCAGCTCATGTTGAGCTTTTCATCAACCCAGACCCCCAGATCCTTTTCCTCAGGGCTGCTCTCCAGCCATTCACCACCCAGCCTGTATCTGTGCCTGGGATTGTACCAACCCAGATGCAGGACCTTACACTTGGCCTTGTAAGAGTTTTCAATTCTTAAATTGTAAAGCATTCTAATATGAAAATCTAAGACTATTGTAGTGGTTATTTTGACTGCCCTGGTTAGGTATTCAGCAAAAGTCTGAGAATTTCCATTTTCTTTGCAACAGAATTAACTCTTCAGACCAAGATTAAAGATATGATTTGTTTGGGCCAATTGGTTTATAGCAAATATTTGCTGTCATCCTCCACATTCATCATTCAGTACATTGTGGTTATATTCTTTACATTCATTAGAAAAGATCATAGGAGTATGAGGAATTACTTATTTGTTGGCTTTATTAAAAAATATTTACTTTGACAGGTATATTTCATGTCAAAACTGAACTTGCATATAGTTTACAAAGTACTAAATAATTGTTCTATTTTACATGTAAATAGGGTAGTATTTTTACAATTCAAAAGATGGCTTTAGAATAACCAATGCAAGTCATTACTGTGATTCACAATATTGTTGCATAACTGAAAATTATTTTTTATATCCAAAACTACAAATGGTCTTTTTCTTTGTACAATTTGAGGTGCCAAAAAAATTGTCCCATATGGGATACCAAAAAAAAAAAAAGCATGTGTGAATCTGTTGAATGGTAGGAGAGCCCTGTAGAGGGACTTTGACAGGCTGGATGGGTGGGCAGAGGCCAATGGGATGAGATTGAACAAGGCCAAGTGCAGGGTCCAGTTCTGGGCCCCCCAGTTTAAGAGGGACATTGAGATGCTTGAACGTGTCCAGAGAAGGGCAACGAGGCTGGTGAGAGACCTTGAGCACAGGCCCTATGAGGAGAGGCTGAGGGAGCTGGGATTGTTTAGCCTGGAGAAGAGGAGGCTCAGGGGAGATCTTANGACAGAGTGGCTGGAGAGCAGCCAGGCAGAAAGGGACCTGGTGATACTGGTGGATAGTAGCTGAATGTCTTGGAGGGCCTGTAGGCTCAAAAATATGCTTACTTTTTGCCTTGTCTTGCCCAAACATGTTTTTCTGCCCAAACCAGGGGTAAACACATTAAATGGGTAAACAAGCACAAAAGGGGCACAATAGGCCTGGTGCCACAAAGTCTGGTCTGCCTAAGGTCCAGGTTGTAAACAGGTTATATAAGCTGGTTGTAAACACGTTGTGTAAGCCCCACACACTTAGCCCATGCTCTCCCCACATATGGGGGTACTAGGCTTATGGTCTTGCCTATTATGGTATTGTTTGACTGACTGCCATAACCTGATTGGTCTTTCTAGTGGCCAAAGGGCCATTAATCTCGGCCCACAGTTGATAAATAGAGCTACACAGGTAAACAAAGCTTCACCTGCCTGCTCTCGCTTCACCAGCGTGCCCTTGCTCACGCTTAGGCCCCATGCTCGCCCCCCCCACCTCGCTCACGATCACTCTCATTCAGGCACACTCGCTGATTGTTAGATTTAGCCTGCCTTTACCTACGGAGCTGAGGCACTTAGGTGGTGCCCATGTAGTGGGCTACGTGGTGTAGTTGATTGGCCAGGGCTGGGTGCTAGGTTACACTGGATGATCTTGAAGGTCTCTTCCAACCTGCTTGATTTCTATGAACCTGCTATGATTCTATGAACAACTATTTCACTACATATGTCTCCTATGACAATAGAGCCATTGTAAGTCATCTGTATCTTACTTTAGGTGCAAGTGGTTTTTATTCTTGTTCCAACACAAGCCAAATGCAAGCAATGATAATGTTTTACTAAATATATGAATGGACAGAACTATATGAAGAGCAGATGACATCTTCTAAATGCCTGAAGTGCATCTGCTAATAAACTGCCAATGCTAAAAAACAAAACAAAACAAAAACACACACAAAAGCCAATAAAGACAACAATGAAAAAACCCGAACAGAGAAACAAACCCAAAAGAATTATAACCTGGACCAAATTATTAATATCAGGCAGCTATCATAACTTCTTGTTTTCTTACCAGGGCAGTCTGTGTTGCTGTAAGGTTTAACTGGAGGGGTTTTATGAATACTGAGGACTGTAATAAATTTCACTAAGTTCTAATGTTGCATAAACCTGCTGCAGCCTTCAGTTGTTGCTAACAATCAGACTGGGAAAGCTGTGATGTCCTAATTACCTTAAATAATTCACTGAGGATTTAAATTCAGCACAATTAATAGCTTCCCAGAACTTGTGAGTAAAAATGAATGCTTTGTTTACTGAGTTCTGTGTGATTTCTTGCTGTACTTATTTGACATTAAAACGGTCTCAAATCATTGCTTGGAATGTAAATTTTGAAATGCTATCTCAAATTTAGTTCTGAATGGCAAAATTAATAAATAATATTAATTTTGGAAAATGTAATCTCACATCGATTAATTTCCCCTCCCCAACAAACAGTTAAAAAGGTTTGAATGTGGGTCAGATCCAGCGTGACACTCAGAAGTGCTTTGTGGAAAGTTTTCTCTAAACATGAATCATAGCACATAGCAATTGCACCAGAAAATGTAAACCCCATGCCATTTTGCCATTTGTTCTTCAGTGAAATTGTAGGGTTTTGATCAGTTTTCTTCACCCAGTTTATACAATTTTATGTGTGTGCACATATATATATGTATTTATATATAATAGTATTGTTGTATCAGTCAGGGTTGGAAAGGACCACAAGGATCATCTAGTTCCAACCCTGCTGCCATGGACAGGGACACCTTACCCTAGATCAGCCTGGCCTTAAACACCTCCAGGGATGGGGACTTAACCACCTCCCTGGGTGACCCACTCCAGGCTCTCACCACTCTCATGATGAACAACTTCCTCCTAACATCTAGTCTGAATCTTCCCACTTCCAGCTTTGCTCCATTCCCCCTAGTCCTGTCACTACCTGGTAGCCTAAAAAGTCCCTCCCCAGCTTTTTTGTAGGCCCCCTTCAGATACTGGAAGGCCACAAGAAGGTCACCTCAGAGCCTCCTCTTCTCCAAACTGAACAGCCCAAACTCTTTCAGTCTGTCCTCATAGCAGAGCTGCTCCAGCCCTCTGCTCATTCTTGTGGCCCTTCTCTGGACATGCTCCAGCATGTCCACATCCTTCTTCTAATAGGGTTTCCAAAACTGGATGCAATACTCCAGGTGGGATCTCAGCAGAGCAGAGGGGGAGAATCACTTCCCTCACCCTGCTGTCCATACTTCTCCTGATGCAGCCCAGGATATGTATATATGTATGCACATATGTATATGTATGTATTTTCTACATATCTGACTGGACTATGATTCATATTATCTTAGCAAGGCAACAATGAAATCTGAGAAAGACAGCAAAGAAGACTCCCTTTCTTTCCTAATTATTTTGGTTCAGGAGAAAAACCCATATCCTAACACAATAATATTTTCTACTTATTTCCTGAGGTATTTCAATGTCACTGAATCAATCTGACCTCTGAAAGACAGGGAATTGTCTTGAAATACACACTTACTTGTTCAATAGTTGATTTTGGAAGATAGAAGGTTGTCCAAGGCAATAGAAAATGACTTCTTATATATTTTATAATGTCAAAGGGTCTGAAAGAGACATGTTCAGAAGTTGGTGCATCTGCTGTAGAGAAAATATTGAAAAAGTCTTGCAAAAGGTTTACCTATTTAGATTTAAAATTAACTTCATACACACGACTATACACTATTTTTCAGGGTCCTGAAGACCCTGTCTGTATCTGTGTTTCGCCCTTACTTCTGCTGTCTTAACTGTTTTGAACTTATCATTCTGCTTCTGACCCCCCTTACCAATCCTTCCTACTCATCTTACACATGAGGCAGATTCTGGGATAAGAGCAGGGAGTGGAAAGAAGGTGGAAGGGTGGTTGGGAGCCCCTCCTGGGGACTCTGACTTCTGGGAGGGGTATTACATTTCTCTATTACTTTTAACTTGTGTATTTCTGTATATAGATGTAAATATTTGTAATGTGTTACAAATACCTGCTTGTATATTGTGCTTAGCTGCGAATATAAAGCTTCATTCCTTAACTTCCATCTGGCTGAGTCTAGTCTGGGTGAATTCATGTTGTGTAGGGGCAGGCATCTTCCAAACCATCACATTTTTCTAATATCCTCTCAATTCAGCTGTTTTGTTAAGAGCCTGGGTTGCTAACCTAATGTGTTGGTTTGAGACTAATTGGAATATTTTTTTCTGAAAGAAATTAAATCCTTAGCTGTGAGAAGAGAGGAAAAAAAACCCAGTACCCTATATCAGTCATTCTTCTGCTGAGAAATGCAACTAGTCAAAACATAGAGAAGACACTTCTCACACACTTCTCAGCTCTGAGTTCTGTTCCTTCTCTCTGGTGGTCAGTCTATGGTTGTCTCTGCCTTAACTCTAATCTGACCTAACTCATTAGTTCCCCTAACCTTCTCATTGTATTTTTTTGACATCTCCCCTCAGATCTCTCCAGATTTATCGTGTGAGATATACGGGGACGCATCTGGTTCTTTCTGAAGGGAGGGAAAGAGGGGGAAGGAAGCAGGAGGTTTGGGTTGGTAGTCTTCTGGCAGTCTGATGCCTGAGAGGAGTATTGTGTTTCTGTATTACTTTTAACTGTGTCATGTGCCAGTGCAGCAGCACTGAAACATGAAGTGTCCAGACATATGACAAAGTTTTGAGCTTGAAAACATTATCAAGGATTCAGGCTTGACAAATACTGGTGGATGAGCAGTTTTGTAGTAAGTACTCTATTTTCTACTGTTAGAAATGGAGTTAACCTCACTCAATTTTACTTTATAGTAATGTGGCAAGCAATGGACAAAAATGTTTCAAGTAAACTCCTTCCTAGTGAACTTCAGCAGAAACTGAAATATAGCAATATTAGTAGAAGCATCCTTACATTCAGAAACCATTATAGAAATAATTTTCTCCATTTCTTCAGCCACTCTCATCTACCCACCATGCACACATACCTTGCGTTGCACATCTTTGCTGGAAATAAATGTGGTTTGCAGTGCACTAATAAAGCTCAGGATGAAGAGAAAATTCAATTCCAGAGTAAGACTAAAATCAGAAAGACAACTCAGCATCCTTCAGTTTGATAAGAACCAGCAGACACAGAGTAGACAAATTCTAAAATCAGGGATTATAGAAACAGTTTAAGCCTCATACAGCCAATGGGATATTACAGCAGAGCACGAGTTTCATTAATGTTACAATTGAGGGCTTGCAGTTTAAAAAATAACTTAAGTATTCTCAAAACCTACTCTCTTAGAGGATCTTGAAATTTGTTGTGCCTCATATGCATATCAAGTCAGTTTGCTGTCTGTATCTGAAGCAAATATAAGACGAAGAGACAGTATATTTCTAGCAAGGGAGATATACGAATGTATATACAGATCTCTAACTATGGGCTATACAAATAGCTACCAAACTATATTAGGTATTGTTCCAGTGGGTTCTTTAGAGTCCAGGAAGCAGTCACGCACATGGATACACCCCCTCTGGGTACAGTTCCAACACTTTATTAGAGCTCAAATGCTAGAATCATGGAGAGAAAGATATACTGAAAACTACAATGCTGAATAGGATGTCACAAAGAATGCCAAGTAAGTCGATTGATGAGAGAGCAGATTATACTCACCCTATCCATCTGACCAGCAATACTCCTGCGATGCATAGATTGCAGAGCTGGCAGGCACTTCTCTTAGATGAGTGTCCCCCATCGGGAACTGCAACATCATGGTGGCAAGACTGGTGCCACTCCAACCCAGCTATGTAGGCTCTCAGTATATATGGGTTCAGAATTCTGTGATGTATGGCCAGGACATCCCATAAGGCCAAACCAAGGAGAACAGAATCCCTCCTTTATTTTGGAGTCTATTACATAACGTATTTCCCTATGGCTCATGCGCATACTTTCAAGCCCTATTTCCCCTGGGTCTTATCTCTACTAACCTACTGACTATTGGCCTGTTGTGAATCTGATCAGATGCATACCAACACTTCCCACTTACAATTACATATTAAAACTTATGTATGATATTATGCACACATTTGTAAAAACCTGTGCCCAGGTTGCCAAGAGAGCCAATGGCATCCTGGCCTGTATTAGGAACAGTGTGGCCAGTAGGACAAGGGAGGTTATTCTTCCCCTGTACTCAACACTGGTCAGGCTACACCTTGAGTCCTGTGTCCAGTTCTGGGCCCCTCAATTCAAGAGAGATGTTGAGGTGCTGGAACATGTCTAGAGAAGGGCAGCAAAGCTGATGAAAGGCCTGGAACAAAAACCCTATGAGGAGAGGCTGAGGGAGCTGAGGTAGTTTAGCCTGGAGATGAGAAGGCTCAGGAGTGACCTCATTGCTGTCTATAACTACCTGAAGGGAGACTGCAGCCAGGTGGGGGTTGGTCTCTTCTGCCAGGCAACCAGCAACAAAACAAGGGGACACAGTCTCAAGTTGTGCCAGGGGAAGTATAGGCTGGATGTTAGGAGGAAGTTCTTGGCAGAGAGAGTGATTGGCGTTGGAATGGGCTGCCCAGGGAAGTGGTGGAGTCACTGTCCCTGGGGGTGTTGAAGAAAAGACTGGATGGGTCACTTAGTGCCATGGTCTAGTTGACTGGATAGGGCTGGGTGCTAGGTTGGACTGGCTGATCTTGTAGGTCTCTTCCAACCTGGTTGATTCTATGATTCTATGAAACTCTGTAAAATTCCATATGCTCCTAATACATTTGCCCAGCAAATCTCAGCTTGGCAACATTTCCTATCACTAATACAAAGATGATCTCTACTCTGCACAACTGAATAAGGCAGAATGGCACGTGATAACCATTCTTTTGCCAAAGAATTAAAGTAGACATATGTGATAAGCCAGCATTTTTTTTTCTACTTGTCATAGCTGACAATCAAACAGATGTCTCTACATCACCATTGAAAAATATAACAAATACTAAAAGATAACTTTAGTTAACCTGAGTGGAATCCATGAATTCAATTCCCCATGCTTAACACAGTCTACAAAAAGAAAATTGCTGTTTGGACTATACCCTTGCTGTGACCAGGGTGGCATGATAAGGTGGAAGTTAGGAGATATTATGAACTGAAAATAATTTTAACTTACTCAAGATACCAGAGAGTACATACTACATAGTATTAATCTTCAAATCAGTTCGCATTTGGAAAGGTACATCCAGCACACACACAAAAAAAAAAAAAAAAAGAAAAAGAGGACTTACTAAGCTTATGTGCCTTTAGGAAACAATAAAACTACTGCTACAGAGAAAATTTTTGTTTAACTAAAAAAAAAATACCCAAATATTTATTTTCAGAATCTTTCCAATGGCTTCCACTACATTAAAACACTGCAATGCTATAATGACACCTTGCACTCAAGAGGTGGCATTATTAATATATTCTGTAAGAAAGTGCTGTATCCAGCCCTGATATGGGAAAAGAGATAGAGAACATAGAGTGTAGCAACCTAGTCAAATCATTATATCAGTGTGAGCACTGATATAAAGCATCATCAATCAGATAAACACAAAGAAGGTGGGTTAAACTTGAGAGGGTCTTGAAACACTCTCATAGAGAAGAAGAATACTGTATTCAAAAATGAGAACATTGGAAACTCCAGCCAAGAATGTGAACCACAACTGATGCCAGGTGGACGAAAGGGTAGAATGTTAGAGGTTGGAAGGGACCTCTAGAGATCATTGAGTCCAACCCCTTCCCCTGCCAAAAGCAGGATACCTAGGGTAGTCCACATAGGAATGCATCCAGGTGAGTTTTGATAGTCTCCAGAGAAGGAGACTCCACAACCGCCCTGGGCAGCCTGAGCAGTACTAAGATGCTGGTTTTCTAGCTTAAACCTTTGTGGGTTTGCATTTGTGTTCCTTGCACTTGCTTTTCTGAAGTTCTATGAAGATCAGAGTGCATGAACTGCATAGGTATAACTTTGTGCCAATGGCTGATGACTCATCACTTCTTCCAGTACAGTGACAGCTCACAGATACATTTCAAGCAATCTCCTGCTTTTCTGTTTGCAGCCATTGAATTTTAAATTACCAAGCAAGAGGTCAGGGTGAGGAAGACATCAACGTTTCTCCCAAAGACCCCAAAAGGGGGGTGGCAATGAGCATGGGTGATAGAGGTGGGACAGTATGGAAATCAGTTCCAGGAACTGATTGTAATAACTCCACCTATTCCAAGAACTAATTGCAATAACCCTACCCCTGTACTGAATATGCATGATGATGTAGCATAGTGATTCTACCTGAACCAGGTGAAGCTGTGAACTTTGGAAGATGACCTCTCCTTGTCACCCAGCACTGATTAATAACATATCTTTCCTGATAACACTCTGTGTGTTGTGAGGTCTCATTTTCTGTAAGTCAGTCCATATTAGAAAACTGCTGACTATACACAAACATACAAAGAGTTTTGCCCTTTATTTTATAAACTTTTAAATATAAACATATTTAAGGGTTCATAAAATAATGCTTCAGAGGTTTTATTAAGAATTTCTTGTGCAAGAATAATTAATTGCTTACAGCACCAAAAATAACCATACATCTTTGTCATCAGGAGAAACTGAGAGAAAAAGACCCTGGATCTGCACCTGCATGAACTAAGTATGTCTGTTCAAAGTCTTTTAAATTAAATCTTAGCAGTCACACATACTCTGGCTGCAAGTCAAATTCACCTTACTTTGTGAAACTAAATCAATGAGCTAAGCATATTCCTGAAAAAGAAAATATACAGTATTTATCTATTTTTATTATTATTATTCACAGCACAAAGTCAGTGAAACTTCTCTGCAACAAATTCTTGGGTTTCTTTGGATTAAAAGAAGTGAATAGTACACAAAACACACTTCTTATGTGGTATAAAAATGTCCAGTGGTTGTAGAGGGCTCTTTGACACCACCTATATGGAAGAACTTGGCCACACATTCTGGGTATATATATGTATATCATAGAATCATAGAATCAACCAGGTTGGAAGAGACCTCCAAGATCATCCAGTTCAACCTATCACACAGCCCTAGCCAACCAACTAGACCATGGCACTAAGTGCCTCAGCCAGGCTTTTCCTGAACACCCCCAGGGACGGTGACTCTACCACCTCCCTGGGCAGCCCATTCCAGTGCCAATCACTCTCTCTGGGAAGAACTTCCTCCTAACATCCAGCCTATACTTCCCCCAGCACAACTTGAGACTGTGTCCCCTTGTTCTGTTGCTGGGTGCCTGGGAGAAGAGACCAAGCCCCACCTGGCTACAGCCTCTCTTCACATAGTTGTAGACAGCAATGAGGTCACCCCTGAGCCTCCTCTTCCCTAGGCTAAACACCCCCAGCTCCCTCAGCCTCTCCTCATAGGACTGTGTTCCAGGCCTCTCACCAGCTTTGTCACCTTTCATATATGTATATCTATATGTATATGTATATCTATATCTGTATATGCATATCTTCAAGATTGTGTATCTCCCATATCAGGCTTCACTCTGTGCATACACTATTCCTCTCGTCCTTGAAGGTTGACTCAGTCCTCAGTTTAAAAAATGAAGGTGCAAGGGTAGAGAGCACATCACAATTCATTTAAATTATAATCTTATATTTATTATCCAATCCAAATGTTCAGAGTAGAGCAAATACATTGTTTAAGATCCATGAGATAACTTCAATGTTAATTGAGTGTAGTACAAAGTACATCTATCTGCAGACAAGCACTGGATGCCCAATTAATTCATACTTTCTCATTGTTAGCTTGGTCTTCTAGTCTATTTTGAATCATTTTAACTAGCTCTCTACAAGACACTGTAGAGCAACAGTTCAGTGCAGAGATCACAGCAAGGCCTTTCCCTAAAGGCAACATAGACAAGATTGTAAATACATGTCACATTCCTTTTTATTTAGCAGCTAAGGCATAGCCAATAAATAATACTACTCCTGTTCGTATGAAGCAGCCTTCAACTGGCAAAAATGAGTGCATCAAATACACAGAAGAGAAAAGGGAGGAAAAGTGGGAGGAAACAGGGTAAAAAAGGAGGGAATAAGGAAGAGAATAAGGGAGGAGGGGAGTTGCTGTCTACAACTACCTGAAGGGAGGTTGTAGCCAGGTGGGGGTTGGTTTCCTCTGCCAGGCAACCAGCAAAAGAACAAGGGGACACAGTCTCAAGTTGTGCCAGGGGAGGTATAGGCTGGATGTTAGAAGGAAGTTCTTGACAGAGAGTGATTTGCCATTGGAATGGGCTGCCCAGGGAGGTGGTGGAATTGCCAGCCCTGGAGGTGTTCATGAGAAGACTGGCTGAGGCACTTGATGACATGGTCTAGTTGACTGGCTAGGGCTGGGTGCTAGGTTGGACTGGATGATC
Organism: Tricholaema leucomelas; assembly: GCA_013400475.1. Classification (NCBI taxonomy): domain Eukaryota; kingdom Metazoa; phylum Chordata; class Aves; order Piciformes; family Lybiidae; genus Tricholaema lacrymosa; species Tricholaema leucomelas. The sequence goes on along the minus strand of WAAF01006903.1, from coordinate 25,573 downwards.
TTGGAGGTCTCTTCCAACTTGTTTGATTCTATGATTCTAAGGCAGGAAGGCAGAAAGACAGGAAGAAAGGAAGGTGGAAAGGAATGCAGGAAGGCTGTCAAGCAGGCAGAAAGGAAGAGGAAAAGGAAGAGGAAGAGGAGGAGGAAAAAAGAGACAAAAGAATGAAAAGGAGGGAAGGGAAAAAACAAAGAAAATTTTCAAAAACAAAAAAAAAAGGAAAGAAGGAAAAATGAAAACAAAAAGGGAAAAGGAATAGGGGCAAGAAGGAGTGGAAAGAAGAAAGGGAAAAGGAAGATGAAAATGAAAGTGAAAAAGGCAGAATGTGGAAGGAAGAGACAAGGCAGAAGAAGGAAGAGAAAAAGAAAACAAAAGGACAATAGTATTGACATATTATTTCTACAAAACAAGAAAGGAAAAGAAACATCCATATCTAATAAACATATATTAGTATTTTATTTGGAAATAAATTAATTTTAGATCAGGGTTTGGTAGATTGAGTCTTTCTCAAAAAAAAAAACAACCCAAAACCCACCCAATTATTTAAGGCATAGTTAAGTATTACTGTCTACAGTGTCATTTTATAGTCAATACAAATGCTATAAACTGGAAATTAACACAGCTAGCGGCACCAGAATTCAACTCAAACAAATCATTTTATCTGCAGAAAACCAATTATTCAATAGTTCCTACAGACTATTTGCTATCACAACTGTTGTGTTTGACCATATTTTTAAGCAATATGCTGTTTCCAATCCTTTACTTGAGACAAGCAAAGAAAACAAGTGAAATGCAATATAGCTCAAGAAGGGAAATGGAAAAGCTTATTAGCAACAATCACTGAAGTGCAGTTGAAGACAATGAACTTCCCAGTTTTCTTTAATAAGAATTGTTTCTCTATTAATTTGCTCATATTACAATAGAAATTAAAATTAAATAGAAAAAGTAAAAAAAATAAGGGCTGTCTGCTTAGGGTAGGGTGGCCCTGCCCATGGCAGGGGTGTTGGAACTAAACGATCCTTGTGGTCCCTTCCAACTCTGACTGATTCCACGATTCTACTTTCATAGTATCATCATAGTATCGTCAGGGTTGGAAGAGACCTCACAGATCATCAAGTCCAACCCTTCACCACAGAGCTCAAGGCTAGACCATGGCACCAAGTGCCACATCCAATCCTGCCTTGAACAGCCCCAGGGACGGCGACTCCACCACCTCCCTGGGCAGCCCATTCCAGTGTCCAATGACTCTCTCAGTGAAGAATTTTCTCCTCACCTCGAGCCTAAACTTCCCCTGGCGCAGCCTGAGGCTGTGTCCTCTTGTTCTGGTGCTGGCCACCTGAGAGAAGAGAGCAACCTCCCCCTGGCCACAACCACCCCTCAGGTAGTTGTAGACAGCAATAAGGTCACCCCTGAGCCTCCTCTTCTCCAGGCTAAACAATCCCAGCTCCCTCAGCCTCTCCTCGTAGGGCTGTGCTCGAGGCCTCTCACCAGCCTCGTTGCCCTTCTCTGGACACGTTCAAGCATCTCAATGTCCCTCTTAAACTGGGGGGCCCAGAACTGGACACAGTACTCAAGGTGTGGTCTAACCAGTGCAGAGTACAGGGGCAGAATGACCTCCCTGCTCCTGCTGGCCACACCATTCCTGATGCAGGCCAGGATGCCATTGGCTCTCTTGGCCACCTGGGCACACTGCTGGCTCATGTTCAGGTGGGTATCAATCAGCACCCCCAGACCCCTCTCTGTCTGGCTGCTTTCCAGCCACTCTGACCCCCAATACTTTGGTATTCATTCAGGGATTTTTTTTAAACACGTTTTTATTTCATTGTTATGTAAGTGTATTTACATGGCAAACTGAGTTTTCAGGAGTATTCGAGCAGGTGTTCTGGAATATTTAGGTTTGTAGATATCTTGAAAATTCTCACAGATGTAGAATTCAGTTGTCATCTGCATGATCTTTACACTAAATAATTGCACTCATGTCTACAAATGGCATAAATGCAAGATAGGAATCCTAAGATTTTTACACAATGAGGTCTAGTTGGTAGAATCTGTCTAAGTCTTTCACCTAAAATTACACAGGTCTGGCTCAATGCAGCTGAACAGAAACAAGCATAATTACACTTTTGGACACTCTAGATTTTATGAGACATTTAGTCAGGGCTGTGATCTTGTGCAGTACCTTTGGTAGATGTCTATTGTACCTAAGCCATAGCTAACTGTGCCAGCACAACCAAAGTCCCTCCCCATGAAACCTAGATGGGGGGAAATGGAGAAGATGGGACAGAGTGATACAGTGAGAGGGACCTTGCTTTACTCAGGGCTGAGAGTCAGTAGGATATAGAATCATAGAATCAACCAGGTCAGATGAGACCTCCAAGATCATCCAGCCCAACCTAGCACTCAGCCCTGTCCAATCAACTAGACCATGGCACTAAGTGCCCCATCCAGTCTTTTCTTGAACATCTCCAGGGATAGTGACTCCATCACCTCCCTGGGTAGCCCATTCCAATGGAAAATCAATCTCTCTGTGAAGAACTACCTCCTCCTGTGAACCCTTCCACCGAGCCACTTGTCCTGCTACACATGGTAAGGCAAAGCCTCCATGTTGGGAACAAGTCTGGGCAAAGGAAAGACGGTTATCTGTGCTGGCACTCAATTCTGTTATCTGTCTGGCTTTGGAAATGCTTTCCTTTGTGAAGTCTATGAAAATACATATTTACACCAGTTTTAATTTAAATCACTTCTAGTTCCAGTATTATCTGTTGATAGAAATGCTTTGTAAAACATTTATTATGACTGCTTCTACAGACTATATAATAATCTTCTCTTCAGACTAGTTTAAGTTTTCAGTTATCTGGAATAAATTTACTAAGAATAGAATCATCATTTTTTCTTCTTTTTTTTTTTTTTTCCCAACATATTTATTTTTATTCATAAATTGACAAGAAACAGAGTCGAATATTTAAGAAAATAAAGTAAACATGCTAAAGAAATTGCTTTAAAGTAAACACTCTAAAGAAATCAATGCTTTTCCTCAGTGGCATTAGTATTTCATCATAGAATCATGGAATCAGTCAGTGACAGAAGGGAACACAAGGATCATCTAGTTCCAACCCCTCTGCCATGGACAGAGACACCCTACCCTAGATCAGGCTGCCCACAGCCTCATCCAGCCTGGCCTTAAACACCTCCAGGGATGGGGACTTAACCACCTCCCTGGGTGACCCACTCCAGGCTTTCACCACTCTCACGATGAACAACTTCCTCCTAACATNCACTTTCGATGCAGCCCAGGATCTGGTTGGCCCTCCAGGCTGCAAGTGCACACTGCTGGCTCATATTGAGCTTCTCATCCACCAAATGTACAACCTGACTAAATATAAACATTTTTTTATGTTGCTTGGTACAAAACTTTTATTCTTATAGACCCTGAAACACAAAAGACATTTAGAAAGAAAAAGGTACCAAATGTCTCATAAATTACATCAGACCAGGAAACACTTGGAGGTGTTCAAAAAAAAGCCTGGCTGAGGCACTTAGTGACATGGTCTAGGTGATTGGATGGGGCTGGATGCTAGGTTGGACTGGATGATCTTGGAGGTCTTTTCCAACCTGGTTGATTCTGTGATTCAATGAAAATTTCAGACCAATAATTCTACAATTTACACACATTTCGAATTCTGTTTGCTTTGGAAAAAAAAAAAACAAAAACACAAAACAAAACAAAAAGCAAAACAAAACCAAAGCTAATACATAGACATTCTCATTCTGCACAGATTATTTTTTAGAGTAAATGAGTATTGCATTATTAAATAGAGCTGCATCTGGTTACTCTGAATAAAAGAAGTTTTAAATAGCAAGCCGAAAAGAATCAAGTACTGTCCTAGCTCAGAAGGGTATACAAGAAGGGCAGCACAGCAATTTATCAAATTCCAGAGCTTTTCTGATGTTTATGAGACAAGTTGTCTTCAGCTCATGCCACATTTGTACAAAATGACCTCTAGACTTCTGGCAGTGCTCCACATGACCACTGTGCTATTTGCCCTAACCACTGAAAGCATATCTTGGTTCTCAGAATTTAATCCATCTGAAGCACACTACCTCTGCCATGCCAGAAGCTGTGTCTCTGACGACTTTTGGAAAGCAGGACTGAACCACCACACTTACTGCATTTAGCTTTTTTTTTTTTTTGCTTTGACAACACATTTGTCTTTTTGCCTCTAACCTCAATTAATTTACTTAGGCAGCCTGAATTCAGAACCGTACTTGAGGTGTAAATGCAGAATTTTGCCCAAGGATCCCAGTAATCTTACCAGATATTTCTAAAAGTGGCAAAAAACTTTGAGGATTTCAAAGAAAGGGGGAAAAAAGGAGGAGAATTTGTTAAAAGTACTACATAGTAGGTGGAACTTGGCTGAAAATGAATATCTGAGATTTTCAGTACAAGAGGGAACAATACAGTCATATCACTTCTAGTTTGCATGTGGTGGAACAGGAGTTTCCTACAGGGTGTCACATATCCAATAAAATGCAATATGTTTGGCAATTTGTCATTGTTAATAACTCAGCTGCTTACCAGACCTTAGGAATTTTGCTGACCTTATTCTATGTTTACAACAGGAGATCTGATACCTCATATTCACATATTCTTACTTTCATTCCTCTCTCCTTTTTCCTGTATTAAGTCTGAACAAAATACTAACATATATGTTCAGAGAAGAGTGGAAGTATAGCAGCATATGGTTAAAAATGTTTCTGCAAGACGAGAATTGTGGCTTAGTGACTACATTTCCAGTTTTCCTTCCTGAAGAGTCTAACTCCATCTAGGTCAAGAAAAGCTAAATACTTGTACAATTTCAGTCACATGATTACAAAATCATAGAATCATCCAGACTGGAAAGGTCCTCCAAGATCACCAAGTCCAGCCACTTCGCCCACTCCACCAAGTCTGTCAGTACACTATGTCCCCAAGCACCAGATCTATATGGCTTTTAAACACAGCCAGGGATGGCAAATGATGAAGGCTGGAAGTTATTGCTGGAGATCTATCATGGTCAGCTAGAACATTTCTCATTAGGTTTTTGAATGTCTCCAAGGATGGGGAATCCACTGTCTCTCTGACCAGCTTGTTCCAATGTTTGGTTACCTTTACAGAAAAAAAAAAAGAAAAAAAATTAACATCATTCCTGCATGTTCATACAGTGTATATTTTTTTATGCCTGTTCACTTTTTCCTGTATTTGTTTCTTCTACGTTTCCTTTTGAATTCTAAGTTTAATAATAATCTCCTTGTTGAGTCATCCAGATGTCCTCCTGTGTTCACTTGAATTCCTTCTTGTTGAAGTGGGTTATTCTTAATCAGTGAAAAGCTACCAGTGATTTTCTATGCCTCATTTTTCCAAGACTAGGGGTTCTTCTAAACAGGTCCCCAGACAGGTTAAAATCTGCTTTCATGGCATCCAGGACTGAGATCCTTCTGTTTGCCTTGCTTTCTCCCTCTCAGGGTTATGAACACAATCTCATGGTAACTACAGCCAAGGCTGCTTCCAGCTTTCTCATTTCTGACAACTGCTTCCTTGTTAATACAGGTAAGATCATAAAATCACAGAATCACAGAATTTCTTAGATTAAAAAAGACCTTCAAGCTCATTGAGTCCAATCATTAGTTTCACACTGACAAGTCCCTGACTAAACCAAATCCCTCAGCTCAACATCTAATCACTAGGAATCAATATGGTTGGAAAGAACCACCAGGATCAGCCAGTCCAACCTTCACCTCAGCATCCTTCATCACTAGACCTCAAGTGCCATATCCACTCTATTTTTAAACACCTCTAAGGATGGCGACTCCACCACCTCCCTGGCAGCCTGTTCCAGTGCCTGACCACCCACTCAGGAAAGAACTTCCTCCCAACATCCAACCTAAACTTTCCCTGACCCAACTTGAGGCCATTTCTGCTTGTCCTAGCATTAGTAATTTGGGAGAAGAGACCAGCTCCAGCCTCACTACAACCTCCTTTTAGGTAATTGTAGAGGGCAGTAAGTTCCCCTCTCAGCCTCCTCTTCTCCAGACTAAACAACCCCAGCTCCTTCAGTCACTTCTGATAGGTCATGATTTCCAGACCTTTCACCAGCCTCATCACCCTTCTCTGCACCTGCTCCAGCACCTATACTGTGGTGATCAAAACTGGACACTATACTCAAGGTGTGGTCTCACGTGTGCTGAGTACAGGGGCATGATCATCTCCCTACTCCTGCTGGTCATACCATTTCTGATACAGGCCAGGATGCTGTTGGCCTTCTTGGCCACCTGGGCACACTGCTGGCTCATGTTCAGATCCATCAGATTGTCTCCCCGAATTGACTCCTTGACCACTTTTGTCAGGCAGTTGTCATCAGATTATCCCAGAAACTGGAATATTTGTTATCCTCTTAGGTTGCTCCTCGAGGAGATATCAGGATTGATGGAGTCTTTCATGATAACCAGGGCTTGTGAATACATGACTTCTTCTGGATACCTGAAAAAGACCTCATCTAGCTCTTCTTCATGGTGAGATTTTGTGATGTTTATGCTATACCATGCCACATCTCCCTGGAGCTTTTCTTTCTTCGTGGTTTGGAGATCTGGGGCTTTTTTACTTTCCTTTGCAGGTTTTTGTCACAATACCGAAGGAAACAAAACAGTATAACAATGTAAAGCATTACAAAAGATGTGAGCAGTGTGACAAATTGGGGTTAATAACTGTGTCAGCTTGTGAATAGTATTTTGTCTTTCTGAATATCATGGTATATTTCAGTGTCTATCTTGAATGTAATTCTAGAGCAGATAAATTAGTTTAGTATTCATTTTGAAGGTGGAAATAGAGTTCATATATTATATCTAAAGTACCTGAAGTTAGATGTCTAAATCTCAGGTTGCCAGCACAACCTCCCATTGTAATCATTAGAGAGAAATGAGAATATACAATTTCTGAGCTCATATGAGCATAAAAGAGCATAAAAGGCTTCTGTCTTATTCTGGAATCTATGTCTGCATTTCTGGGATAACCTTATCTTCCTGGAGATTTATTTAGCTGCACAAGCATACTCATCTACTACCACAGGAAATTTTCTAATCATCTAAGATATCTACGACACTTGGAAAATCTGACACATAGATTGTGGAATCACTGAATGGCTTGAGTTGAAAGGGACCTTAGAGATTATTTACTTACAAACCCTTTGGCATAGGCAGAGATACCTCACACTAGACTCGGTCCATCCTGTTCTTAAGCACTTCCTGGGATGAGGCATCCACTTCTCTGGGCAACCTCTATCCCATGTCTCACCCTCATAGTAAAGAACTTCCTCCAAATATTCAATCTAAACTTACTCTGCTTTAATTTAAAATCACTACCCCTTGCCTCATGACCACACACCCTTATAAAATTCTCTCTCCAGCTTCCCTGTAGGCCCCCTTCAGGTACTGGAAGGCAACTTAAAGTTTCTTCTATGCCTTCTCTTATCCAGGCTGAAAAGACACAGCTCCCTCAACCACTCCTGATGGGAGAGGTGCCCCAGCCCTCTGATCACCTTTGTGGCCCTCCTCTGGACCTTCTTCAACAGATCCATGTCCTTCATAGACCCAGAGCTGCATGCAATACTTCAGGTGGAGTCTCACAAGAGGGGCAGAATCACCTCCTTTGATCTTTTGATCAGGACACAACTAGTTTGATGGGCTTCTAATGCACTCTGCCAATTCTTATCAAGCACCCTATCAGGCAGCATCTACTGTCCTTCTCTGCAGGGATGCTCTCAATTCAGTTATTACCCAGCCTGTATTTGTGCTTGAGATTGCCCCAAGGCAAGAGCAGGGCCTTGTTGAACTTCATGAGATTAGCATAGGTCCACCTCTCAAACCTTTTCTTAGGGGGAAAAAAGGTGCAGCATAAAGCAGGAAAACTGTAGTACGAAGCAGAAAACCAGGGAATTAGCCAACTCCCACCAGTCCATCTGCCATTCCTGTGCAAAAGAGACAGCACCTGAAAACCTGGAACCTAAACCAGCAACCAGAACAGCAAGCCTCTTAGCCTCTTGTGTTACAATCTGAACTTCAAGCCCCCTAATACTTTCCTCCAGCCAGCACTCTCACTTTGAAGATGGCATGACAGCAGCACAATATGAATATCAGCAGAATCAACTTAACCCATGACAAAGGCTAAGCAGGTTTACCAGAGTTACTGGGGAAAATTGGTCTTTCTCTTTGTTAAATAAGCACTTTCTGAGGTTCTTTTTTTTTTTTAACCTTTGATGAAATTTTTGTAGGATTTATTGAGGTGCAAAATTTGGCATTTTCACAACATGACTGCTGTGGCAAAATGTACATGAGATTAGTAGACATTTTGAGTACAATTCTAAGCACCTGAAAAAAATTAAATAGGTTACTTTTGGATTTGAAACAAATTCAGAGTATATAGTACCCTTTTCGTGCAATATTTTGTGGAGGCTGAACTTAATGCTCATTTTACAATAACAACATAGTATTAACTACAGATTTCTTAGTAAATGAGTCTATCGTAACCAGAATTGTGATGGACTATGCACTTTTATCAACCTTCTTCATGTTTTGCAAGAGGAAACATAACTGAGCACTGTCTCAGCAAGTTCGCTGACAACACCAAGTTGTGTGGTGCAGCAGACACACCGGAGGGCAGGGATGCCACCCAGAGGAGCCTGGACAGGCTGGAGAGGTGGGCACAAGCCAATCTGAAGAGGTTCAACAAGTCCAAGAGCAAGGTCCTGCATCTGAGTCGAGGCAACCCCAAGCACAAATTCAGGCTGGGCAGTGACTGGCTGGAGAGTAACCTTGAGGAGAGTGACATGGGGGTGCTGGTGGATGAAGAAGCTCAACATGAGCCAGCAGTGTGCACTTGCAACTCAGAAAGACAACCAGATCCTGGGCTGCACCAGGAGAAGTGTGGCCAGTAGGTCAAGGAAGGTGATTCTCCCCCTCTACTCTGCTCTGCTGAGACACCACCTGGAGTACTGCATCCAGTTCTGGAACCCCTATTACAAGAGGGATGTGGACGTGATGGAGCTTGTCCCGAGATAGGCCACGAAGATGCTCAGAGGGCTGGAGCAGCTGTGCTATGAGGACAGACTGAAAGAGTTGGGGCTGTGCAGGCTGGAGGAGAGGAGGCTTCCAGGTGACCTTGTGGCCTTCCAGTATCTGAAAGGGGCCCACAAAAAAGCTGGGGAGAAACTTTTTAGGATATCAGGCAATGACAGGACTAGGGGGAATGAAGCAAATCTGGAAGTGGGGAAATTGAGACTGAAATTGAGGGGGAAATTGTTCACCATGAGAGTGGTGAGAGCCTGGAATGGGTTGCCCAGGGAGTTGGTTGAGGTCCTGGCAGTGTTTAAGGCCAGGCTGGATGAGGCTGTCGGCAGCCTGATCTTGGGTAGGGTATCTGTGCCCACGGCAGGGGGGTTGGAACTATCTGATCCTTGTGGTCCTTTCCAACCCTGACTGATTCTATGATTCCATTCTAAGAACTTACTCAGAGAGCTAATTTGAACTATATTTTCCTTAAAGATGTGAAGCGCACAAGTCTTTAAAGTAGAAGAAATCCAATATTTGATATAGTATACTTCAGAAGTCTCAGGTATCAGTGTCTGTCTGTGTAAATCTACAAAGATACATATGTGTAGATGCAAAGTATTTATTTACAGTTATAATTAAATATTAAATACAATGTAGCAAACTACTGAACTGAGAAATTTTATTGGATTCTGTTTGGATTCTATTAAGTACAAATCATTCTGAAGAACAGACACAGAGTTCAAGCAATGAGTAGTCAGCAATTTCCTGTCATGAACATTCATTCATGTTGTTTCTAAAACACAGCAAGAGGATTACAGCACAGCCTGAACTATGCAACATTTCAATATTAGAGCCACGAAGATGATTAGAGGGCTGGAGCACCTCTGCTATGAGGACAGGCTGAGAGAGTTGGGGCTCTTCAGCCTGGAGAGGAGAAGGCTTCGAGGAGACCTTATAGTGGCCTTCCAGTATTTGAAGGGAGCCTACAGGAAAGCTGGGGAGGGACTATTTACACGGTCTAGTAATGTTAGGACGAGGGGGAATGGGTTTAAGCTGGAAGAGGGGAGATTTAGACTGGATGTTAGGAGGAAGTTCTTTACAGTGAGGGTGGTAAGGCACTGGAACGGGTTGCCCAGGGAGGTTGTGGATGCTTCCTCCCTGGAGGTGTTTAAGGTCAGGCTGGATGAGGCCTTGGGCGAGCTGCTCTAGTGGGAGGTGTCCCTGCCTGTGGCAGGGGGTTGGAGCTGGATGATCCTTGAGGTCCCTTCCAACCTAAACCATTCTATGATTCTATGATTCTACTTTGTGGTGTGCTGTAACACCTACAAGCAAAGATGGATAGTTCAACATGCATAATATTTTGTGCTAGTTTGAGCCTCGCTGGGATATTTTGGTGGGAAGAATTAGATTATAGACTGTGAAAAGGAAACAGTGGTGATGTCTACTGCACTTATAGGCTTGCTGAGATGTATAAAAACAAAACCACAAACATAGATAACAGAGGCTCTCTCTGGCTTTGGCTGCCTCCTTTCCCTCTCTAACCTGCTATCTGTGTGAGTAATCCATCTGCTTCCTGACCCCCCTGGCCAACCCTCCAAACTCACCTTGAACATAAGGCAAAGCCTGGGGTTAGGTGGAGAGGTGGGAAGAAGATGGAAGGGTGGTTGGGAGCTCCTCGTAGGGACTGGTTTCTGGGAGGGCTGTTGTGTTTCTGTATTACTTTTCAACTTGTCTATTTCTGTCTCTAGCTGTATCTATTGTAAATGCCTGCTTGTATATTGTGCTAAGCTGTAAATGTAAAGCTTCATTCAATTTTCTAGAGCCGCTGACTCTAGTCTGATTTTCTTAAGTGTGAGGGGGCAGGTAACACCCAAACCATCACATAAGTTTTCAGCTGTAACATGTAACTAACATCTTGCTTCCAGTATTTTCTTCAATTTGATTTGGGGATATTAATTCTTAATATCCAGCTTGTCTGAGTCTAGTCTGGGTGATTTCCTTAAGGGGGGGCGGGGGGGGCAAGGAACACCCAAACCATCATAGAAGGTAATGGGCAATTAGTACAGGTTTCTCCAGGAGATGTTTCATCTTGATATGACTGTTTTTGCAGTAACAACAGAAGTCACTGGAAAAAGCTTCCCAAGGACATGTCAGCCTATCACTAGATGTTTTTGATATGCAATTTGACAACATTCCAATCTCATCAAAGCACTTTTCCCCACAGAAGTTTGTACCAGATGATCTTTCAATGACCTTTCAACATCCTTTTCAGTTTGGGCTGTTCTACAATTCCATGATTCATTGTGATTTCAAATGTATTTTTATATTCTACATAGGAGACAAAATACTAATACATTTTGTTCAGGTGCTTCAAATGGGTATCACAGAGGCCAGGGCTATTTTGAATCTATTTCTACATATTTCACATCTTTCTTTGTTGCTCTGTGATGCATGTCAAATAAAAGAGTGGGAACAGTACTATTTAGCCTATTTTCACTAGGTGACACTAAATATGTCTTTGTTGTTGCTCCAGTATCTCCACATCCCTCTTGTAATAGGGACTCCAGAACTGGATGCACCACTCCAGCTGCAGTCTCACCTCCTAACATCCAGCCTATGCCTCCCCCAGCACAACATGAAACTGTGACCCCTTGTTCTGTCACTGGTTGCCTGGGAGAAGAGACCAACCCCCACCTGGCTACAGCCTTCCTTCAGGTAATTCCCTCTGTTATGCTTCCCAGACATTCATGAATAGCCAATATATCTTAGTGGTAAATAGAGGGCATTGTAAGGTTCCTTATGTGGTATTTAAAAGTGATTCTGTTCTGGCATATTGACTGTGTTTGCAGTTTGGCTGAAATCCACAATCTAGACACCTAGTTAAGCACAGCTTTTGAGCAGCCAGGCTTATGGCAATGATTGAGGTCTCCTAATACAAGATCTTAGAAAAGTGATTGTAAGTTATTATTACTTGGAGTTGCTGCCTTAGATGACTGCCATTCTTCAGCAGCAAAGCAGAAATAGTAAAAGCCAGACATCTATGTCTTCTTGGGAGCCAATCTGTCTAGCCTTTCTCTGAAGACAGGCACTTTACCAAGTAGAGCTAAGCTTCTTTAAAATTTAGCTACAGCCATGATGTCAAATATGCGTTTTGCTATTATAGTGCGTGGAACACTTCCACAAGCTACTCCTATGCTCAGCTCTGTGAGGTAAGGCTTTCAGCTTTTCAGCACTCGCCTCACCTCCATGCCTGATAAGATCATGGAGCAGATCCTTCTGGAAGACATGTCAAAACATATGGAAGACAAGGGAGGTAGTAAAAGACAGATAGCATGACTTGATCAAGGGCAAACCATGCCTCACTAATCTAGAGGCTTTTTATGATAGAGTGACTTCCTCAGTGAACAAGGAAAGATCTGCCCAGACAACCAGCAACAGAACAAGGGGACACAGTCTCAAGTTGTGCGGGGGCAGGTATAGGCTGGATGTTAGGAGGAAGTCCTTGACAGAGAGAGTGATTGGCATTGGAATGGGCTGCCCAGGGAGGTGGTGGAGTCACCGTCCCTGGAGGTGTTCAAAAAAAGCCTGGCTGAGGCTTTAGTGTCTTGGTCTAGTTGATTGGCCAGGGCTGGGTGCTAGGTTGGACTGGATGACCTTGGAGGTCTCTTGCAACCTGGTTGATTCTATGAATTGTATTCTACAATTCCTTGGGTGTCAGCTGCCTAGACTGAGGCTTTCTTGCAAGGTCTGTAATGACAGGATGGGTGTTTTAAACTGAAAGTACAACTCAATGCAGAAGGGTTGGACTAAATGATCTTCAAAAGTCCCTTCCAACTGAACCTGTCTGATGATTCTAAAATTCTATGAAAGTAAGAAGTCTCAATTCTATATTGTATAATGTTTCTTAAAGAGTTTTCCAGAGGCTAAGCATTTAAAACAGTATCTTATCTCAATTACTGACTAGAACACCTTTTTTTCTGGCCTTGTTCACAGCAAATCACAACATTATGTAAAAGCTTTATTCCCAGACTATATTTTTGTCTGCATCACGCAACCCTTTGAAACTCCTTACTCCCAATCTTAAATGTATTTTTCCGTGATTAGATCAAGGTACTTAGCTTCTCAGCATCTTGCCCTCTGCATTTGCTCTTATTCATTATTACCTTGAGTCCAGTTCCCACATGATCAGTCTCAATTGTTTACTATTAAAATTTTAAAGAAATATTCTCATATGTTTGAGAGGTAATCTTCAAATGCTTCTGAAGAATATCTTTATTATTCCCTGATCTGTTGTAAAAAATCCAAGCAAGTTAGGCTGCTGGTTTGATGATGCCAAGTGCTGACTTAATACAGTAATTCAAATTAACCTTAATATGTGAAACCAAGTGGTAAAATACAATGAAGAAATTGTAAGGCAATGAAGCACCCTTTAATTCCATGGTTATACAGAAAAGGTATAGAAAAACATAATATTTTGTGCTAGTTTGAGCCTAGCTGGGATATTTTGGTGAGAAGAATTAGATATGGGCTGTGAAAAGAAAACAATGGTGATGTCTGCTTCACTCATAGGCTTGCTGAGATGTATAAGAACAAGAACACATAGATAACAGAGTCTCTCTCTGGCTTTTGGGCTGCACTTTTCTCTCTCCCTTACTTGCTGTCTGTGTGACTAATCCATCTGCTTCCTAGCGCCCCAGCCAACCCTCCAAACTCACTTTGAACATAAGGCAAACTCTGGGGTGGGAAGAAGGTAGAAGGGTGGTTGAGAGGCCCTCCTGGAGACTCTGGTTTCTGGGATGGGTGTTTTGTTTCTATATTACTTTTTAATGTGTATATTTTTGTCTGTAGCTGTATCTATTGTAAATACCTGCTTGTATATTGTGTTAAGCTGTAAATATAAAGCTTCGTTGTTCAATTTCCAACTCAGCTGAGTCTAGTCTGGGTGATTTTCTTTGGGGTGGGGGCAGGTAACAACCAAATCATCACATATTTATTCCAGCATAAAAAGTCATCAAAAAGCCAGTATTCAAATTAATTCTTATAACCCAGAGTAGCAAAATACTCAGCAAAATTTGTGCATTCTGTTGAATTCATGCATAAGAACACATTTCTTCCGAGGAAAAATATTACTTTACATTGTTAAATGTGTTTCTAAGTTTCCCAGTTGCATTCTATTTTAGTGCACTCGAACATCCCCAAACTAAATTGAAGAAAATACTGGAAGCAAGGTGTTAGTTACATGTTACAACTGAAAACTTGTGTGATGGTTTGGGTGTTACCTGCCCCCTCACACTTAAGAAAATCAGACTAGACTCAGCGGCTCTAGAAAATTGANTGTTCAAGGTGAGTTTGGAGGGTTGGCCAGGGGGATTAGGAAGCAGATGGATTAGTCACACAGACAGCAGGTTAGGTTAGAGAGAAGTGCAGCCCCAAAGTTAGAGAGTGAATAACTGCCTTATCTACATTTTTGTTCCTATACATCTCAGCAAGTCTATGAGTGCAGTAGACATCACCACTGTTTCCTTTTCACAGCCTATCATCTAATCCTTCTCACTAAAACATTCTAGCTAGCTCAAACTAGCACAACTTGGCAGGTGATATGAAAGCTGCTTAATATAAGAGAATTTTTTTTCCTGTAATTTGCCCATCAAAAGGGACAATAAGATAACTTTTAACTGATCCTCTCATGTTTTCAATTGTCAATCATTACATTACCCTTTTTTTCATATTTTTCTTTTTGTAAGATAAGAGTATGTAAAATTTTGTTTCATTTTTGCAATTTCAGAATTTCTGCAGAACCTAGACTTCTTTTTTTCTTTGCCTTTCAATACATAGTCAAAGATCCCAAGCTGTTAGTATCCAGAAGTCACATTTCACAATCTTTTTCTTCACTGTATTAAAAAAAAAAAAAAAAAAAGGGAAAAAAAAAGCTATTCTGGCATCTTTGTGTTTATTCATGGCATTATTTATCTCTGAAATACAATGTGATGGTTTGGGTGTTACCTGCGCTTCCACACTTTGGATAATCACCCAGACTAGACTCAGCATCTCTGGAAAATTGAATAAAAGCTTTATATTTACATCTTAGCACAATATACAGGCAGATATTTACAATATATACAGAAATATACAAGTTAAAAAGTAATACAGAAACACAACAGCCCTCCCAGAAACCAGAGTCCTGAGGAGGGGATCTAAACCACCCTTCCACCTTCTTCCTACCCCTCTACCTTACCCCAGACGTAGCCTTAAGCTCAAGGTAGTTTGGAGAGTCGGCCAAGGGGTTTAGGAAGCAGAAGGATTAGTCAGGCATCAAGTTAGAGAGAAAAGTTCAGCCCAAAGCCCAGAGAGAGACCCCCTTATCTGTGTTCTTGTTCTTATACATCTCAGCAAGCCTATGAGTGCAGTAGACATCACCATTGTTTCCTTTTCACAGCCTATAATCTAATTCTTCTCACCAAAACATTCCAGCTAGCTTCAAACCAGCACATACTCAAAACAGTGCTCAAGAAAGTAAATTTGAAAATGATATCAAGATATACCATGTAACAGCACAATGAATGTGCATGAAATACAATGGTAAAGAGTAAAACCAGCTTGTTGGGTTTTTTGGTGTGTGTTTTTCCTTCCTTAATTTCAATTCATCTGTTTGAATCAGAGAACAGAAAGGAAAAAGGAGACAGTCTTGCTTTTACAAAACTTATGACACACAGTTAAAATTTTATACTGACTATAAAAAAGACAATGCAGTGTATTGTGTAACTTAGGAACATCTTACATGCAGTTTGAACACAAAATATTCATACATCATTTATGTTTTGATTACACTTTATGTGCTGACAAGCTACTGCATTTATGAATAATGCAAAGGACTGCAAGAACAGGCTTTTTATATTCCATTCTAAGCCTCTGTTTTTCAGCCAAAATGATTTAACAGTGTAAAACATGTCACTGATGGAATATGATTAGAAATACATTGTGTTCTTGACAGTTAACAATTATTTCTGTGTGCATTACTGAAGCAGTCATAGCAGCTATAAAAGCTGTGCCAGGTACCTCCGAAAATCTAAGATCACAGTCACTTCAATAACATCCAGTACTTCTAAGTCTATCTGAAAAAAACGTTTTCCTAATAAAACAAATAAACAGGCAGGGAAATTAAAATGCAGCTCTGTGGCATTTCCGCTGAGCAGTTTTGTAAGCACTGAGAAAAATTGCAGTGGCATTGGAAATATTCTCAGAAGCACAGTGTCCCGTCCTCGATTAACTGAAAAAGAAAACAAAGAAAGACACAAAACTCTTTAAACCCCTTGTACTCCTATCCTGCGCCGTGAAGCTTAAAAGTCTGAAAATCTGTTGCACTTTTAATTGAAAAGCGTTGCATGATTAGTCTTGATCTATAAAGAATCTAATGTCTGTGCTCTTTTAATTTCTCTCTGCTTAAAATGTCCTTAATTTTATTTTTAATCAATACTAGGAAAAAAGATCAGCATTGTCACAGTTGCAGTAGGATCTCACAGAACCTAGTTTCAAGCATAAGAAATATTCTCAAACACAAGTATTTCATGGTGGGCTGCGATAAGCAATCAGCTCTCTCCAATGCACAATGTCTCTATGTCAATGCATTATTTGTTTCAAGTGACTTAAACAATTTCTGTAAGTTTTATATCCACAAATGTCTACAACCACCCGAAGGGAGGCTGTAGCCAAGTGGGGGTTGGTCTCTTCTCCCAGGCAACCAGCAACAGAACAAGGGGACACAGTCTCAAGTTGTGCTGGGGGCGGGGGCGTATAGGCTGGATGTTAGAAGGAAGTTCATCCCAGAGAGAGTGATTTGCCATTGGAATGGGCTGCCCAGGGAGGTGGTGGAGTTGCTGTCCCTGGAGGTGTTCAAGAAAAGACTGACTGAAGATCTTAGTGCCATGGTGTCCCAGGTTGGGGTGGATCCCTCCCCTGGTAGAATAAACTCACCACAACACAGATTTTTTTGGAAAGTCAGGGAAAGATGAAATTGTATTCTTATAGTGTAAGTATAGCAGTCTAAAGAGAAATAAACTACTAGAGAAAAAAAAATATAATAACCTTAAGGAAGATGGGGAAGGGGTCAAGCAGCGACAAAGCAGCAAAAGCAGCAGCAGCCAAAACAGCAGCAGGGGAAGATAGCAGGCAGGCACAGCTCAAGTAGTAGAAGCCAGCAAGGGGAAAGAACAAGCTGTGCTTCTAGGCATAAAGCTCTTGATGCTCCAATGAATTGTATTAACTTACCTATTGTTGTCGTTATGTGGCCTACTCCTAGAATGTTCATATCTTCCCTAGGTCTGAGCTAGAAAATCAGCTCAAACGGCCACACGTGGTCTAGTTGCTTGGACAGGGCTGGGTGCTAGGTTGGACTGGATGATCTTGGAGGTCTCTTCCAACCTGGTTGATTCTATGATTTCTACGAATCAAACAACTCTTCTCATTAAGATGCAATGAGAATGTTCTTTAATTTAATCACTTGAATTCTATGGTGTCTTCTGTTGTAAGGCCACACTTCAGACACTGGGAGCGCAAGAAGGGCACTGAGAGGCTGGAGCAGGTCTGGAGAGGGACAACAAGGCTGGTGAAGGGTCTGGAGACCAGGGCTGGTGAGGAGTGGCAGGGGGAGCTGGGCTGTATGGAAGCCAGGGCAGCTGGTCTGGTGTCCCCGGCAGAAGCAGGGCAAGACACAGGCTCAAGTTGTGCCAGGGGAGGTATAGGCTGGATGTTAAGAGGCAGTTCTTGACAGAGAGAGTGATTTGCCATTGGAATGGGCTGCCCAGGGAGGTGATGGAGTTGCCGTCCCTGGGAGTGTTCAAGAACAGCCTGGCTGAGGCACTTAGTGCCATGGTCTAGTTGATTGGCCAGGGCTGGGTGATAGGTTGGACTGGATGATCCTGGAGGTCTCTTCCAAACTGTTTGATTCTATGATTGATTCTATGATTCTAAGATATTCCTTAGGGACTTCAAGAATTATTTTCAGATATGAAGGCTTTTTTCTAATCTTCTGCAGTCAGTGGATAAAAAATAAAGAAAAATCTGTTACAAAATGAAGGCAAGAAAGACACAAAGAAGCTCATTTTGTTATATTCATTTATGTTATATACGTAGTTCTTTGACAAAAGAAGAACTTTGCTACATTTTTGCTACATGTGAGAAGAGGAGGGTCAAGGGAGACCTTACTGCTGTCTGCAACTACCTGAGGGGTGGTTGTAGCCAGGAGGAGGTTGCTCTCTTCTCTCAGGCAGCCAGCACCAGAACAAGAGGACACAGCCTCAAGCTATGCCAGGGGAAGTTTAGGCTTGAGGTGAGGAGAAAGTTCTTCACTGAGAGAGTCATTGGCTACTGGAATGGGCTGCCCAGGGAGGTGGTGGAGTCGCCGTCCCTGGAGCTGTTCAAGGCAGGATTGGACGTGGCACTTGGTGCCATGGTCTAGCCTTGAGCTCTGTGGTAAAGGGTTGGACTTGATGATCTATGAGGTCTCTTCCAACCTTGGTGATACTGTGATACTGTGGTATGTACATACATGTTGTTTTCATAACATTTGTGTGAGTTTACCTCATTGGTAATGCTCCTTGAAAGTTTCCTAAATTGCTTTGCAATCTCCTGTTACATTTTATGTAGTTTAGCTAAAGTGATATACTCGAGCTGGTCACTGATCTCCACTCAGAGGGACTTTTTTTGACCTACATTCATACCAATGCATTACAGTTGAAAATGTTTGGAAAGCTGTTCTGAAGACTCAGCAAGACTTAATTTAATATCAGAATTTTCTACTTTTTTTTTACATTATCAAATCTCCAACAAGAACCAAATTGCATTTTTCATGCAGTTCATTTTGTATTTATATTTTTCACTCAGAGTGCACAGAATCAGCAGGAAAGAGAGATGTTATTTGAATAAGGGGGGGAGGGGGGAGGAGGTAAATATATGATTAAAATTTTGTAGTTTTGCATTTTTCAGGTATCAGTCTACAGTTTGTAGTCAAAGCATGCCTTAGTTAGACTTTCTGAAAACCGGTCTTGTGTCTCTAAGACATCTCACATTGAAAAATCAGAAACAGATGGGAATAGTGTCATCCTTGTCACCATTGGTATTGCTTCTTTTGAGATTAAGTGATCTGTCATTCTCACTCAACATCCAGCTGTTACTCCAGAAGACCTTCTTTAGGCCCTACTTTCTATGTGATGGACAGATGCAGATGATTTGGACATCTTGTGATGTCTTGGATAGAAATAAGTGCCTGTATTTCAGCAAGTGAATTGATTTCACAACGAAGATTTAACATGGTTTGCAAACATCTTTAAATAGATGTCTATGTACAGATGTTCACATGTTAATATATAGCTCTAAGCTACTATTTTCAGGCTTGAAAGGGAGCCTCAAACCTATGGGAATTCTGGAGAGCTACTCAGTTCACTGTAGAAAGAGACATCTATGTTTATCTAAGTGTCATCTCTCTCAGTTATATGTCCTACATTGAAAGGATCTTCTGGCTTTTGGCACTTAACTCCTATGTAGAGGCCTACAGTTAAGTATGAACAGAGTGGAACAGACTATGACCCCAGAAACATGATCTGGTTTACCTAATTTTAGCCATGAAAAAACTAGTTTACCTGTCTAGACTGGTAGCCTAGTTCTTTAGATATTAATAGATATTTCAATCTTCAAAGAATCAATTATGCCACTTGTCTTAAGGCAGGAGTAATGGTTTCCTGGAATGAGTACTTGCCGTTCATTGCAGAAGAAATATACATAATTAGCTTAGACTAATTAGGCACAGTTAGTTTAAACTTCAGGAGGTACAGGTTAGATGAAGCCACTGATGTATGTTTCTCTGATGCTACAGTTCACATCTATGCATCAGATGTGAATTCTATTCCTTTTCCTTCAA
This sequence comes from Tricholaema leucomelas, assembly GCA_013400475.1. Taxonomy (NCBI): domain Eukaryota; kingdom Metazoa; phylum Chordata; class Aves; order Piciformes; family Lybiidae; genus Tricholaema lacrymosa; species Tricholaema leucomelas. The sequence goes on along the minus strand of WAAF01006903.1, from coordinate 5,583 downwards.
TTTTATGAAGGGAGAAACTATTGACAAGGTCTAGTAATGTCAGGACGAGGGGGAATGGGTTTAAGCTGGAAGAGGGGAGATTTAGACTGGATGTTAGGAGGAAGTTCTTTACAGTGAGGGTGGTAAGGCACTGGAATGGGTTGCCCAGGGAGGTTGTGGATGCTTCCTCCCTGGAGGCATTTAAAGCCAGGCTGGATGAGGCCTTGAGCAGCCTGCTCTAGTGGGAGGTGTCCCTGCCTATGGCAGGGGGTTGGAGCTGGATGATCCTTGAGGTCCCTTCCAACCGAAACCATTCTATGATTCTATGATTCTATTCTATGATTCTATGTGAGTTGACTCTAAAAAGATCATTTTAAAAAAAAATTACTGTTGATCACAATTCAAGCTTTTTTCCTCTTAGATATTATAATTATTGGCATCAATATATTAAGATTTCTAAATTATTAAAACTCAGATTTTGCCAAAGAAATGGATCTTTTAAGGAAAGACTATTTTTGATTTTTAAATATTATAAGTATTTTGTTCCCCAGTTCATTATCTCACAATATTAGATTTGGAAATAAATGTCTTCTTCAAGATAAAGCCATGATCTTTTTCCTTAATATTGACATTAATGAATATAAAACAGTATTGAAATAACAATACAGCAGAGAATGATTACATATTCCACTAGTGAAAGATGCTGTGATTTGCATAAGGAAAATGTCACCCACTAACACATTGTTACATATGGCTCTACAAGATGGGAGGGAGCTGGGGTTGTTTAGCCTGGAGAAGAGGAGGCTCAGGGCTGACCTCATTGCTGCCTACAACTACCTGAAGGGAGGCTGTAGCCAGGTGGGGGTTGGTCTCTTCTCACAGGCACCCAGCAGTAGAACAAGGGGACAGTCTCAAGTTGTGCCAAAGGAAGTATAGGCTGGATGTTAGGAGGAAGTTCTTGGCGGAGAGAGTGATTGGCATTGGAATGGGCTGCCAGGGAGGTGGTGGAGTCACCGTCCCTGGGGGTGTTCAGGAAAAGACTGGATGAGGCACTTAGTGCCATGGTTTAGTTGACTGGATAGGGCTGGGTGCTAGGTTGGACTGGATGATCTTGGAGGTCTCTTCCAACCTGGTTGATTCTATAATTCTAAGATAACAGAGGGGAAAAAGCAACAAACCAATTAACAAAAAAAACCCCAAAACATAAAAGGGCAAAAGGCAAAAATTAAATTGTCTGGAAAAAAAACAAAACAAAACCACATTAAATCACAAAACGAAACCATCACAGATTTAAACCCCCAATTATGCAACTCTTTTTGCATTTTTTTCTTTAATTTTATCTTGGTTTGTTTCAGGCTGGATTCTTTCTGAAAAAAAGTGACTATAAATGGCACCTTCACTTCATTTTCTTCTATGTGTTCATTTGTAAACTTATGCAAGTCAGCCTAGATACTGAGTTTAACGAAGAAGAAGGAAGAGAAGAGGGAAATGATCTTAACCCGTTTTGGAACTAGACACTTTGGCAAAGACATTGAAACAATGAGAATAGCTGCATTCACGTCACTCAGGGCCTAATCTTAACACTGGGTTGTACTAATGACTCTGACCCTTCTCTGTGGAAGTACAATCTTTGCCAGATTGTGAGAGCTGACAGGAGCAGGAAAAACATTTTGAGAAGTGACTAAGTTGAATCTTGAGCCACAGAAAGATAAGAAAAGGAATTCCATGATATCATTTTTTCAGACAGTTTAATTCACTATAGTAGAACATTTTTCTTCTATATGAACTGTTTAAAGAAAGTGAAGTTTTGCAATAAAACTTTGATTTCTATTGAGTTTATATGTACTTACTGTTTTTTAAAACAGTGGTAGATATTTATCCAACAGAAAAAAATCCTCACAAAGACATTTTTGTTACAGAGAAATTGTTGACCCATATAAGATGTTATTACTTTCTCATTGCAAAGCCAATTATGCAATCTTTTTTCAGTAATTCACATAACACTGAACTATTCTCAGATGTCCATGAAAGCAGTGTAAACAGTTACTACAGGAAGCATACCGTAATAAACCACAGAAATCACACCCAAAAAGTACAGAATTAATGACAAAGCATAGACAAGAAACTGAGATCAACTCCTAGCAATTTGTACTGGTATTTATAATGGGAGTAGGTATAGCAATTTGTACTGCTATTTCTAATGGGAGTAGGTAAAACATGACATGATTTTGTTGGACTTGATTCCAGGCACTTACTGTTTTATTCCTTGAAGTGCTGTTGTAAGGAAAAGGCTGATTACTTAGGAATCTAGTGCTAGCTAAGAATGTCACTACTAGGTGTGATCAAAACCCCAGTAACATCTGTTGAGCAATGTAATGTAGCAGGTAATTAAGGAGAGAAGTTAAATGTGGCTGGAATAAATTCTTGCTTTTGAATAAATAGTGTATTAAATACTCCCTAGGCCAAAAGCTGAATTCTGTTTCAATTTGTTTAAGTCTTTAGTGAACCTTTGTAGGCTTTGGGTCTCTACAGCGTTCTGTGGTGTCCAGTTCAGTGACTCGACTGTGCTGTAAGGAGAAGTGTACTTTATCTTTGCTTTAGATAGAATATTTGAGAATTGTATTGCATGTCTCCTCCTTATCTTTGGGGAATAAAAGTAGACAATTTTATTTTTGGTGTAGCTTCTCAAAAATCCCTTCCTTTCTAGATGTCTATTTCTTTATAAATATTTTGTTCCCAATTCCAGCCTCTTAAGTTTCTGCTCCTACTGAAGTTATCGTAAAGATGACCCTCTTTTCCCATTGTTTCTCTCTTTGAAGAGAGGATGACCAGAACTGCACACAACATTTTTGATGGTGAAGTACCATGGATGCTTTGTACTGTGATAATGGAGTTCAGAAAAACTAACACATTTATGGTGAAGATATATTTTTACTTGGGAGATGAAAGTTAATGAATCCCTCTTGATGAAGATCAAAGAATGGTTGCATGAAAAAAGAAGCTAATAGAAAATGAACCCACAAAATAATACATCTCAGCAAAATACAGAATTGCATTCTTCCGCAAGGTATATGGGAAGCACAATGAAAAGATTAAAGAAAGAAAACAATTTTCATACTTTTCTGAAGACAGGCAGAAAGAGACCTGGGGGTACTGCTAAATAGTAGGCTGAACACGAGCCCAGGTGGCCAGGAGAACCAATGGCATCCTGGCCTGTATCAGGAACAGTGTGGACAGTAGGACAAGGGAGGTTATTCTTCACCTGTACTCAACACTGGTCAGGCCACACCTTGAGTGCTGTGTCCAGTTCTAGGCTACTCAATTCAAGAGAGATGTTGAGGTACTGGGACGTGTCCAGAGAAGGGTGATGAAGCTAGTGAGGGGCCTGGAACACAGCCCTGTGAGGAGAGGCTGAGGGAGCTGGAGAAGAGAAGGCTCAGGGGTGACCTCATTGCTGTCTAGAACTACCTGAAGGGAGATTGTAGCCAGGTGGGGGTCGGTCTCTTCTGTTGGGCAACCAGTAATAGAACAAGGGGACACAGTCTCAAGTTGTGCTGAGGAAGGTACAGGCTGGATGTTAGGAGGAAGTTCTTGACAGAGAGAGTGATTTGCCATTAGAATTGGCTGCCCAGGGAGGTGGTGGAGTCACTGTCCCTGGGGGTGTTCAATAAAAGACTGGATGAGGCACTTAGTGCCACGATCTAGTTGATTGGACAGGGCTGGGTGCTAGGTTGGACTGGCTGATCTTGTAGGTCTCTTCCAACCTGGTTGTTTCTATGATTCTATGAAATTTCATCAAGCATTCTCAGTTATTTGAGTTACACAATTTAAAGGAAAATGTAAGGGTCAATAGTCTATCTAGTCTATCTTTCTGCAATTTATTTATGTATTACAGTTTCTTTCTCTATTTTCAGTAATGGAAGTCAAGTTTGATTTAATAATTTTGTACCATCTTTGCATAGTTCTGACACTTTTTCTTCAATTATATAATACTTGTAAGAAACCTTGCATTTCAATACCCCTGTAGTTTTAGCTTCTCTATGGTTTGAGATCATTTTCCACCTTACCTATGTAGCCTAGCACCGATGTATCACACATTTGTCTGGATTTTCCAGGAAAACCCTTGCTTTGGTCATCTCATGTTGCAAGACTGTGTATCACCTTGTCACACACTGAATTGAATCTGCTGCTGTTATTCATACCATGGTGCAGTTATGCTTGCTCCAGAAAATATGAAACTGCTACTGGAAGAAAGTATTATGGGACTTGAAGTTTAGATAGCAGCATGAGAGGCTTCCTGTTCCGGTTGCAGCTTCTGGGTTCCAGGTTCGTGGGTGTTGGCTCCTTTCTACAGGTATGGCAGTGGAACAGGTCCCCACCCGTTCTGGTAGCTGCTGGTTTTGTTTTTCTATTTTATGCTGTTTTTTTCCTTGTATTTCACTTTGCTGATTCTGCAAAGGTAATCATTGTATTATTAGGTAAAGGTGATTATTAGCTAAGGTGATTATACATTGTGATTATGATATCTTATGCTATATTACACTCTCACCTCTTTATCTCAACTCCAAGCTGTGTGTATTACTCTTCCTCTCACTTTTGTGATGGGGGAGCAGGCAGGTTAGCTCTTGTGCTAAACCACTGCAGTTATGCTATTTGAAGATACACTAATCAAGTTCTAGATGAATTAAATAACTTAAATGTATATTTATGTAAGACTTATTCTTATCAAAATCGTCCTTTGAGTAATGTGTCGTCATCACAGGTCACTACTCTGATGCCATTAATCTGCAAAGCCACCTGTATGACAAAGCTAATGATAACATTAGTGTGATCATTAGTGAGCATCAATAGCTGATGATGTATGAGTATGTTGCTCCAATGATGGTGCTATCCAGAAAGAATGAACTTCCATAATTAAATTATGGCACAGAAGTCAATGACAAGAGCACAGTCTAACCCAGTCAACAGCAGGTATGAACACTGGCATTAAATCATTTTCTCTAGATTGTTTATTGTTTGGTTTTGTTTGTTCTTGGGTTGGATTTGGTTATGGGCTTTTTTAACTTGTTAATGACACCTTTGCAACTTCTTTAATGAGGTCTCATTATCCTTGCAGAAAATTATATTTGTACTGCTTCCCTGGCAACACTTCCAATACTGAGCTCTCCAATACTTAGAGAAGGGAACATTTTTCACGTAATATATAAAAATGCAGTGCCTCTTGCCAGTAGCACTGCTATGCTTTCCTGTGAAGGTGCCAAACTAGGCATCTACCAGACACTTTTACAGTATCATATAAATTAAGCTAATAGACACTTTCCAGATATGCCAAATTTTATGTTTGTCATGCTAGCGGTCAGCAAAATGTAGAAAGCAGAAAGCTAAGACAGACAAAACATATTGGACAAGTGGACCACTCAGACCAACCTAATAATTTTAACTTTAGGGTTAGGTCATAAAATCCAGCTTGAAATGACAGAAGTATAGCAATATAATATTATATTGTGCTCTGGAAGTGTGCTTCTACTACTCAATCCCCTTTTTTCTATATCTCATTGTCACAGAGGGGCTGTAGGCCCCAAAATAGCCTTATTTCTATTCCTC